>JAKCOX010000164.1:514717-908388 GCA_022605575.1 Laterallus jamaicensis coturniculus | reverse complement strand
GGGCACTGGAGGCCAGGACAGACAGGGGCAGCATCGCTAGGGGTGAGCCAAGAACACCAAGTCCCTGGGCAACCTCCCCCCAGGGAGTAATGGCAGGGAGTGGTTGGACCCTTCATGGAGCTGCTGCCAGCCCAGGGTGAAGGTGCCCAAGGATGACCTTGCTGATGTGGGACTGCAGGGAGTAGTTTGCATCTTCCCTTCCTAAGCTGTTGGCAAAGCCTGTCCCAGTGCCTGGCAGGGCGCTTGCTCAATCACTAAGCAGGTTTTGGGGGGGCACATGCCCAGGGACTTACACCCCAACCCCGCCTGTGCAAGGACCACCACCAAACCGAGCTCCTGCCTGGGGAAATGCCCCATCAGCGTACGCACCTGGCTGGAACAGGAAGAGGCGTTGGCAGTGCACGATGGCTGAAACAAGGAGCTCTTTCAGGTGCTGGAGGACTTTGCCGGGGAAGCAGGCACCCCGCACCACCTCCCCCTGCCGTCACACCACCAGCACCGGTCCAGTCCTCCAAGCCAGTCCCGGGGAGGGCACTTCCAGGCAGCAGTGCCCAGCTGAGGTGCCCCAGCACGGCAGCACCTGCAGGGCATCACCATCGATCCTCAGGGGGACCTCCATGGTGACGGCATCCTCAGAGGGGCAGAGAGCAAACTCGAAGGCTTCCAGGTTCCTGGCATAATCCACAAGGAAGCGGGGATCCCTGGCATGGATGGCCTCCAGCAGCGTCAGCAGGATGTCCTCAGCCCGCTGGAAATGCTCCAGCCGCTGCCTCTCATGGGACACGATTGCCCCCAGGTAGCCGCTCCACTGGGAAGCGCTGGCTGCCATGGCAGGGCTGCCACCCTCCCGAGCCTGCTCCAAGCAGAAGGGCTGGGCTGGGAGCTGGCACAGGGCAGGCGGGGGAGAAGCCACGGCCCAGCGCTTTACAAGCATCACTGCTGGGCCAGCGCCAGGAAGAGTGGCTGGGAGAACCAGGGGGGGGGACCAAGCCACTCCCTCCCAGCAGAGGACAAGGGATGCTCAGCCAGCTGGCTGCACCCAGGCAGCACCACGGCCTCTCAACGCCCGCCCTGGGGCTGTGCGCCAGAGCATCCCCTCAGAACCAGGGCGGACGAAGGCAAAACCCACCCTGACGCCGCGGATTGGGTCACCTGGGGGCTTGTGGCGTGCCCGCACGGGGTCGGGCCGTGCCGGGGGGGCTGGGGAGGCCTGCGGGACCCCACCCCGGGACACAGCAGCCCCGGGCAGGGCCCTCAGCTCCACCATGCCCGACCTCAGGCTCGTCAGATGCAGACACCCCCCCAGCCACCCACCGGGCAGCCCCCCGAGATGGCCCCATCCCGGCCTCCTGCGCCCCCCCCCCCCCCTTCCTCCCCCCCTTCCTCCCCCCCAAGCCGTGCTGCCGGGGTGGGCGGAGCCCTGCTTCACCGCAGGCCACGCCCCCATCCATCAGGCCACGCCCCCGTCTCTCGCACGCAGGCTCCGCCCCCACCGTCACCTAGCAACACACACACACCCCCCCCGCCACCACGCCCGGAGCGCAGTTGCCATGGCGACAACGCCGGGCCAAGGGGCGCATGGCCTCGGGGGGGACCCGCAAAGCCTCGGGGGGCCCCGCAAAGCCTCGGGGCGACCCGCATGGCCTCGGGGGGACCCGCAAAGCCTCGGGGGGACCCGCAAAGCCTCGGGGGGACCCGCAAAGCCTCGGGGGGACCGCAAAGCCCAGCGCCTTCGGCCTCGGAACCGGCGGGAGCCGGCCGGGACGTCCCGGGCAGGGGGGGAGCCTGTGCTCTGCCCGGCTGCCGCCAGGAGGAGCAGCTGCTGCGGAGGGATCCGGGGGTCGTTACCTGCCCCCCGAGAGCCGCCTGGGACAGGCCCATCCCCTGGGCTGGCCCGGGCTAGGACAGCTCTAGGCAAAACTGGGCCGGGCCGGGCTGTTGGTTCCGCGCAGCCCTGCAGCCCCTGCGCCAGGCCCGGGGTGTGGGTGCGTGCTGTGCCTCCTCACAGCCCCGGATTCCAGCCCAGCGGTGGCAGGCTGGGCTCTCCCAGCAGGACAGCCCCGGGTGGGAAGCCCAGCTTCCCGGCAGGCTGCAGCGGAGGGAGCCAGGGAGGCAGCAGGAGCCGGAGTGGGAAGGGGCGGTGGCTGCTCAACGTGGGGCCCTGGGACAGCTTCTGGGGGGAGAAAGAGAACCGCAGGGCTCACGGTTAGTCCTCCCACCTCCGCCGGCTCAGGCTCTTCACGACCCTGTTACACAGCCTTTGGACTGAGTTGGTTGGCTGCTTCTCCTTCATCCCTACGAGGGACAGAGGAGCCACCCTCCAGACAGGGCAGTGTCTGTTCCCTGTGGCGGCCTGTCCTTCTGCCAGCTCAGCTCTGGAAGCCCTCCCAAGAGGGAGCAGTGCAAGAGCTTCAAGCTCCTCCTTTTTCCTTCCTTCCTTCCTTCCTTCCTTCCTTCCTTCCTTCCTTCCTTCCTTCCTTCCTTCCTTCCTTCCTTCCTTCCTTCCTTCCTTCCTTCCTTCCTTCCTTCCTTCCTTCCTTCCTTCCTTCCTTCCTTCCTTCCTCCCTTCCTCCCTCCCTCCCTCCCTCCCTCCCTCCCTTCCTCCCTCCCTTCCTCCCTCCCTTCCTCCCTTCCTCCCTTCCTCCCTTCCTCCCTTCCTCCCTTCCTCCCTTCCTCCCTTCCTCCCTTCCTCCCTTCCCCCCTTCCCCCCTTCCCCCCTTCCCCCTTCCCCCCTTCCCTTCCCTTTCCCGGCTGCCAGGCACAGGCAGTGCAGGCAGAGCAGGAGGATGAGTGTGCAGGGGACCGGTGCCATGTGCTGCCTGACACCCCGGGGCTGGGGTACAACTCGCCAGCGGGGTGCTGGGACACAGCAGGAGCTTCACCCTTGAAGCAGGGGGACAAGGGGACAGGCACCAAGGCCAAGCAGGCAGCTCATGTTGACAGGTCTGGCCCCCACCTGCACTTTGCCTGCTGGGCCAGGGGGGTTGCCTGCTGCTGTGATGTTTACATGGGGGCTATTGGGGCATGAGACCCCCCCCCAGCCCTGCTGCTACCCCTTGGAGAGCCTGAGCTGGGTGCCACAGGGAGCCCAGGCAGGTGCCAGGTGGGAGGAAGAGAAGCTGGCACTGGGAGGGGATGGTGCAGGTCAGGGAGGAAACCAGAAGCACCAGTCTGTGGTGTTGGGGAGCTGGGGATAGGAACCCTGCTGTGGGTTCCTATCCCTGGAGAGACAGGAACCTGCACCGGTCACCAGGCTCAAACGAAACACATCACCACTCCAGGCAAGACCTAAGGGGGATGTTTCCTGGCAGGGAGGTGAGCTGGGCTGTGGGAGGCACTGGGAGAGCACCCAGTGCTGGGTCTGGGCTGGTCCCTGGGAGGATGGCAGGCAGTGGGCTGGCACTGGCACAGGGGCTGGGGGGAATGAGCTCATCGCTCATTTTCCAGCTCAGCGTTTGACTGTTCTAGGAATTTCTGTTCCATCCAGAAAACAAGCCAAAAGGAAAGGCAAGGGCAAGGGAGAGAGGGAAACACCCTGGGGTCATGCAGGCCGTTCAACATGTCAGGGGTGGGCGAGGGGCTGCAGTGAGCCCCCAGCGCCCCTCACCCAGCTTGCCCCTCTGCAGGACTCCGCAGCCCCCTCAGCCCCTGCCAGAGGCCATCACCCCCCCCTGCAGAGAGACACCAGGGAGGGTTGAACTGGCAAAACTAGCTGGGGACAGGGAGACCAGGATGCAGGAGGGAAGTGATCCTCTGCTCTGGCCTCCCCCAAGCTCTGCACTGGCCGCAGCACCCCGCACCCTCCTGCCAGAGACATGGGAGTCCAGGAGGAGCAGCACATCCCCCCCCTCCCCAGCAAAAAGGCTGGGGTGAGAAGCGGGGGGGCAGGCAGGCAAGGGAGGTAGAGAGAGGAAGGGAGAGTAATTTAACATGACAGGCTGTTTATTTTGGCAAAAAGGGTTTTCTTTTCAACCAACAGATTTCAAAGCCTGGCCCTGGGGCTTGGGGGGGGGGGGGGGGGGGGGGGGAGGAGGGGGGATGGACCCACACTGAGGAGCAGGGCTGCGAAGGTGGCTTCAGCAGGGTGCTTGGACCAGGAGCTGGGAGTCTTGGCTGCTCCATCCAGAGTTCACAGCACCGTGGTAGGCTCACACGCTCCAGTAGAGCCCCCCCACACCACCAACATCCCCCCTCCCTCCCTGGATTTACCCCCATGGGCACACACACACACCACACACACACACGCTCTGCCTGCACGCACTCGTGCACGTTCGCACGCTCCCCCAGCCCCTGCTCCTTCCTCCCAGGGCCAGGGCTCAGCTGGATTCTTGGCTTCCCCCAGCAATGTTTCAAAAGAGGCTGTTTATTAATAAAAAAAAAACCAAAAAACCCAAAAAAAAAACCCCCACCCCAACCCAACAAACCCACCCCACATTGCTAGGAAAGAAATAATTATTACAATCCCATTAAGAGCTTTGGCTGTAAAAGCCCTGAGAGTGTGTGTGGAAAGAGCAGAGCAGGGAGCACAGGGGGTGGTTTTCCTGCCTTGTGCTCTTCTTTTTTTTTAAACTCCAATCCTGGTCCAACACCACCACTCCCCCCCCCCTCCCCTCCTTTTTCCTCCCCTTTATCCTGGGAAATGAAAACAATTTATTTAATGATGGATCGTCCCTTTCTCTGGTCACTGACCTTCTGGGTGAATTTCTGCTGAGCTTGGCGGAAAACGTGAGGCTGAGTTGTGGATCCCATCTGTGGGTGGGGGATGGGGGAGGGTTGAGGGTTGGGGGGGGTGAGGGGGGAGAAGTTCACCCTCATCCTTCACAAAAAAAAACAAACCCCAGCAACAGTCCTGGGGAGTGGGATGGGGCTGGCAAGGAGGGTCCCCATGACAGTAGGGAACTTCTCTGCAAAAGCTGCCCCTGGGCTTCAGGGAGTTTTGGGAGCAGGCATGAAGGCTGCAGTGTTGACATCCCACCCTCCCTCCCCCATAGCCCTGCACCCCATCCCCTTCTCTCTGTGAGAGACCTTCAGGGGTTCCCAGCCCCCCACAGCCCACTCCCCAGCCTGGCCCCAAGTACAAGGGCTGGGTTGCAGTGCTGGAATGAGAGCGGGGGATGGAGACGCTGTACCTGGGGGTAGGAGTGAGGGGCAGAAGAGCTGTGCTCAGGCTGAGAGCAGGGCATGCTGGAGTGCTCTCCATCCCACCAGCAGCCACATCCTCCCTCTCTGCCCACTGGCAGGGTGGCAAAGTGGCTTGCTCGGCTCAGGGTGTCTGTGGGAGGTGGTTTCCAGACCTGGATAGGCAAAAGGACCAGGCATGAGGCTGGGGATGAGATGAGGGACACATGTGGGTCTGCACAGATCTCCCAGCAGTGGCTGGTAACACGTACCCCGCAGCAGGAGGTTTGGCCCCTGGCCCCTTGGGTGCCTGGCCAGGCTCTGCTCCCTGGGCAGAGGAAAGCTGGGGAAGCCAGAAGGGTTAGGATCACACTGTTCCTTCAGGGGGGCCATCAGCACCCAGCGTGCATTGCCCCAGGAATGGTGCAGCCCCATCCCCACCAGCTGAACTCAACCCCAAGCTGACCTGCAAAGCTGGGATGGAGCAATCCAGCATCCAGCCCCCTTCCCTCTGGCCCTTCCTCTGCCATGGCCTGTTGCTCAAAGCATGGTTCTTGTAAAAACACGTAAATATTTATACAAGAATAATTTAAAAAACATGGCCTGTCAAATAATCAAAGCAGCAGAACATCCGAGGAGGTTTCAGCTGGATTGGGAAATCCAGTGTTGCTTTCTAACACCACACTAGGATGCTAGAGGTGCTTGTGGCTGGTCCCAGCCCTATGGGCTGCCAGATTTGCAGGCACAGGTTTGAGGCAGGTCTGAGGTCTTTATTAATGCAGTTTGGGGACCACAGTGGTTGGGTGGCTTTCACTTGGATCAGCTCGAGCTCCCCGCTGCTGAGAGCCCCAGCTGGGTATGAGGCTTGGCCAGGTACCAGTTTGAACCTCACATCCTGTTTTTGGCACTGTCCCCTGCACTGGACTTTTCTGGGAGCCAGAGAAATCCTTGGGTGAAGTACTGCATGCCTGTCCTCCCCAGAGCTGTATGTCAGGGGTGGGCACTGAGGTAGGGAACAGCAGGGCTGCCACCCCTGCCATGGGATGGGAAAGGTCCAGCTTTCCCATCCCTCCCCATCTCCAACCCTTGCTCAGAATTTCAAAAGCTTGGCTTTGCAGCAGTGGGGCTGAGAGCCTTGGTCCAAGGTTTCCTTCAGGGAACAAGATTTTTGTCCATCTAAACAGTTCCCATTTACACTGGTGTCACCAGTTGGTTGCCAGTACGACCACAACCCTTCTCCTGAGTTCCTGGTGTTACCACATTGCCCTGGCACCACTGAGAAGCTGCTGGGCCCCAGGGAGGCAGGGGTACAACCTTAAAACGGAGGCACTCAGAGACCCCCAGCCCTGTTTCTGCTCCACTTGGGGCTTCCTGGGCTGGGACAAAGTGGAGGAGGTAATTGCCACCAAGCAGTGACCCTGTGGCTGTAGCTCAGCCTGCCTGAAGCCACCAGACACCTTGACCACGCAGTGCAGGGGGTCCCAGGGTGGCAGGGGAGGGTGAAGGAGTGGGAAAGGAGAAGGGGGTTGCCCCATTCTCAATGGCCCATAGACCATGAGGCGGGCACTGCTGCAGGCTTGGGCAGTGTGGGGGAAGCAGGAGCCATGTGCTGCAGTAACCTCTGCTCTCCTGGCCACTCTGCAGCCCCTTCCACCACCCACATTTATGCACGTGATCCATGTTCTCATATTCTTTGAACCCCAGCCAGGTAATGAGTTCAAAGCCCAGCGTTAAAACCTTGCCTCCCCCCACCCCCCCAACCTCTTTGGGTGACCTGGCTTCCCCGCTTACCCCAGGGAGGGGGGTCCCAGGGCCTGATTCCCCCCTTCCCCCACAGGAGGCAATGCCGGTGCTGCACATGAGCTCAGCATCCCTGAGCTCAGCTCACCCCTCTGCCCAACAGCATCCGTGCCAACTGCCCTCTGGGCTACCCGGGTCCTCCTCACGTGTCCCCCCCTGACTCTTGTGAGGTTGGGCTTGGTGGGTGGCCCTTGCCAGTGGATTTCCAGCACTGCCCTTCATGGAAGTCAACGGGCAGCCCTGAGCAGCAGCCAGAGGGAACAGCGAGGGGCAGGCCTGTGGATTTGGGGCAGTCACCCTGGCCAGAGGGAACAGCGGGGGGCAGGCCTGTGGATTTGGGGCAGTCACCCTGGCCAGAGGGAACAGCGAGGGGCAGGCCTGTGGATTTCGGGTAGTCTCCCCGGCCAGAGGGAACAGCGAGGGGCAGGCCTGTGGATTTGGGGCAGTCCCCCCGGCCAGCAGGGCCTGTCCTTGTCATGCACCATCCCCATGATGCCAGGGAGAAGCAGGTTGATGGTCAGCTGGTGGGCCTGTGCCTCCATCCCTCAGAGCACAGCTTTGCGATGGGAGAGCTGGTCCCACAGCGCAGCTGGAGCCTGTCACCCTTCTCAACCTAGTTGCTGGGGAGGAAGAGCCAGGCCCGAAGGCCGCCAGCCCCGTGCCAGGCCTTTTCCTTGAGCAGTGCTGCCAGCCAGCAGTGCCGGGAAGGGCCAGGAAAGCCTGGGATGAGTGCCAGGAATGCTGTGAGACCCACGCCTTCCCCACCCCAAAACACAGCCCTGTTTTGGAGGCTGCCAGATGCCCTGAACACAGCCATAGGTGGAGGAAAGGGGCATTCGGTCTCAGAGAAGGAGCGAGCAATGGCAACCAGCGCTTGGCCAGATGGCGCGGGGAAGGGGCTGCTTCCCCCCCCCATCCTCCTCCCAGCCTTCTCCTCACGGAGCCTGGCTCTGCACCGGCTCCAGGCCCTGGCCCAGAGGAAATGGCTGCCGGCCGTGGCCCACAGCTGTTTTCCCTGCTTGGGTAGCTGCTTTCAATTTAACATCCCAGAGAGCTGGCCTGGGACGCCGCCGGGGGAGTGTTGCAGTGCTTTCCTGTGCGAAGCCTGCCTAGAAGAAAAGCCTTCCCTCCAGCTTGGGATGGCTGCCGGCTGGGCTGCTCCCTCCTGCCTATCCCACGAGGGAAAACCCACCAGCTGAAACACAGGACAACCCTGTCCCCTTGTCCCTTTGGGAGCTGCTGCCCAGAAAGCTCTTGGGAGTGCACAGCATGAGGGGGCTCAGCTCCCCATCACAGCAGCCCAGGGTACAACTTCCTGGTTGTGAGGCGGTGGGTGCCGACAGCCAGAAGACAGCCCCCCCTCCTCCCCACTCCCCAAAAGAGATGGGTCTTTGCCAGCACCCCCAGAGCCATGGATGGGCTGTGTGGAGAGAAGGCAGAGCCCCCTCTGCATCCCCCCACGGTGTCCCTGAGCGAGGGAAGGGGCAAGCAGCCTAATGCCTTCCAGATCAGCCACAAATGGCCAGGGAGGGTAATTCATATCAAATTCATAAAGCCTTTATTAGTGTCTCAGGGGAGAAATCCGGATGTGGCCATTTATTTATTTTGGATTTCGCCTTTTTTTTTTTTTTTTCTCTTTTCTTTTTTTTTTTTTCCCTCTTTTCCTTTTAACATTTTCTTCCAGGAGATTTTTAAAGGGCCAGGGACACCTCTCTGTGTCCAGCAGCAGGATTCGGTGGGGGCTCACTTTTTCCTGGAGCATTGGTGTTGGCTGAGGTGCCCTGGCATCTCTAGGGGTTGGACAGATCTTGGGGTCCAGCTCTGGGGTCACTACTAGAGGGGGCAGGTGCTGGTGCTGCTGGGGACCAAGGATGCCATGCTGCTCCAAGGGTGTTTCTGAGCTCCTCAGTTTTACCCTGGGTGCTGCATCCTAGCTGCCTGCAAGGTGTGCCCCCTCCCTTCTTGGCCCACCACCCCATGCCTCAGTTTCCCCCACTCTACAAAGAGGAGGAACAGACCCCCTTTGCTGGCACTGCTGCCTCTCAGGACAGCCAGTGGCTCCTGGACAAGGGTTTTGGGAACACCCTTGCCCTGATGGCAGAGCTGGGGCCCCGGTGAGGCAGACTTTCCTCAGTGTTGTCCGTGGCTGGTCCTCACCCAGTCCTGCTGTTGTTTGCTCCTCCACTTTGCTCTTTACATAATTTGTTCCTTGGCCCCTTTTCAAATGTACCTCGCCATAGTTACAGCAGAGGATATTTATACAGCGGGGGTGTGGAATAACACGGAAAACCTCTGGAGCCGGGAACCGGATTCCCACACCATCCCAGTGCCAGGGGCCGACAACCGCCTTCCCTGGTTTTGTTGGGATGCTGGCCCAGGGCTGGATGGGGTTCTCCCTCACATCCATGAACTTTGGGCACAGCTGTGGGGATACAGGGCAGGATGGGGGTGCCAAGCCCCTCAAGCCAGCTACATCTGCCACCCCAGCACCTGCCCTGTGGTTACCATCAGTTAACTCCCCAGGGGTCCTGCCAGTTTTCGGGGGGAGGGGAGGAGGGTATTCGGGATTTCTTAATTTATCTGACAAACGTTGGGTGGGGGTGTTTGGGGCTTTTTTTTTTTTTCCCCAGTGGAGACAAAGAGGCCCTTGAGCCCCGTGTACAACTGAAAACACGGCATTCCTGAAAAGAATTTCCTGATGATATTTTTAGCACCTGAAAAAAAAAATAAAAAAATAAAGGGGGGGAGGGGGGGAAGGAAAAAAAAAAAAAACACCCAACCCAAATAACACCATTTTTTTCCTGTTCCACTTTTACACACACACACACACACACACACACACACACACACACCCCCCTTCCACTGCTCAGAGGGGACCCGCTGCCGAACTGCAGCTGGGGGGGGGGGGGCCGGGGGGGGCGGTGGCTGTCCCCCCCAGGCCTGGCTGCGTTTCCCCGTTGGGAGAGGAGCGGTGGCGGAGGGGCGCGGAGCATAGGGTCCCTCCGGGAGGTGCCCCAACACCCCCACCCCCTCCTCCCTCCCACCTCCAACCTTGCCCCCCCCCCCCCCCCCAGCAGCCCCGTCAAATTTGCATGCCCCGCCCATCCACCAACGCCCCCCCCCGGCGCGCCGAACGCCTATTGGCTGGCCGCGCTCCGGTTATGCAAATCACCCGCCGGGGGGGCGGGGCCGGCGGGGTGAAGGAGCTCGGCGCGGCGGCGGAGCCCTGAGCTGCGGTGGCTGCCCGGTTCCGAGCCCCGCCACCTCCGAGCCCCGCCACCTCCGAGCCCCGCCACCTCCGAGCCCCGCGCCCGTCGGCGGGGCCCCTTTCCGCCGCCATGCCGCGGTGGCCGGCGTGAGAGGCGAGCAGCGGGACGTGGGTGGCCATGCGGAGCCTGGTGGGCTGGGCCGTGCTGGTGGCCCTGGGCGAGTGGCTGTGGGCGGGCGGCGTGGTGCCGCTGGCGGATTTCTACCCCTTCGGGCCCACGCAGGGCGACGCCGCCACACGGAAGCAGGACGACGGCGGCTCCGAGCTGCGGCCTCTCTCCATCCCCTTCCCCTTCTTCGGGGCGGGGCACACCGGCCTCTATGTGAGTACCGGGGAGGGGGGGAGGGGGGTGGACCGGGGAGGAGGGGGTGTGTGTGGGGGTGCCGGTCCCCCGCTTAGCTTCACCTAGTGCTGACCGCCCCGCTCCGCCGGGCCCGGGTGGCCGGGTGCTCTCCAGGTACCGCGGAGCATCAGAGGAATGCGGAGGGCGGGGGGGATGAGGGAGGGAGGGGGGCGGATCTGGAGGGGGGTGGGGGAGATCTGGAGGAGCAAGAGGCGGATCTGGCAGGGTCCCGGGCTCGGGAAGAGCGTGGGACCCCCGGCTCGGTGGGGTTGGGGTTGCTCCGAGTGGTGTCCTGGCTCTGGTGACAGCCCTGTCCCGCAGCACGCGTGGGGATGCGGGGCAGAGCACTCGCCTGCCCCTCGCACCCGCATCGCCATGGCACTGGAGTGGCAGCTGGTGGGCAGGAGCCGGGAGCAGGGATGCTGTGGTCCTCAGACGGGGTGGGTCACCTGAGAGGAGGCGGTGACTGGGCTCTGGGTGCGATGCGGAGTGAACGCGGCTGCCCTTTGGGCTGGGTGGCAGTGTGCTCGGCACACCGCGCTCCCTCTCATCTCCTCTCCTCCCATCAACCGCTTGGGAGCCTGGCTGATGCGCTCCCTGCAGCTCCCGAGCCACCTAGATGGGGAGAAGTCAAGTCATCCCTGGCCTGTTGTGCCTCCAGAAGAGTAGCCCAGAGTGCCCAGCTGCTCCAGAGCCTTTTGGGCAGCACTGGCTCCCAACACCTGCCCTGCATCCTGGGGAGTAGTAATCTGTGCTCCCCATGCCAGCAGCCACCCAGTGTGGTGAATTCTCCAGTGTCCCCATCTCTTCTCCCCAGTTTGCCCTGGGCTGACTGACTATCCAGACCTGGCTGGCAGAGGAGAGGGTTGAGTGTCAACCCTCAGTGCCATTTCAGGGCTGGCTTCTTGCACCATTCCAAGTTAAGCACTGGAGGTCCTTGGTCCTTCCTGGTGGGGTTTCTTTCCCAGCAGCCCCGCCATCAAGGCAGGAGGGACTGGGCTTGAAGTTTGACCCATGGTGGGAGCACAGAAGAGGGTGGAAGAAGCCAGGTGATGTGATGGCTGTCCCATATGGGATCTGCAGCACAGCTCTGGCTCTCCAAGGGGCTGCAGGAATCGGAGGGCGGTGCGTGCCCCTCCACTGAAACAAGACTCCCCCCCACCCTGGCTCTGCAGGGCCAACATGCTGGTGTGGGGGTACATGCAGCGGGGCTGCTCCTCCACAGGCAGCCGCTCTCTGGAGGGAGCTGGAGTGGGGCTGGCTGGGCTCACCTGAAAACCTCTGTCCTTGAGGGCTGCCTCCAACCACTCCCACCCCCTTTGCAAAAACCAGCAACAACAACAACAACAACAACCAAAAAAAAAGCCCTTCTTGGCTCTGGCTTTCTCCCATCTTGCTTTAATCAGGGGAAGAATGTTCTTCTGCGGACACCGCGGGGTTACGGAGGCTTTGGGAAACAGGAATCCTCTTCCCCTTAGTCACAGCAAGGACTGCCTGGTGTTTGAATGAAGGGGCCCAGGAGCTGACCCCTTCCCCTGGCCTGGAGGTGCCAGGGCACAGGCACTGGCTTTGCCGTGGCTCCTGGGTGGACACTGGCCCCCAGTTCCCTGTCAGCAGGAGAGGGTGATGCTGCTGCCTGCTCCTGCCTGCTCACTGCATACCGGTGCTGCTCTACCCACCTGAGAGCCTCTTAGTGCAGGCAGGATGTGGGACCTGCTGGGGCTGCCCGCCCTGCTGGCATCGTGGCAGGGTGCTGGCAAGGTTTTCCCCTGGGAATTTGGGGGCTAAGGGCAAGGGCACTTCCCTTTGATCCCTGCCTCTTCGCTGCACGCTCAGGCAGCTGTGCAGGCAGGGGGTTTCCTCCCCTTCCTTACTCCCACCGCTCACTCAATCCAGGAGGCAGCACTGTGGGCAGCAGCAGAATTCGCTGTTCCCAGCTGCCTTCCCTGGGAAGGGCACCATGTCACACATCCCTGGGCTGGGCATGCCAGGATGCTGATTGCCCCAGTTAATCAGTGCTGGGGAAGGGCTCAGAGCTTGCAGTGCATCACCCCGATGCCTGGGATCCCCTGCTTTAACAAGGAACAGCCTGTTGAGGCCCACCCCAGCCTTGCATGGGATGGTGGCACAGCGTCAGGGGCGTTGCATGGGATGGTGGCACTTGGTCAGCTGGGGAGCTTGTTAACCTGACCACTCATTAGCTCACTCAGAGCACTGGGGGATGGATTGCTGCCCAGCAAGGCTGGGGCTTCCTGCCTGGGGTACGTACCCCCTGCCAGGAGGGCAACAGCACTGCCTGGCCCTAAACCCCAGCCCTGCAGCCTGACTGGGGTATGTACCCCCTGCCAGGAGGGCAGCAGCACTGCCTGACCCTAAACCCCAGCCCTGCAGCCTTCCTGGGGTACGTACCCCCTGCCAGGAGGGCAACAGCACTGCCTGGCCCTAAACCCCAGCCCTGCAGCCTGCCTGGGGTACGTACCCCCTGCCTGGAGGGCAGCAGCACTGCCTGGCCCTAAACCCCAGCCCTGCAGCCTGCCTGGGCTATGTACCCCCTGCCAGGAGGGCAACAGCACTGCCTGGCCCTAAACCCCAGCCCTGCAGCCTGACTGGGGTATATACCCTCTGCCAGGAGGGCAGCAGCACTGCCTGGCCCTAAACCCCATCCCTGCAGCCTGCCTGGGGTACGTACCCCCTGCCAGGAGGGCAACAGCACTGCCTGGCCCTAAACCCCATCCCTGCAGCTTGCAAGCCATCCTGGGAGAGCAGGGAGCGAGCGAGACATCCTCTCCTCCCGCCAAGGGCACTGGTGCGAGCTAGCCAAGCGTGCTGGGCGCTGTTTGTTTAAAGCACCGGGGCTGCCACAGTTTTCTCAGCTGCCCGTCCTCCCCCCTCCCCCTTCCCCCAGCCCGACCTCAGCAGAGAACAGGGATGGGTTTGTTCAGACAGCTGCCGGCGAGCAAGCGGTCGGCGTGGGGGGCTGCGGGCGCTGGGGCACGTCTCTGCTTCCAAGAGCAGGAAGGGAAACAGCTCTAATATTTGTGCAAAGGGATGGAGGGGTGGGGGGGGGGTGTGTGTGTGGGGGGGGTGGTGGAGTGGTGCTGGATGGGGAAGAATGGCAAAATGGAAAGTGCCTCTCAAGCATTGGGGTCCTGCTGCTGGTGGGAGCCAACCGTGGCCACCCGTTTGTTCCCTTCCCTCTCCACAGGTGAACAACAATGGGATCATCTCATTCCTCAAGGAGGTCTCCCAGTTCACACCGGTGGCTTTCCCCATCTCCAAGGACCGGCGTGTGGTTGCTGCTTTCTGGGCAGATGTGGATAACCGGCGGGCGGGTGATGTGTACTACCGGGAGAGCACGGAGCAGCCCATCCTGGAGAGGGCCAGCAGGGACATCGCACAGTACTTCCCCGAGTTCCCAGGCTTCTCTGCACAGTGGGTCTTCATCGCCACCTGGTACCGAGTGACCTTCTTCGGGGGCAGTTCCTTTTCACCAGTGAGTACCTGTGGCCAAGCAGCTGGTCATTTGTGTATGTGTTTTTGGGGGGGGGGTGTTGTGTGGGTGTGGGTGTTGGTTGTTTATTAAAAGGAACAACCCACCAGAGCTTTGGCACCTTCCGTGGTGGTGATGATGCTCTGGCTGCACAGGGCTGACCCCAGCACCTCCATGGCAGTGCCTTGCCATGACAGAGCAGTGCCAGGCTGGCAGAACCAAACCCTCCTTTCTGAGCTGCGTGGCAGCTGCTGGCATCCCCCTTCTTGGCCAGCAGCAGGGGGGTTGGTGGCTGTTTGCAGAGCACCTTTGCAAAAGGCTCTTTAGTCCTTTTATATTCTGACAGGGTTTTGGGTGACTCATTTGCCCCCCCCCCCACCCCCAGCACCCACTCACTGCTTTCTTCCCCCCCCATTCCCTGCTGCAGGTGAACACTTTCCAGATCGTTCTCATCACAGATGGCAAGCTCTCCTTCACTATCTTCAACTATGAGTCCATCACCTGGACCACGGGTATGCACGCCAGCAGTGGGGGGGACTTTACCGGGCTTGGCGGCATTGCAGCACAGGTAAGTGGTGACTGGGACTCCCAGGGTGCCCAGGTAGCACGTGATACAAAGCTGGGAGGGGTGGCTGACACACAGGAACACTGAGCTGCCAGCCAGCCAGACCTGGCCAGGCTGGAGAGCTGGGCAGGGAGACACCAGATGAGGGTCACCAAAAGCAAGTGGAGAGTCTGGCCCCTGGGGAGGAAGAACTGCTGGAATCAGGACAGGCTGGGGGGAGCTGCTGGAGAGGAGCTCTGTGGAGAAGGACCTGGGGGTGCTGGGGGGTGACAGGGTGGCCATGAGCCAGCAGTGTGCCCTGGGGCTGAGAGAGCCAAGGGGATCCTGGGGGCATCAGGAGGAGTGTGGGCAGCAGGTGACAGGAGGGGATCCTACCCCTCTGCTCTGCCCTGCTCAGGCCCCAGCTGGAGTGTTGTGTCCAGTGCTGGGCTCCCTCGGATAAAAAGGACAGGGATCTCCTGGAGAGAGTCCAGAGGAGGCTGAGGAGATGCTGAAGGGCCTGGAGCATCTCCCTTGTGAGGAAAGGCTGAGAGAGCTGGGGCTGTTCAGCCTGGAGAGAAAAAAACTGAGGGGGGATCTGATCAATGTTTATCAATATCTGAAGGGTGGGACACAGGGGGACATGGGCAGCCCCTTTTCAGTGTCTGTGGGGACAGGACAAGGGGCAATGGCTGCAAGTTGGAGCACAGGGAGTTCCACAGCAACCTGGGGAAGAACTTTTCCCCAGTGAGGGTGAGGGAGCCCTGGGACAGGCTGCCCAGGGGGTGTGGAGTCTCCTTCTCTGGAGAGATTCCAGCCCCATCTGGACACCGACCTGTGTGCCCTGTCCTAGGGACCCTGCTTTGGCAGGGGGTTGGACCCCATGGGCTCTGGAGGCTCCTTCCAACCCCTACAACTCTGTGATTCTGTGATCTGTCCTGCGAGCTCATGGCTCCTGCTTTGGGGTTTGGTTTTGGTTTGTTGGGTGGGTTTTTTTTGAGGTGGAAAGCCTCCCCCTATTGGCTTTTTTTTTTTTGGTGTGTTTTTAAAGTTCTTAAATATCTGTGTGTGCTCTGGCTTTCAAAGCCAAGACCATACAGGGGGCTTTGTTATCCCAAAACCACAGGGCTTTGCCTTGGCTGCTGCCTCCTAGTCCCTTTTCGTTCCTAACCTCAGCCTTTAGGAGCAGCTGCTGCAGCCAGCACAGCTCTCACTGTATTTTTATTTCATCCTTGGGTGTGTTGTTGTATTTAAGGAGGGGGGGGAACCCTCAAAGCTCCCACCCACCCCCACAGAAACCCCAGTGCCCGTTCAGATGTGTGAATTTACCGTCAGCCGCTCCGTGCTTGGCTCCCAGCCTGCTGCAGGAGCGATGCTGCAGGTGGAGGGGAAGTGGGTGGGTGTTGAAGCCCAGGGAGGGATTTGGAATCCCAGGCAGGCAGGATGGCTGTGTCACCCTGTCCTGCTGGCCATTGTCCCAGTGTGCGGACAGGACGTGTGGAAGGGGATGGTGGGGTTGAGCGGCACTGAGAGCCAAAGAGATGAGCCTACGTGCTCCAGCACCCTCCCCCCCATGCACTAGTGATGCCCCTTCCCTCTGCCCCTTGTCCCCCCAGGCAGGTTTTAACGCTGGTGATGGAAAGCGCTACTTCAACATCCCTGGATCCCGCACCGATGACATCGCTGACGTGGAGATGACGACAAATGTGGGTATCCCCGGGCGCTGGGTGTTCAGAATCGATGATGCCCAGGTGCAAGTGGGGGGCTGCAGCAATACAAGTAAGAGGACAGCAGTTAGGTTTACTTAACTCCCAACCCAACCCCACACTGTTCTCCAGCCCTGTCTTTCCCTGCCTCAGCCCCCACCTCCGCGTGGTGGAGGAGATGGCTCGAAGGGCTTGGGGAGGGAGGGGAGGCAGCCATGGGGGGAACCACCCTCAGTGCCCACCGTGGCTGGGGGATAGCACCCACAGGTGCCCTGGGGCTGGGAAGGGGCTGGGAGAGCAAATGGGGAGGGGAGGCAGACTTCTGAGATGACAAGAGCCTGTGGGGGAGCGATGAGGGAGGCTGGGGTGGAGAGGATGGTGCACAGGCAGAACCCCACTGCCAGGCAGGGCAGGGCACGAGGGGCCGGCACCCTTGGGGCATGCACATGTCTGTAAGTCCCAGGAGGCTGGGATGAGCCGTGCTGAGGGGCCACTGGGTGCCAACTTTCCCTGTGGGGCTTGGGGTGCCAGGGCCGGGCTGCACTCCCCACCCAGGGGGCTGTGACGTGTTCCCTGGGGTGCCACTGGCCTCCCCTTCCTTGTCCCCGCTTCCCCCTGGCCGTGTTTTCCCACCCATCATCTGCGGGTGTCGCGTGTTACTGGTGGGTTTGCTGCACAGGGGCTCTCCTGTCCCCCTTCCCCTCCACCCTGGGCAATAAGCATGTCCCTGTTCCTCCCCTGGGGCGGTGTGGCTGCCCCCATGCAGCTCCTGACACAAGAGGAATAAAACCGCTCCCCTGTCCCAGGGGAGCCCATGAGGAGCACACCCCACCCCACCCCTCATGAGGCTGGCAGCCCCCGTAGGCCCCCCAAGCACCCCGGGGAGCCAGGGGGGTGTGGGGACAGACCCTGGCACTGGTGTGGCTGGAAGGTGGTGGGTGAGCCTTGCCAGGGTGCCGACTGACGGTGTGGGCACCATCTGTCCCCACAGCCTCTGTCTGCCTGACACTGCGGCCCTGCCTGAATGGGGGCAAGTGTATCGAGGACTGCATCACGGGGAACCCCTCCTACACCTGCTCCTGCCTGGCCGGCTTCACTGGGAAGAGGTGCCACGTCGGTGAGTACCAGCCCCGAGGTGCCAGCCCTGAGCAACCAGTGCTTTGTCACCCGAAGCCGCTCTCGCTCCTGGCTGGCTGTCCCTGGCTGGCTGTCCCTGCCGCCCTGGCTGGCTGTCCCTGCCACCCTGGCTGGCTGTCCCTGCCCTGAGCTCCTGCTGTGTTTCAGATGTGGATGAGTGTCTCTCCCACCCGTGTCAGAACGGAGCCACCTGCCTCAACGGTGCTGGCAGCTTCAGCTGCAGGTGTCCACCCGGCTTCCGGGGCACCAACTGTGAGACTGGTGAGTGCTGGGTCCCAAGCCAGCTCTTTACCCCTGGGCTTGAGAGGCACTGCTGCTTTTGGGGGGGTACAGGGGTGTTCTTTGAGACCGGGGTTCCTGTGGCAACTGCTGGACTTGAGCAGTTGGCAAGGACTGGCTTGGGTGTCAGCTTGCTGCAGGCAAAGGAAACTTTGCTCTGGCTGTGAGCCCTTCCTGCTGGCAGCCTGCTCTGCCCAGGGCTTGGCTCTGCACTGCCACCAGCACCTCTCCCTGCCACCGCTCCCTGAGCATGGAAAGCTGCCGCTCCGTGCTCCAGCAGAGCCCTCAGAGGCCCTGCTTTTGCAGGTGATGCTCTGATCCCCAGCCCTTTGAAGCCAGGAGGGAGTCTCCTGGCTCCTGGCAGGGGCCGTGGTGGCTGGTTTCCTCCACTGCTGGCCTCTGCCCACCTGGGGAAGTGCTGCCAGAGCAGCTGGCTCCCAGTGAGCCTCCGTGCTGGTGGAGCAGGGAGTTGGCTTTCAGAGAAAGGGAGGGAGAAATGCCCAGTATGGCATGCTGGCATCTGAGGGGTTGGCACAGAGGGGTGAAAGGGCCGAGCTGCCCTAGGAAGAGTTTTGGGAAGAGCCGTGACTGGGGATGTGGCTGCCATGTCCCAAGGGAGGGTGTGTCGGTGGCTCTGAGCTGTGCTCTGCCTGGCCCCAGCATCGCTGCGTGGACAGAGGATGTCATGTGCCCATCTTGTGCCTGAGTTGATTTCTTCTCCCTCCCCCCACCCCTCTTGTCTTTTCTTTTGGTGTCCTGCTGCAGAGGAGTCCCCGTGTGAGAGCAGGGTGTGCCAGAACGGCGGGAGCTGCCAGGCAGCAAACAGGACAGCAGTGTGCTTGTGCCAGCCGGGGTACACAGGGGTGGACTGCCAGACAGGTGGGTGGCAAGAGCAGGTGCTGGGGAGACATCGTGCCTGGGTGCCTTGGCAAGCCCCCTGCCCACTTGGCTTTGCCCCCAGCCACAGCTGTGGGAGGGGAACCCTCACCATTGGTGGTGGGGCCGATTTAGTTTCATTTTCCCCCTGCCCATCACCTCCCTCCTCATGAGCATCATCCAGGGCAGGAGGCAGCGAGTGAGCTGGCAGTGCTGGCACTTGGCCTGACCACCCCTCCCTGCCTCCCCTTGCAGAGGTGAATGAGTGTGAGTCCAGCCCATGCCTGAATGGTGGGCACTGCGTCGACCTGGTCGATAACTACACTTGTGTGTGCCTGGAGCCCTTCGTGGGACAGCGCTGTGAGACAGGTGACTGCTACTGCATGCATCCCCCGTGTTCTGGGGCTGCCATGGCCCTTCTTCCAGGCCTTGGCTCTGCTTATCACTCATTTGCTGGCTCTCCCCTCCTCCCAGACTCATCTTCCTGTGAGGACCGGAGCTGCCGAAACCGGCAGACGTGCAACTACATCCGCCCCGGCCGCTACATCTGCACCTGCTCCCCGGGTTACTACGGCAGCAACTGCCAGTACAGTGAGTGGGGGGCTGGCTTTGGGGGAGCTGGGAGGGGAGGGGTGACCAGTGAGGGGCTGCGTCAGCCTGAGGCACCAGCAGAAATGGGCAGTGTGTGTGTGGAGGGGTCCTTCCGCTGCTGGGAGAGAGCTCCTTCCCTTTGCCCTGAGGGGGTCTCTGGTATGAAGCTGTGTTGGGCAGGCTCTGCCACAGCTTCCCCCCAGGACAAAGGGGTGTTGCAGCCCCTCCAGGCTGGGGGGCTCTGGCTCAGTCTGCCCCTTGCCCACAGGTGGACCTCGTGTGCCCAGTGCTTGCCTCTCTCAGCCATGCCAGAATGCAGGCAGCTGCCTGGAAACAGAGCAGGGTTATGTCTGTGAATGCCAGGAGGGCTACACTGGGCAGGACTGCCGAGACCGTGAGTACCCGGGGTCTCTCTGGTGGGGTGTCAACGTCTCTAGGGGAGCAGCCTTCTTGCTCCTGAGAGGGGAAAGTAGCAGCCTAGAGAGGCCATCCTGAAACAGTGGGTCCATCCCTCTCAAGGAGGCTGTGTTTTTGAGGGGGGGAGGCTCGTGGCTGCCGCCCACTTGAGCTCTCCCTGCGGGTAGCATCCCGTGAGACTCCTTGACCATCCCAGCCCTGCAAGCAGGAAGGGTCCTGGGAAGCTCCCATCTCCTCTCTTGCAGAGCTGTCGGAGGGCTGTGAGTGTCGCAACGGGGGCAGTTGTCTGGAGGGGAACGTCACCATCTGCCAGTGCCCACCTGGGTTTTTTGGGCTGCTCTGTGAATTTGGTAGGTGAAAGGCTTCTTGTTCGCTGTGCTCCCCCCTTGCCAGGATGCTTGAGCCAGGCAGGCTGTGGGTAGGCAAGGGTTTTCTCTGCCCGTGCCTGAGCCTAGCACAGGGACACAGACTGGATGGGAGCCTGGGAATACTGTTCCCTGGTGAGGAGGCAGCGCTTTACCTCATCACTCCCTGTTAAGCTGTGCCTCTCCCAGCCCCTGGACCCTGCCCTGAGTATGGAGGGAACCTTGATGTGCTCCCCCTCTGTGGCTTATGGGCGTTCAGGCTGGCCCTTGCTCCCTGCACTGTCTGTAGAGTGGGGTACAGATGGTCCCCACTGAATTAGGAGACCCCTGTTCGTGGCCAGGCAGCCGGCTGTGTGTCCCCCTGTTGCCGGCTGACAGGCCAGTGCTGGCTGTGTTTGCAGAAGTCACCACCACACCATGCAACATCAACACCCAGTGCCCAGACGGCGGATACTGCATGGAGTACGGAGGGAGCTACCTCTGCGTTTGTCACACTGACTACAGCACCAACCACAGTAAGTCCCCTCTGCGGGGGTGTGGGACACACACTGGGGGCTGGGGGACTGAGCAGCAACACTGGCATCAGCTGGGGAGCAGCCCTGGCCCTTGGCTGCCCATCCTCAGCCGCTCCCTGTGCCTGGCTTTGCAGCGATGCCGTCCCCCTGTGACTCAGAGCCCTGCCTGAACGGGGGGTCCTGTGAGGTTCACGACGACTCCTACACCTGCGAGTGTCCTCCGGGCTTCCTGGGCAAGCGCTGCGAGAAAGGTACCCAGACAGAGCACCCTGCCAAACCTGGGGCCTGGCAGAAGCTTGGGGAAGAGTTTGGGGGAGATGAGCAGCCGTATCCTGAGCTGCCATTGGAAGGGGGGCAGGTTTTCCCACCCCACCCCGCGGGGTGGATGGGATACGTGGCTCCCTTCGTCGCCCAGGCAGCCAACCTGGTTGTGTTTCCTGTGTCACACCATCAGCGTTGGAGTATTTTTACATGCCTGAGCCTCTGGCTTTGGCAGCAGCTGTCCTGGGCATCATGCAACCCCTGGGGCCCTTGCATGGGTGGTGTTCTGGCGCTGCTGAGCCTGGGGCTGTGAGGCCTGGGTGCGCCCAGCTTTCCTGCAGTGAGGGGTTTGCTGTGGCTGTCGGCGTGCCAGCAGCAAGCGGGTGACTCCCTGCTCTCTCTGCAGCCAAGCCACGGCTCTGCAGCACGGGGCCCTGTCGCAATGGAGGCACGTGTAGGGAAGCGGACGGCGAGTACCACTGCACCTGCCCCTACCGCTTCACCGGCAAGCACTGCGAGATTGGTACGGCCCCCTGGCCCCCCCCACACCGGGGAAGGGAGGGGGCAGCAGTCCCGCTGGCTGCTCAGCTCCCGCTTGCCCTCTGCCCCCAGGTAAGCCTGACCCCTGTGCCTCGGGGCCCTGCCAGAACGGGGGCACCTGCTTCCACTACATCGGCAAGTACAAGTGTGACTGTCCCCCGGGCTACGCTGGCCGGCACTGTGAGATCGGTAGGTGTGAGCAGGGTGCACCGGTCCCAAGGGGGTGTTGGGGCTGCTGGGAGCGCTGGTAGCTGTGACAGCCACAAGCCTGGCCGCTTGTTTCCAACACCCTGCCCTGTTCATTTGGAGTGCTTCTGCGCTCCCTGGCACGCTGCCGGAGGGGAAAAGGGGCTGGCTTTTGTTTCTGGGCTCTGTCAGCTCTGCAGCAGTTGCTTTTTTTTGCTCTGCTCTTCTTCCTAGTGCCCTCCCCATGCTTTCTTAGCCCCTGTGAGAACGGAGCTACCTGTGAGGACCTCGGCGGGGTCTACACTTGCACGTGTCCCATGGGCTACGTAGGGAAGCATTGCCAATCTGGTAAGGGCTTTGTGCTGCCCCTGCCAGCCAGGGGCTCGGGGTGCCTCTGTGGGCCCTGCTTACCTCCCCTGTCTCTCCCCAGAGGTCGACTGTGGTGTCCCTAGCAAGGTGAAGCACGCCCAGGCCTCTTTCAACTCCACCAAGGTGGGCTCACTGGCTGAATACCACTGTGAGCTTGGCTACACTCTCAGTCAGCACAACCACCCCCGGGTCTGCCGCTTGCAAGGTGTTTGGAGCGACCCACCCGAATGCGACGGTGAGGAGCGCTGGGGAGCGGCCCAGCCCAGGGGCCCTGGGGGACCACCCCTGCCCCGTGCTTACGGCTCTGGCCGTGTCTCGCCTCTCCCCCTGCCCAACTGCCTGCAGAGATCGATGAGTGCCAGTCCCAGCCCTGCCTGAACGGGGGCCGGTGCAAGGACCGCATCGCGGAGTTCCTGTGTCTCTGTGAGCCGGGTTACGCTGGCCACCGCTGCGAGTCAGGTAAGGGGCCACAGCAAGCCCCTCCTCGCCTCGCCCCTGGGGCATGGCCATGGCCAGGATCTGGGCTCCCTGCAGTCCCATACCCCAGCCTCACTCCGCTCCCAGATTCACCCGTGGGGAGGGCTCCTCTCCCAGAGCCCCCAGCCAGCTCTGGGCTGGGAGACGCTGCTCCCAGTCAGGCAGAGGAGCAGGCAGGGCTGCGGGAGTACCTGCACTCCCTGTGTCCCTCTGCTCATGGGTGCTCTCTGGGCGCCCCCATCGCTGGCAGGAAAGTGGCTTCTCCTGAGGCATGTAAAGCCCGTGCAGAGGAACCCCAGGCCTTGGGGCTGGGTGGGATGTGCCCTGTGTGGCCCCAGGGTTATTGACCAAGTGGGGGAAGGCAAGGTGCACGTTTTTGGCTATGCTGGGCTCCCATGTATGCACAGGGTGATGGCTGCATGTGAGCGCTGGGTGAAAGGGGTGATGAGCAGCATGGGGGCTGGGGGGACCTAGGGGCAGGCAGCTCTAGCCAGGTTCCTTGTGGCTTGGGAGAGGATGGTATGGGGAGAAGATGGGATGCCTGCAGAGAGGCAGAGGAGGGGACATGCTGCAGGCACCTTTGTCCCCGTGCGTCCCTGCGGGCATGTCTCCATGCCCAGCTCCTGCTGCCAGGGCCTGGCATAGGGTGGTGGATGGCCTCACGAGTAGGACTGGTCCTAGCTGGTGAGCTTGGGGGAGGTCACAGTGATGTGGGGAGGGTCTGTGCTCTGCGAGAGAAGCACTGCCTGGTCTCTGCTCTCGGCCTCAGCACTGTGCTGAGCTGGTTTCTCTCCTGCTGCTGCTCTCCAGATGTTGACGAGTGCCAGTCAGAGCCCTGTAAGAACAGCGGGACCTGCCAGGACCTCCCCGGGTCCTTCGCTTGCTACTGTCCCGAGGGCTTTGTGGGGACCCAGTGTGAGACAGGTAAGAGACCTGCCCCTCCCAGGGCAGCAGGAGGCTGGAGAGTCTGGACACTGGGACCTAGCCATGCAGCTGGTTGCCACCTTGACCCCAAGCTGCTGCCTTGGGCATCTGCTGCCTGTCGCACCCCCTTGCCTGCAGCTTTGGGGGTAGAGCAGAAACTGCTCCAGTGCGGAGGGAGCAAGGAATAAGGAGCCTGGGGGTAGCAGGTCCCCTTTCAAAAGTGTCTGGGAGGGTGCAGCTTGGGGTGGGATGCTGGGTCAAGACTGGCTGTGCCGAGTCCTGGGCTGCATGTTCCATCCTGCTGCCCCCACGGGGTTGGGGAGGGGTGGCTGCCATCGCTCGCCCCTGGGAGCTGGCTGCTGGCAGGCCAGGGTCCCTGCTCACCCACCGCCGGCCTTCTCCTGCCTGCAGAAGTGGACGCCTGTGAGTCAGGCCCTTGCCAAAACGGAGGGGAGTGCGAGAGCTACGGCGGCTCCTACCTCTGTGTGTGCCCAGAGGGCTTCTTTGGCTACCACTGTGAGACAGGTGAGGTGGAGGGAGGGGTGGGGGGATGGCTCGGTGTGGGGCGGCCGCTTGGCCAGCTGGCACAGCTAACGCCCCTGGGCACGGCCCCTGTCCCGCAGCCAGCGACCCCTGCTTCTCCAGCCCCTGCGGGAGCAGAGGCTATTGCCTGCCCAGCAACGGCACCCACAGCTGCACCTGCAAAGTCAGCTACACAGGCAAGAGCTGCGAAAAAGGTAAAGGCCCTCAGCAGCGGCACCAGGACATGGCACGGGGCTCGACACTGGCCACTGCCTGCGAGGGGCTCCACACTGCCCGGGACCAGCAGCTATCTTTGAGGCAGGCACGGCCGGGGCCTCGCCTCTGGGGGGGGCAGCCAGGGCCACACCGACGCTGTGACCGGGCACTGGCACACTAAGCTGCTGCCGCCAGCACTGGGATTGGCACAAGGACACTGGGGACAGGTTTCCCCTGCCCCCCCCCCCGCCTCAATAGCAGTGGCGATCCCTTGGATGCCCTTGGGAGGGGAGCTCGAGGTGCCTGAGGGAAGCCTCTTGCCACAGGCACTGAGGGCACTGACCTCCCCAGTAGGCTGTGACAAGCACTCAGCTGCCAGGTTGCAGCAGCCAGCCACACTCCGGGTGCCTCGGCTCCTCCGGCGCCTGCTGAGCCAGTCGGTGATGGCTGGTGCCCTGAGCTGCCCCTGCCAGGCACACGTCGAGGGAAGAGAGAGCGCGAGGGCCCTGTCCTCCCACTTGCTGCCGCTCTGCCTCTTTGCTGCTGGGGAGGGGGTCTGTTCTCTAAAGATTC
The DNA here is from genome assembly GCA_022605575.1 of Laterallus jamaicensis coturniculus. NCBI lineage: Eukaryota > Metazoa > Chordata > Aves > Gruiformes > Rallidae > Laterallus > Laterallus jamaicensis. The sequence goes on along the minus strand of JAKCOX010000164.1, from coordinate 883,871 downwards.
ATGGCGTTACCTCTCCCCCTTTGCTTTTGCCTACACCCTGAAGAATTGCTGCCACCAACCTCATTAAAGGTGGAAAGGGTGGAGGACACTGGTGTGTTGATTTCTTGGCACCCACCTGAGGACGCAGCCGCCAGGCAACTCATTGACGGCTACGCCGTGACGTACGTATCCCTCGACGGCTCTTACCGCAGGACAGATTTTGTGGACCGAAGTCGTTCTGCCCACCAATTGCGGGCACTCGCCTCCGGCAGAGCCTACAATATTTCTGTCTTTTCAGTCAAACGCAACGTGAACAACAAGAATGATATCAGCAGGCCCATCATGCTCACCACACGCACTAGTGAGTAGCATCCCCCACACCCCCCCAAACCCCGGGGAGAGATCGCGGGCTTGAAGCACGTTGCAGCCCCCCCTCCACCTCCCCCCACCCCCCCCCGCCAAAGCGGGGTGCTGGGGTTTGTGCTGCCTCCTCCTCATCATCCTCCTCACTATCAGCGCCGGTGGCAGGCTGGGCTTGTGCTGAAGCCCGGCTGGTTTGGCAGCGCAGATCCTAAAATTCAGCTGGGAACAGCACAGAGAATCGCTGTTCTCTCTGCTGTGAGTAAGAAGGGGGATGCAGGTCCCTGCGGCTCACTGGGGGCTGGCAGCAAGGGGCTGCTCCCGTGTCCCGCTCACCAGAGGCAGGCTGCACCTCTTAGTCCTCCTCAAGGGGCCTGGGGAGGCGTGGGTGCTGCCTGGCTGCCCGTAAGCCAGCCAGGGAGCTGGGTGGTGCTGAAGAGGAGCTCTGCGGGCATGTCTCTCCACTGTCTCACCATGGGGATGTGCCAAAGGGGCAGAGAGTGATGAGGGCAGAGGGTGATAGGACCTCCGCGCCATGGCGGGAGGGGAAGGGGCCCAGGGATGCTGCTGTGGGCCGTAGGCATGTGGAGAAGCGGCAGGCCCATTTTCTAGGGCAGGCAAGTGTAGAAAGGAAAGGGATGGAAGGAATGAGACCTAGGAAAGCTGCTCTCTAAGAACAGGGAGATGGAAAGCCTGCAACCATGTCATCCTGGTGGGCTGAGACGGAGTGAAGCCCAGAGGAGAAGGAGGCAGGAGCAGTGCAGCTCTGCACCTCAGCTGTGGCTTCTCGGGAGGCCTTAAGCAAGGGCCAGATGTTTGGGGCAACAAGAGCCAGGCTTAAGACACCCCCAAGGAGGGCTAAGGGCCAGGCACTGCAACCCCTTTGGAGCTGGCAAGGGTGAGGCCTGAGGACAGCCCTGGGGTGCTGCAGACTACACAAGGCCATCCAGGCAGGCAGCTGGATGTGCCACCTGCCTATCCAGAAGGTGGTGGGGATGGGAGAGCATGAGTCTGGAAGGGTGGGCAGCTCTGAGCTGCTCCCCCATGGGAAGCCAGCCCGGAGGGACAGGCAGGAGGACCCTCCCGTGGTGGGGGCACAGGGAAGGGATGGTGTGACCTGCACTGACCGCAGTCCTGCCTGCTTCCTCTGGCCAGGACCGCGTCCGGTGGAAGGCTTTGAGATCACGAACGTGACGGCCAGCGCCATCACGGTGCAGTGGGCTCTCCACCGGCTCAAGCACTCCACCGTCAGTAGGGTGCGGGTCTCCATCCGCCAGCTGGGCGACCTGGCAGACCGCACCGTGGAGCTGAACAGCAGCGTGGCCAAGTACACCTTCCTGTGAGTGGGGTGGCAGGGGAGCGCCCGCCCAGCTGCCCCTCCAGCCTGCCCAGCTTACCCCTTCCCACTCTGCCCTTCTCTTCCGCAGGGACCTGCAGCCAGGAGAGAAGTACATCGTCCATGTCACAACACTGAGCGGCCTGGGGACAGAAGACCACCCCTCGGAGAGTCTGGCCACGGCCCCCTTCCACGTGTGGACGAGTGAGTGGGGTTGCCTTTGCTCCTGGCTGCTGCTGCAGGGGCCCCAGGGCTTGGCAGGCACTGGGCATCACAACTTGGGCCAGTGGGAGAGCTGCAGGGAGGGGAAGGTGCGAGAGCCGTCAGCTTGTCTGGCCAGCACGGCGGGTAGGAGGCGTGCAGGCAGCTCTGGGAAGGGCAGGCGAGGCAGCGGCACGTCCTCCCCTGCCAGCTCTTGTTCGCTCTCCAAGGCCAGCATGAGCTCAGCCCCACGGGCCTCATTCATCCCGTGCTATATGGCAGCTGCAGGGCCAGGGCCAGACCCGGGTGCCAGCGTGCAGTGAGGCTCTGCCAGAGACCTGGCACTGAGCATCTCTTGGTGCACTGTGATCCCTGCTGAGGGCTGCGTGTGCTGCGTGCCAACCAGGGCCCTGCCATGCTTAGAGGGTGATGGCGAGTCACGCTGTCACCAGTCAGAGACACCAGTGCTGACCCCTTTTCTCCCAACCTTCCTTCCACCTTGTCCAGGGCCTCTCCCCCCACGAAACCTCACCGCCTCCCGTGTCACTGCCAGCTCGGTGTCCATGGCATGGGAGCAGCCGCCCGCTGGCGCTGTGGAGGGGTACATCATCAACGTCACCACCGCGCAGAGCGTGAAGAGCCGCTACGTGCCCAACGGGAAGCTGGGGTCCTACACGGTGCGGGACCTGCTCCCTGGGCTGCGCTACCGCCTGTCTGTTACAGCTGTGCAGAACACTGAGCAAGGCCAAGTGCACAGCGAGCCCATCAACCTCTACGTCACCACCCGTGAGTGTCCGGCTTGCCGGGGCGCTGCTGGTTGGGGTAGGGTTGACCCAACAGTGTAACCAGCCCCCCCACGGGGACTTCCTGCCCCAGGACCAGCTGCAGGGACGGGGTGCAGTTCCCCTGCAAAGGGGGGTGGGGGTCGCAGGGGGCTGCTTCTCTTAGTGGAGGGTGGGTGCAGGGTTACAGCTCCCTGGTGCTTCACCAGGGCTGGCATTCGCAGCCCCAGTGTGGGGAGAGCATGCACTGCCCTGAAGGGCAGCCTGGGGGCAAGCAGATGGGCTTGTAAAGGCCCCATGCTGACTCGCAGCCTGCTTCTTGCTAAGCCCAACCCTTTGGTCTGTAGTGCAGAGGGATGGGGCTCCAGAGAGACGGTGGAGCCAGGCCGGACACCCCCGGGTCCTGCGCAACAGGCTGCCCCCAGCTTTCCTGCCTGAGCTGCGCTTGCTTGCAGACCACGACACAGCTGAGGCACCCTCACCAGCCCCCAGGTAGGCACTGCTCCAGCTCTGCCAGCACTGTGTTGAGCACAGCCCCTTCTCCCAGCCGTGCTCCTGCTGGGCTGCACCCCTTGCCCCCTCCCCACTGGGGTCCCGAGCCGGGCAGAGTCTTACAACGTGAGCAGGCCCAACTGTAGGACCTGCACTGAGCCTGACACAGCCAGGAAGTGCCTCCAGCCCCAGCGTGTGAGGCAGCGGTGGCCTGGGCACACCACAGTGCTCTGTACCCTCATGGCTCTCCTGTCTCAGGTTCACCGAGCTGGTGGATGGCAGGAGGAGGATCAGCGCCAGGTTCAGCACTGCGCTGGGCAAATCCATCACTGTGAAGACACGTAAGTGCTCTGCTGCCTTTGTCCCCCTCTTGTCACCTGATGACATCTACGCCTGTCCTTGGGACAGGGTGCTTGCCAAGTGGGCTGCTGTAGAACTGGGGGAGCCATGGAAGAGGGCAGAGCCCCCTTTCACCCCCTCCCCAGACAGACAAACATTTGGCAGACCCCTGCCCTGGGAGAGCTGTGACACACAGTCAGTTGGGGAGACCAGAGAGGGAATGTCCCTGATGGGAGACAAGGCTGGTTGTGGCACAGGCTGGCCTTCTCCCCTGCCAGCAGCTGTGGGAGCCCAGGCAGTGCCACCACAGCCCTCCAGCATGGCCACTGCCTGCCTAGCAGCCTGAGCCCCCATGGCCAAATACAGGCTCCCATTCAAGGAGGGTGCCCAGGTGAGAAACCCTTCACTGGCCTGGGACCAGCCCCCTTGTTTGTCAGTCCCATAACACGAGGGAGGCGAGTGCCAGCCCTACAGGTATCTTGCTGGGCTTGGGGACCCCGTGCCACAGAGGGAGTGGGCATACATGGCAGCAGTGCTGGGCTCGCCGCATGTCTGGGCTCTGCCCAGCGTTCCCTGTCCCAGAACCCTCCAGGAAGGGTGAGCCTTGCACACTGCCTCAGGCCTGAGCAGCTCTCTGAGGGGGTGGGTCGCCTGGGTCCCATTTGAGGGGCTGCCTTTGTGTCTGGCCCCAGCTGGAGGTGACGTTTGACCCTCTTATTGCCCAGAGCCGGAGGCTCCAGTGAAGCTGGAGAACGTGGAGGTGCCCAGCCAGGGCAGTCTGGCACTGCAGCTGCCTGAGGCCAAGAGCAAGAGTAAGTCTGGGCTGGGGGGGAGGACACAGTGACACCCACCCACCCACCCAGCAGGGACCAGGCAAGCAGGAGCTGGACACCAGCCTTGCTGCTGCCCTGTCTGGAGGCACACAGGTGGCACAGCACGCTGGCTGACCCACCCCTGCTCACACTGGGGGCTCCCTGGCAGGGTGGGCAGAGCTGCACCACAGCCCCCAGGGTCTGACAGGCGCTGGTGTTTCACAGGGGAGGGGCAGAACTGCTCCACCAACCCCTGCAGGAACGGAGGCACCTGCGCCAGGGACGCCACGTCCTACCACTGCGACTGCCGCCTGGGCTTCAAGGGCCGGCTCTGCGAGCTGGGTGAGTGCTGTGCTGCTGCCCCAGGGCTCAGCTCCCTCCTCAGGGTGGGTGGCATGTGCCCAGCACAGCGGCTGTGCCAGCCACGGGTCCCCAGGGCACAGCACCCAGCCTCTCCCCACCAAGGGGGCTCCCAGTGTGCGGAGTGTCCCCTGGAGAGGCTGTGCCCACAGCACAGGGAGGAGCTGGACTCAGCTCTGGCCAGTTCAGGCAGATCTGGGAGCGCAGGTCAGCTCCCTGCTTCTGGCCAAGCCCTGCCCTAGGCAGCCTGGTGGAGCTTCTGCTCTGTGCACACAGTTCCCTGGGCACGGGGCTCTGCTGTGCTGGAAGACTGGGCTCTAAAGAGGCAGGAGAGGCAGAGAGGAAAGCCCGTGGGGCCTTGCTGGCCCCTGCCAAGGGGCACCAGCCCTCAGGGTCGGAGATGGGCTTGTTGGTAGCTCCCCTCTCCTGTTCCCCAAGCAGCCTGCAAGAAGGTGTCACACTCGTGCACGCGGCTGTACTCGGAAACCAAGTCATTCCCCGTGTGGGAAGGAGGCACCTGCCACTACCTGTGAGTACTGAGCGCTGCCTGTGGGGTGTGCTCCCCTCTTCCCCTGGTGCTCGGAGCCAGGGAAGGGGGAGTGAGGCCGTCTCAGACCCTGGCTGGCAGCTGCCCCCTCCCCAGCGCAGGTGGAGCAGCCTCGTGTATCCCTGAGCCCCGGGGCTGCCCCGCCGCCTGTGTTCCAGGGCAGGGTGCTACTGAAGTGACAGCCCCCCAGCTGTGTTCCCTGCCTCTGGGGCAGAGAGGTTGGATTTAGGGTGTGTGCTCCCCAAGCAGCAGCAGATCCCCTGCCTGCCCAGCTGCCTCTCCACCTGTGGGCAGCCCTACTGCAGTGCCAGGGCACGGGGCCCTTCGCTCTGTCCCAGAGGAGGTGTGGGGAGTGGGGGTGAAGGGGGGGGGGGGTTGGGTAGTGCCTGGCTATGTGGGATCAGCCTCCAGGCACGGCAGGCTCAGCCCCCTTCTTCCCAGGGCCAGCGACTGCAGCCTGAAGGAAACACGGGGAACCCACAGGCTACTCCCCACCCTACCCCCCCCTTCTAAAAGCAGATGATTCTCTCTTACTCCTTGCAACTCACTCCTCTGCTGTGTGTGCAGGTACAGGAGAGTCTACAAGGTACACCAGGACATCTGCTACAAGGAGAGCTGCGAGAGCACCGGTTCCAAGCAGACAGCCAGCAGGTACAGCTTGCAGCAGCACACCGAGTGCACCGGCCTTCCTGCAGCCCCAGGGCTAGAGCAAGCCGGGGGCCTATGTTCCCCTAGCACACCCTGGGGTGCCCAGGCTTGGGGGATGGTGAGGGAGAAGAGCACAGGCACCCTGTGAAGCACAGAGTGCAAGGAGTGCACAGCCAAGGCTGGCATTGCGTGCCCTCCCTGCGAGCAGCTGCCCAGGGGCTGCAGGGCTGATGGCACTCTCCTCCCTTCTCTTCCAGAAAACCAAGCACCAGTCACACACTGAAGCAGCCATAGAGTAAGTACCTGTTCCTGCTTGTGGCTGTGCCCACCCTGGACAGGGAGCTGGGGAGGAGAGGGATGGGATGGGATGGGATGGGATGAGGCCAGGATGCAGCAGCTGCTGTGCTTGTCTGGCTCGGGCATGCAGCTGCTGGCTGCTGATTGTGGCTGGGCTTGAGGAGCAGGAGGTGATCCTCTGCTTCCCTGCAGCCCTGTAAAGGAGAGATTCCTGCACAGGAAAGACACAGGTGCTGCCGGCCCATGCAAGGCAAAGCTGGGCTTTTCCCAGCTGGAGACTGGCACACAGGGGTGGGAAGAGGCAGAGTCTCTCTTCTGAGAGACTCTGCATACCAGCTCATTCTTCCCCTCCTCCTCCACAGGGTTCAGAGCAGTAGAAGCTTCATCTTTCCGCAGCTTAAGGGCTTTTGAAACACCCAAAGATCAGATCTGCTCCCAGGGTTGAACACAGCCGTGGACCCTTCCTGCCTGGCATCAGCCTCTTCCTCTCCTCCAGCCCGTTAGGGACATGCAGCCAGATCAGCATGCCAAGCAGCACTCCCCTTCCTCTGCCAGGCCAGCACCTGCCTTCGCTCTGGCTTTGCCCTTCTCCAGCCACCCCTCTGCCCCCTGAGGAGCTGAGCACCACTGTACCCCAGTGGCTGGCTGGCTGCCCCCACCCTGCCAGGGACCAGCCCCACTCAGCACCCCCCAGCCCCTCCACACAAGTGACAGGCTCAGACAGAGGCAGGGCTGAGCCCAGCTCCCTGCCAACACCATCTGCACCAACCTGTCTCCATAATCCCAGGTGATAAGTGACCTATAGCCCCCAAATAAACCCAGTTTACTGCAGCCTGGAAAGCTGTAGCTATCACCTGGAACGTGGCCCACGACAATCTGGTCAGAGGAGAGCTTCCCTGTGTGGAAGAGTGGGACATGGTGAGCAGCTCCCCTGAGCAGCAAGGCGTGGGCACTGGAGCTGAGCCTCTGCCCCCTCTCTGAAGGAGCTTCTATTACCTGCCTTTTTGGCTTTTGCTTTTGGAAACAATCCCTGGTTTCACCCTGATCCCATAGCTCAGAAGGCAACAGAGCACCCAGGAAACACCATTTCAGAGCCATCTGGAAGGTGAAGTTTGTCAGCTGTTAACAGGAGCTTGGTTGGAGGCTGATCACCCCCAGCCAGTGTAGGGCACCATGGGGGCTGGGTGCTGAAGTTCTACACCCCATCCCCATCCCATCCCCCCCCCAAGCTGCTGCAGCAGTTGTGTTCCCTGTTTGGGGAGGAGAGAGGAGAGGACCAGCACCCCACAGCTGCCCCAGCAGCCAGGGAAAAGAGTAGGTTAGAAATGTTCCTAGTTTTTGTGAGTTTGTATGGCAACACTAGTTAAACATAGATCTGTGTATTAACATACACGTTGTATATTATAAATTAATACGTACCAGAGATATATCGTAGCTATGGTATAGAGTGTTATTTTCCCAGCAGCCTGGGGGATGGTCTGGCAGGGCAGCCCTCCCCTCCCCTCCCATCCCATCCCCTTCCCTCCCACGAGCATCACAAGGTTCTTGTGGTTCAGTCGAAATGTTGAGCAGCAGCCTGGAAGATGCTCCCCCAGCAGAACCAGCCCAGGAGCTTGGTGCTCCTCACACCCCCCTTCTCCCTCCTGGGAGCAGCGTTAAAGAGAGCTTGGCCTGGAAGGATGCCTGCCCAAGCATCCAGCTGCAGCCTGGGAGCAGCAGGGACATGATGTAAAGCCACCACCAGCACCGGGCCAGCGTGCTGTTCCCCTCCTGCACAGCTCCAGCTCTGCTGCCAGGATTGGAGATGGACATGCCACATTCTCCTCCAAAGCTGCCCGATCCTGCTCCGGAGCCAGACGGGGGAGAAGCCAGCCCTTGCCTGGAAGAGCAGGGTAAGGGGAAAGCAAGAAGAGCCTCAGCTGTCCCCAAGGGAGGGGAGGGTTTGTACCCCCATCTTGTCAGCTATGAGCCCAGCACCCCCACTGGCTGTGAAGGGAGAGGGGGCCACGCCATGGGACAGTCCCATTTCCCCACAAGGCTGCAGGAAGCACAGCCCCATTGTGAGCCAGCACAGCAGCCTGCTGCCTCCTGCCCCCCAGCCAGCAGGAGGTGTGGGGTTTGACCCTGGCAGTCAGTTACTGGGGTTGGGTTTGGATCAGGGGGGGATTTTTTTTTTAAAAATAAAAACACTTTATGGAAACTGGCTATTTTTCAAAGTAGTTGGTGAATGAGGAAGAAGGAGGGTTGTTCTTGTATTCTGATGGATAAAATTTATTGCTGCTCCTCAGCAGAGCCTGCATGTGGGGCCCTGCACCCTCAGACAGCTGCTGCCAACGTGGGGTGGGGGTGGGGGTCCAGAGCACAGTGGGGCCAGGTCCTGTCCCAGCGAGCCTCATCTGGCTTTGGGGATGGTTTGCTTCCCCCACTCACCCCTAGTCTTCATCTTCCTCTGCATCTAGTGCATCCCTGCCCTCCTCTTCTTTCTCCACATCCTCCTCTTCCTCCTCCCGAGCCAGCAGCTTCTTGAAGACCTCGTACTCCTCGGGGGTGGAGCGGGCCAGGCTGGCTAGGAAGTCTTTTTCGGAGAGCTTTAGAATGTCCTTTAGCTTGGGGTTCTCTGCCTGAGCCTGGCCTTTGTGTGGGGTTTGGTAGAGCCCCCGGCGCTCCAGGAAGATGTGCCGGTTCCTGAGCTCAGCGAAAGGCGTTCTGAAGAGCCGAGCCTTCACCATCTCCTGCTGCCGGACGCCCATCCTGAAGTACACATACTGCGGGGGGGGGGTGGGGTGGGAAACGGAGCGACTCAAGGCAGCTCCCGGGCAGGTCCTACCGTGTAGGAAACGCGCCCCTCACCGTGGGCAGGACCCCCTCACCTGGAAGTGAAGGTGGAGGCGGCGCGGCTCCTCCAGCAGCACCTCGGGGCAAGTCCCCAGCATCTCCTTCACCTGCTCCGCCGTGAACAAGCACCTCTCCCGCAGCAGCCGCACCGCCGCAGCCATCCTCTGCCGGGGCAGGGTGAAGAGCTGGGGGCAGCGGCTCACCGCTCGCTGCAGTTGACCTGCGAGCGCCGGGGGGAGGGGAGGGGAGGGGGGGCGCCGGGGATCCCCGGCGCCCCCCCTCCCCTCCCCTCCCCCCGGCACCCTACCCACCCCCCCTTCCCCTCCCCTCCCCCCGGCACCCTACCCCCCCCCATCCTACCTCCATCGAGCCCGAGCCGCCGCAGCTGGGCGGTGCGCTCCTGCAGCCGCTCCGGCGGCATCCGCAGCAGCGCCGGGATCCGCTCCAGCAGCCCCAGCGCGGTCTCGGCGCTCAGCCCCAGCAACAGCAGCTGCTGAGCTGCCGCTGCTGCCTCCCGGCGCTGCGGGCCGAGCCGGGGCCGCAGCTCCAAGAGCTGCCGTGTTTGCTCCTCGTTGAAGCCCATGTTCCGCAGCGCTGATGCCTCCCCGCAGCCGCGGCACGGCCCGGGAGAGGAGCGGAGCGCCGGGGCCCAGCACGCCGGGGCCCAGCACGCCGGGGCCGGCCTGCAGCAGCCCTGCAGCAACCGCGCCGCCATGGCCCGGCACCGAGAGGAGGAGCCAGAGCCGCCCCGCTCCTCCCTCTGCACGGCCGGGCCTGGGGGAGCCGGGCGGCTGCTGCTGAGGGAGAGTAGCCAGGGTCCGGGGCCGCCTCTCCCCGTAATTTGGCAGCGCCCCTCGTTCTTGACTATAGTTATTCTTACCGGCGGCTTTGTCTGACCCCAGCCACGGGCTGTGGCCACGACTCCAGCCAGAAGAGGTCTCCTGGCACGGTTTGACAGTGGCTGAGCCCAGAAGAGGGGCCCTGGCACGGTTCCCCTGTGGCTGAGCCCAGAAGAGGGGCCCTGGCACGGTTTGCCAGTGGCTGAACCCTGAAGACGTCTCCTGGCACAGCTCGCCCGTGGCTGAGCTGAGAAGAGGGGCCCTGGCACGGTTCGCCAGTGGCTGAGCCCTGAAGAGGGGCCCTGGCACGGTTCGCCAGTGGCTGAGCCCTGAAGAGGGGCCCTGGCACTGCTCCCCTGTGGCTGAGCCCTGAAGAGGGGCCCTGGCACTGCTCACCTGTGGCTGAGCGCAGAAGAGGGGCCCTGGCACGGCTTGCCAGTGGCTGAGCCCAGAAGAGGGGCCCTGGCACTGCTCACCTGTGGCTGAGCCCTGAAGAGGGACCCTGGCACTGCTCACCTGTGGCTGAGCCCAGAAGAGGGGCCCTGGCACTGCTCACCTGTGGCTGAGCCCTGAAGAGGGGCCCTGGCACGGTTCGCCTGTGGCTGAGCCCTGAAGAGGGGCCCTGGCACTGCTCACCAGTGGCTGAGCCCAGAAGAGGGGCCCTGGCACTGCTCCCCTGTGGCTGAGCCCAGAAGAAGTACCCTGGCACTGCTCACCTGTGGCTGAGCCCAGAAGAGGGGCCCTGGCACGGCTTGCCAGTGGCTGAGCCCAGAAGAGGGGCCCTGGCACGGTTCCCCTGTGGCTGAGCCCAGAAGAGGGGCCCTGGCACGGCTTGCCAGTGGCTGAGCCCAGAAGAGGGGCCCTGGCACTGCTCACCTGTGGCTGAGCCCAGAAAAGGGGCCCTGGCACTCCTCACCTGTGGCTGAGCCCAGAAGAGGTGCCCTGGCACTGCTCACCTGTGGCTGAGCCCAGAAGAGGGGCCCTGGCACGGCTTGCCAGTGGCTGAGCCCAGAAGAGGTGCCCTGGCACGGTTCCCCTGTGGCTGAGCCCAGAAGAGGGGCCCTGGCACTGCTCACCTGTGGCTGAGCCCAGAAGAGGGGCCCTGGCACTGCTCACCTGTGGCTGAGCCCAGAAGAGGTGCCCTGGCACTGCTCACCTGTGGCTGAGCCCAGAAGAGGGGCCCTGGCACGGCTTGCCAGTGGCTGAGCCCAGAAGAGGGGCCCTGGCACGGTTCCCCTGTGGCTGAGCCCAGAAGAGGGGCCCTGGCACGGCTTGCCAGTGGCTGAGCCCAGAAGAGGTGCCCTGGCACTGCTCACCTGTGGCTGAGCCCAGCCCTTGCACACCAGCTCCCAAGACCAGGCACTCCAGGCTAAAGGGTTTATTCAGTCACATAATACATAAAGCAGCTGTAAAAACCCCCATATTCCGAGTTACAAGCAAGTTAAAACAAACAAAAGGCACCAAAACCCTTGTCTGAGCGTTAGAACAGCTGCTGTGTGAGAACAAGTCTAAGTGCATAGTAAAGACACCTAATTAAAACCTATAATTATCTTCAGGATGGGGTGCAGGGGGACATGGCCAGCCCCTTTTCAGTGTCTGTGGGGACAGGACAAGGGGCAATGGCTGCAAGTTGGAGCACAGGGAGTTCCACAGCAACCTGGGGAAGAACTTTTCCCCAGTGAGGGTGAGGGAGCCCTGGGACAGGCTGCCCAGGGGGTGTGGAGTCTCCTTCTCTGGAGAGATTCCAGCCCCATCTGGACACCGACCTGTGTGCCCTGTCCTAGAGACCCTGCTTTGGCAGGGGGTTGGACCCCATGGGCTCTGGAGGGCCCTTCCCACCCCTACAACTCTGTGATTCTATGATTCTCTGGGGGAACAGTGCCCAGTGCTGCCCCCCAGATGCTTCCTACAGAGAGAAGAGCTTACACGGAACTCCTGTGGGGTCTGGAGTGAGTCTGGGTGTGCTGCCCTGAGGAGCAGGACCCTGACAGCCCAGGCCTCAGCCCAGGTCTCCCTCAGCCACTGCTTCATTCAGAGATCTGCAGGCTGGCAGCCAGGAGCCTTCAGGCACAGCCCATCGTGTCTGCACAGAGCTGGGAGCCTGTCTGCATGGGCACCTGTACCAGGACCCTTCCTGTGCCTGCAGGATAAACTGAGAGGGGTGAATCCCCCCAGATGAGGGGCAAGGGACTTTGCAGTCAGGTGTCCTTCCAGGGGGAAGTATCTCGCTCACCATGGCCCAGCCTTCTCTTACAAGCCATTCCTGCGTGCTTGGCAGTGCCAGCCAGAGGAGAAAGCCTTCAGAATGCCACCTCAGCTGCCTCAGGAGAGATGTACACCTCTTCCCAGGTGTAATCACCCAGGTTCACAGGCTGCTTCAGCCAGCAATCCTCTAGCAACGTTGCTAGAGTCGTGCGCTGCTCTGGAACAGGATGCAAAAGCCCAACGATGAGATCCATGAGACCTGGGGACAGACAGCAGGGAGGCATGCTTTCTATTCCAAGAATGCAGATTTTAATTACAAAGCCTCCCCTCTAAGCCCCTGAGCAGTGCTGTGCTACTGCATTCCTCACAGGGGGAATGCTGGGAGATTCCCAGGCTGTGGCACTGAGGGGGGCAGAAGTAGAAGCAAATGCCACAGAGACAGCCCTGACTTGGTGTTTCCAAGCCCACCTTTGTCCCACAGTCACCCTGTGTTTAAGCTGTGGTTAGAGGTGTATCCTGGCTGCCACTGGCTTGGACAGGGGGACCCTCAGCTGGGTTAAAAGCTGGCTGGATGGCTGGGCCCAAAGGGTGGTGGTGAATAGAGCCCACTCCAGCTGGAGGCTGGTCACCAGTGGCATCCCCCAGGGCTCAGTGCTGGGTCCAGTTCAGTTCAACATCTTTATCAATGAGCTGGGTGAAGGGATGGGATGTTCCCTCAGTCAGTTTGCAGGTGACACTGAGCTGGGAGGAAGAGCTGATCAGCCTGAGGGTAGGGAGGCTCTTCAGAGGGATCTGAACAGGCTGGACCCATGGGCTGAGACCAACGGGATGAGGATTAACAAGGCCAAGGGCAGAGTGCTGCACATGGGACAGAACAACCCCCTGCAGCTACAGGCTGGGGGAGACTGGCTGGAGAGCTGTCAGGCAGAGAAGGACCTGGGGGTGTTGGGTGACTGTGACTGACCAGGAGCTACCAGTGTGCCCAGGAAGGCCAATGGCATCCTGGCTGGTGTCAGAGCCAGTGTGGCCAGTAGGGCTGGGGAGGGGATTGTGCCCCTGGACTGGGCACTGGGGAGGCTGCACCTCGAGTGCTGGGTCCAGTTCTGGGCTCCTCACCATCAGAAGGACACTGAGGTCCTGGAGCGAGTCCAGAGAAGGGCAGCCAGGCTGGGGAAGGGGCTGGAGGGCAAATCCTCTGAGGAGCAGCTGAGGGAGCTGGGGGTGTTGAGCCTGGAGAAGAGGAGGCTGAGGGGAGACCTTCTCCCCACCTCCCCTGCCCTGCCAGGAGGGTGCAGAGAGGTGGGGGATGGTCTCTTCAGCCAGGGGACAGGAGATGGGACAAGGGGCAATGGGCTCAAGCTGTGCCAGGGCAGGGGCAGCTCAGCTGGGAGGGCAAAGTTCTTCCCTGGCAGAGTTGTGGGGCTGTGGCCCAGGCTGCCCAGGGAGGGGCTGAGTCCCCACCCCTGGGGGTGTTTAACAGAGGGGAGATGAGGTGCTCAGGGAGATGGGTCAGCACAGGACAGGGATGGTTGGACTTAAAGGGCTTTTCCAGCCTGGTCATTCTGTGATATGGAATAGCCCTCTGGGAAGTTTGGATCAGCTGGCCTGAGTGTGTCCCCTCCCTGCTTCTTGTGCACGTTAGCCCCAGCTGAACACCAGCCCATCATCCATCCCCAGTGTGACAGAGCAGGGACTGCCAGTAGCTGGGGTGAGATTATGTGTTAAGAGCTACACAAGTGCCCTTGTTCATCCTTGAGCTACCTACTCCAGTGAACCTCCCCATCAAGCAGCACTTGTTCCAGCTCCCCTGGGTACAAACCTCACTGCAGCTTGGCAAGCTGGGAGGCTGTCATCACAATAAACACAAGGCCTGGAATTTGAGATGAAAACCAGGCAGCAGGGAGCTGTGCTCACTGTAGGCACAAAGGGCTGCAGGACTTACCTGAAAGGTACCTCCACCTCAGGGAGTGGCTTTGGAAACACTCTATGGCCCATCTGGAAACATTTTTCCAGTCTTGCCCTTTATTTCCAGGGAATAAACCCTGCTCATACTGTTCCTTCCTCCCCCCAGGGGTCTCTGCTCCTTTAGAAAGGGAAGTGGGAAAAATTCACCTTCTGACACAGGCCGAGGAGGGTTGAGGAGAGCTGCCACAGCCTCCTCCAGCTCACAGAAGGGGTTCTCTCCAAACACCAGGGTATAAAGGGTGACACCAAGTGACCACATCTCCAGCTCGGGGCCCTGGTACCTATGCAGAGAGAAACCTGCATCAGCTCAGAGTGCAAATGACATTACTGTGTGCTAAGGAAAATAATAAAGGAATAAAAGACAGCTGAAAGCCCTTATCACCAATTTTTAACAAGGGAAGCCTGTGAAATTCTAATAAGGGTCTCATGTGTTTGAGAAGTCTGCCTTATCCTTCTCCACAAGAGAAAAACAACCAAAAAAAGGCCAACAGGTTTCAGTTGAGTATGTGTAACATGCACCTAGACTTCCACATGCATCAGCTGGTGACAGGAGAACTTAAGCATCCTCTTTCTTTAACCATAAGCAAAACCTCTCAGGTAAATATTTCAGTGGAACATCAGGCATTTCCCTGGAATCCCATTTGCCCCCTCCCACCCCTTTAAAAGAAAAAAGTTACTTGGATATAAATCCTGGGCTCCATCAGCAGAGGGGTGGCAGCAGGGCCAGGGAGGGGATTGTCCCTCTCTGCTTTGCCCTGGGGAGGCCCCAGCTGGATCCTGTGTCCAGAGCTGGGGCCCAACACAAGAGAGATGTGGGGCTGTTGGAGAGGGGTCAGAGGAGCCACGGAGATGCTCAGAGGGCTGGAGCAGCTCCCCTCTGGAGAGAGGCTGAGGGAGCTGGGCTGGCTCAGCCTGGAGAAGAGAAGGCTGTGGGGGGACCTCATTGCAGCCTGCCAGTCCCTGAAGGGAGCAGAGACACAGGAGGGGAATCAGCTTGTTCAAGGGCAGAGACTGGCAGGACAAGGGGGATGGAGTGAAGCTGGAGGAGGGAAGGGTTAGATTGGATATTAGGGGGAAGTTCTTTGCAGAGAGAGTGGTGAGGGGCTGGAACAGGCTGCCCAGAGAGGGGGTGGGTGCCCTGTGTCTGGGGGTGTTCCAGGTCAGGTTGGCTGGGGCCCTGGGCAACCTTGTGTAGCTCCAGGCCTGAGGTTGGTGTCCCTGCCTGTGGCAGGGGGTTGGAGCTCTGTGATCCTTGGGGTCCCTTCCAACCCAGACCAGTCTGGGATTCTATGATTCCAGCAGGCTGGAAATGAGAAGCACAGGCTCATTTGTGAGCACAGCTCTGCAGGGGTGAGGGGCAGCTACTCCTATGAGGCTTTGCAAAACAGCTGACCAGAAAAAAAGAGCCTGTCACAGCCTCAGTCACAAACAGCTCTACATGCAAACATTTACAAGCCATTTCTGTCACTGCAGTGCCCTACATCTCACTGGGGTTCTCTGTGGCTAACTACTCTAGCAAGGTGGTAACACAGCTTAGCTTCTCCATTCCAGCCCTGCACACACACACACACACACCCCTTTTTGCTGCCACAGACACAAAGACAGCTTTTCAGAGGGTGACATACGGTTTTCCAGACAGCACTTCTGGTGAGCAGTATTCAATTGTCCCACAGAAGGTGTAAAACAATTTTCCAGGTTCCAGGTAGGTAGCTGAACCAAAGTCCACTAATTTAATTGTGAAATCTTCAGCAATCACAATGTTTTCATCCTTGATATCTCTGTGAAGGATGTTTCTGCAGTGGAGATAGCCAACAGCTGATACAAGCTGAAAGAGGAAGAAAGAACTGGGTGTTACTACACAGGGGTGTCCTTCCAGATACTCTCTATGGCATCAGAGTTCCACTAGCCACAATCTGGCTTGGTTTTCACACTACAGAAACAAGAAACAGATCCTAATTTGGGTAACTGGAAAGCACCTCAGGCATGCCTGTCAGCACTGCTGGGAGGAGGGCTTACAACAAAGCCTGTGCTCACTCCAGTGGGGGAAGGTGGCATGCTGTAGTCACGCTGTGCTTGAGGGGTTTTTTTTTGGGTAGGAGCACCAGTGCTTACTGCTACAGCCCTGCAGGTTACTCTATTTTTATCCCAGCATCACTGGGAGGGTCCTTTTTGTTTTCTCCAGAAGGATGTTACTGTGTTCCTTCAATACTGCAGGATGACAAAGCATCAGAGAGTGAAGTTTGGTATAAATAATAGAGTCACTCCTAAATCCCCTTCTTCTTTCTGTGTGATTCATGCTGTGGTGCCAGAATGAGGAACAGCATCAGAATTAGATCACCTTGGAGACAATTGTGATCCCTGTGACAGCACATCTGAGCAAGGAGGCTGAGGAAGAAGAGTTTCTATCTATAACACACAGTTCTTGCTGCAGAGGAGCCAGTGTGAGGTAACCAAGCACCCCTACAAACTTGGGGTGGGGTTAGGAAAAGGGCTTATCCCTCCCAAGTCTAAAGGCACCCTGGGCTGCAAGTTTGTGAAGGCACACTGCACAGCAGGCACAGAGAAGGTGTATCACTCTGATCTGGGTGATCAGCACACAGTCATTCTTGCAGGCCTTAGAGCAAAGAGTTTACTCCAAAGCACAGTGAGGGGGAATTACCTGAGGACTGCTGCTGTGGAGAGCAGTTACCCAACCAAGAGAGGACAAGTCAGCTCTCAGGCAAACTGCTGACTCACCATAAACTACCTTGAGTTGGTTTGCATGATGTCATATAAAAATCCAAGATAACATCTTGAGTTTAGGTGCCTTAAAATCTTTAAATCTTTACCTTTCATCTAAGTGACAGCCTGAGGCTAAGGGCAACTTCCCCATGCTCTCCTCCTCCCACAGAGGAAATGTGGCTGCTACACCAGCATCCAGGCCCCAAGGGTGTGGGCTGCCACAGCAGTAGCTGAGAAGCTGGTATCTAGCATCAAACTTTAAAGCTAAGGACAGCTCTGGTCAGGCCCCAGCTGGAGTGTTGTGTCCAGTGCTGGGCTCCCTGGGATCAAAGGGACAGGGATCTCCTGGAGAGAGTCCAGAGGAGGCTGAGGAGATGATGAAGGGCCTGGAGCATCTCCCCTGTGAGGAAAGGCTGAGAGAGCTGGGGCTGTTCAGCCTGGAGAGAAGAAGACTGAGGGGGGACCTAATCAATGTTTATCAATATCTGAAGGATGGGATGCAGGGGGACATGGGCAGCCCCTTTTCAGTGTCTGTGGGGACAGGACAAGGGGCAATGGCTGCAAGTTGGAGCACAGGGAGTTCCACAGCAACCTGGGGAAGAACTTTTCCCCAGTGAGGGTGAGGGAGCCCTGGGACAGGCTGCCCAGGGGGTGTGGAGTCTCCTTCTCTGGAGAGATTCCAGCCCCGTCTGGACACCGACCTGTGTGCCCTGTCCTAGGGACCCTGCTTGGGCAGGGGGTTGGACCCCATGGGCTCTGCAGGGCCCTTCCAACCCCTGTGATTCTGTATTACTTCATAAATAAAGACTGCATGGCTAGGAAGAGCATCAAAGTGAGGTGCTGAAAGGAACACCTGTAAAGTACCTGTCCTGGCACACCAAACATCCAATGCACACAGAGCCAGCTGGGTAGTGAAAACTAAGGCCCAGCTTTCCCAAACTGAACTGACAGACCCAGAGGTCAAGATGACCCCAGCCCAGGTGAAGACCCTTCCTCCACAGCAACTGAAGGTGTTACACAGCAGTTACTCCTCTCATTGCATACCACTGGGAGGGTACTACCTTGTAACACCTGTGTGTAAACATAACCAAAGCACCAGCTTTGGATGTGCTTGAACTGCTGAAAACCACTGGGCAATGGATGCATTTTTTGGTCAGCAAGGGGACAGCTCTACAGGGACTCCCCAGGTGAAGGAAGGTCCTGGGCAGGTTGTTTTGTTGCAGGTTTCTAAGTAAACCTTAAAAAGGTTTCTGCAGGTAGCATTTTAGGTAGCTAGAAATAAGCCCTGCAATATAATGAGGGCAAGTTCTGTGTATTGAGCATGCCTGCTTATCAGAGAGCAATTCTTCTGGGGGCAGGAGGGTCCTGGTTCTTATCTCACCCACATGTAGCAACTGTGCTCTCACCTGTCTGAATATAAAGCTTGCTAATGGCTCATCCAACCTGGGCTGATTATCAATGAATGCAAAGAGATCCAGACCAGATCCATGCTTCTCCATCACCAGCTGGAAGAAGTCTTCATTTTGGAATACATCCAGGACCTGTAAGTAACAGAGTGTGTCAATCCTGTGCTTCATCCTGAAACTGCCTCTTGGTGTGGGTTTGTGTCAAACAAACTCTGCTCCCCTCTTGGAGATTTCAACAACCTGTGAGACTGAAGTCTCCTTTCACACAGCACAACTGTTGCTTGAAAAGAGAGCATCATTAAAACAAGAGGAATTCTGTTTCTGGGAACAAAACCAACCAACCCAACCCCCATGTACCAAAAAAAACCCCAACAACCCCAAAAGGAAAGAACAGGAATCAAGATATGCATCCAGATTTGCTGAACTAGAACATGTTCACATGCGACAATCATCTGGAAATCATCTCTTTTCTGTTCATCACACCTTCAGGTAGATGTTTACATCAATTGTTTGGGGTAAAAGTGTGGAAACAAGTGATAGTCTGCTGTAACATAACCTCCAAAACAGAGCAGGACAGATGGGTATCACAGAATAGTATGGGTTGGGGAGGGACCCCAAGGGTCACAGAGCTCCAACCCCCTGCCACAGGCAGGGACACCAACCTCAGGCCTGGAGCTACACAAGGTTGCCCAGGGCCCCATCCAACCTGGCCTGGAACACCCCCAGACACGGGGCACCCACCCCCTCTCTGGGCAGCCTGTTCCAGCCCCTCACCACTCTCTCTGCAAAGAACTTCCCCCTAATATCCAATCTAAACCTTCCCTCCTCCAGCTTCACTCCAGCCCCCTTGTCCTGCCAGTCTCTGCCCTTGAACAAGCTGATTCCCCTCCTGTGTCTCTGCTCCCTTCAGGGACTGGCAGGCTGCAATGAGGTCCCCCCACAGCCTTCTCTTCTCCAGGCTGAGCCAGCCCAGCTCCCTCAGCCTCTCTCCAGAGGGGAGCTGCTCCAGCCCTCTGAGCATCTCCGTGGCTCCTCTGACCCCTCTCCAACAGCCCCACATCTCTCTTGTGTTGGGCCCCAGCTCTGGACACAGGATCCAGCTGGGGCCTCCCCAGGGCAGAGCAGAGAGGGCAGAGTAGAGAGGTAGGCTTCTTTCTTTCTTTCTTGAAAAGGTGGTAGCTTTAATACAGGACACCTCCTCACTCTTGGAGAGGAACATGAGACACCAAGCATTCAAAGGAACATGTTCACACTGTACCTTAATGATATTGGGGTGCTGCAGCTTCAAAAGGATTGCTATTTCTTGAGTAACTCTCCCCAGATCAGGATCATCTACCCAGCAGTCCTCCAACACCCTCTCCTTCCAGATGAACTTGACAACAACCTAGACAGACAACAGCATTCAGCATCCCCTGTGAAAGCTTGGCTTTAAGTGCTTTGGTCAGTTAATTCCCAGGAAAAACCTTAGTGAATCATAGTACTAGAAAGTCAGGAGTAACCCAACACACTGTGCTTTTAGTATCTTTAAACACATTAAAGCCAACTGAGAAGCCAAGCAATGCACAGAAGCAGAAGATATTGATTTTCTTTTTGCTGATGTGCTGGATTCCAAAGGCTTTGACAGGCCAGCTCTCTTGGCAACTCAAGCAGTGGTGACTTTTGGCACAGGGGTACAGTGGAGGGAAACAAGCACTTGCCATCCATGCAGAGAAACACCCACAGCTTTGCCTCTCAACACCCAAACTACTTCTGCTGGCAGAGGGTGCCATAACCTCAGCATGTCTACTGTACATTACTGCAATGAGATAGAAAAGAGATATCTAACCTCCTGGTGATCCTTCTTGCCCCTGGCAGTCCAGACAAAGCCAAAAGATCCTCTGCCAATAAGAGTGAGAGTGTGGTAATTTTGGGCATATTCTCCCTCACATGCCTTTAATCCTTCCAGCTCTTCAGCTCTTTGGGAACTCTCAAAAAGTGAAGTGGATTGGATAGCCTAGGTAGAGATTTTTAAAGAGAAAAAGGAAAATGAAAAAAGGCAAGCCACAGAAATCATGTTTATAAAGTGAAGGGGGTGCTGAAAGGAAAGGACACCTCATTCATTTTGGCAGCAAGAACTGTAACCACCACCAGATGAGGCAAGTTCATAGAATCATAGACTGGCCTGGGTTGGGAGGGACCCCAAGGGTCACAGAGCTCCAACCCCCTGCCACAGGCAGGGACACCAACCTCAGGCCTGGAGCTACACAAGGTTGCCCAAGGCCCCAGCCAACCTGGCCTGGAACACCCCCAGACACGGGGCACCCACCCCCTCTCTGGGCAGCCCCTTCCAGCCCCTCACCACTCTCTCTGCAAAGAACTTCCCCCTAATATCCAATCTAACCCTTCCCTCCTCCAGCTTCACTCCATCCCCCTTGTCCTGCCAGTCTCTGCCCTTGAACAAGCTGATTCCCCTCCTGTGTCTCTGCTCCCTTCAGGGACTGGCAGGCTGCAATGAGGTCCCCCCACAGCCTTCTCTTCTCCAGGCTGAGCCAGCCCAGCTCCCTCAGCCTCTCTCCCCAGGGGAGCTGCTCCAGCCCTCTGAGCATCTCCGTGGCTCCTCTGACCCCTCTCCAACAGCCCCACATCTCTCTTGTGTTGGGCCCCAGCTCTGGACACAGGATCCAGCTGGGGCCTCCCCAGGGCAGAGCAGAGAGGGACAATCCCCTCCCTGGCCCTGCTGCCACCCCTCTGCTGATGGAGCCCAGGATCCCATTAGCCTTGGGAGCTGCCAGAGCCACTGCTGCTCATGGGGAGTGTCTCCCCCCCAGAATCCCCAGGTCCTTCTCACAGGGCTGCTCTCAAGAAGCTTTTTTCCCCCCTTTTTTAATGGTGTTGTGTCATTGCTCCCAGTGTCATTACATGGACTTAAAAATTAATCTATTGCAGGTGTATTTCAACCAGCCCAAGAACAGATTAGGTGCTTTCACTGTTCAGGCTGGAAGGGTAACTACACACTAAGCCAAACACACCCTACCAGAAGCTAGCACTCTGGCCTTATTAAGGCAAAGAAACATTTCTTTTGACATAAAAATTTGGAACAAAGAACCACCAGGTCCTGACAACAGCCTTAAGCTTTTCAACTTCAGCTTAACAGTGAAACCAGGAGAGAAATATTCAACATTACACAATGGCAGAATTTCTTACTTCTCCAAGACTGTTTGTTGAAAGATCTGCAGTAGACTGAGCAGAGCTTGCTAGACTGGAGAGCAACAGCTGAGTCTCTGCTACAGCTTCCCTGTGGCTCTGCAGAAGGTCCTTCACCACCCAAATGCAGAAAAGCATGGCAGGGTCCTGCAGTTCTACCTGTTTGACTTCAAAGAATATACCTGTAGAAAAAGGTGAAAAAGTTAAAAAATGGTCAAATAAACTTGTCAGTGTTGAACAAGAGACATTTTAGGACAAAGTTCTGAGCTGCTTCAGCAAGGCTTTGGATCCTGTCTCCTATAACATCCTGATAGCAAAGCTGAGAGAGCATGGGATGGATGGGTGGGCAGGGAGGTGGGTTGGGAACTGGCTGTGGGACCGAGCTCAGAGGGTGTGACCAGTGGAGCAGAGTCTGACTGGAGACCTGTGCCCAGAGCTGTTCCCCAGGGCTCAGTGCTGGGTCCAGTCCTGTTCAGTATCTTCACTGACACCTTGATGGGGGAACAGCACCCACCCTCAGCAAGTGCTGATGCTCCAGAGCTGGGAGGAGTGGCTGACAGGCAGGACACTGCGCTGCCATCCAGAGCCCTGGCCAGGCTGGAGAGCTGGGCAGGGAGACACCAGATGAGGGTCACCAAAAGCAAGTGGAGAGTCTGGCCCCTGGGGAGGAAGAACTGCTGGAATCAGGACAGGCTGGGGGGAGCTGCTGGAGAGGAGCTCTGTGGAGAAGGACCTGGGGGTGCTGGGGGGTGACAGGGTGGCCATGAGCCAGCAGTGTGCCCTGGGGCTGAGAGAGCCAAGGGGATCCTGGGGGCATCAGGAGGAGTGTGGGCAGCAGGTGACAGGAGGGGATCCTCCCCCTCTGCTCTGCCCTGCTCAGGCCCCAGCTGGAGTGTTGTGTCCAGTGCTGGGCTCCCTGGGATCAAAGGGACAGGGATCTCCTGGAGAGAGTCCAGAGGAGGCTGAGGAGATGATGAAGGGCCTGGAGCATCTCCCCTGGGAGGAAAGGCTGAGAGAGCTGGGGCTGTTCAGCCTGGAGAGAAGAAGACTGAGGGGGGACCTTATTAATGTTTATCAATATCTTAAGGATGGGATGCAGGGGGACATGGGCAGCCCCTTTTCAGTGTCTGTGGGGACAGGACAAGGGGCAATGGCTGCAAGTTGGAGCACAGGGAGTTCCACAGCAACCTGGGGAAGAACTTTTCCCCAGTGAGGGTGAGGGAGCCCTGGGACAGGCTGCCCAGGGGGTGTGGAGTCTCCTCTGGAGAGATTCCAGCCCCATCTGGACACCGACCTGTGTGCCCTGTCCTAGGGACCCTGCTTTGGCAGGGGGTTGGACCCCATGGGCTCTGCAGGGCCCTTCCAGCCCCTGTGATTCTGTGATTCATAAAGTGAGTTCCCCCATTATTCACTGGGGAACACCTACTTAGGAAGGAATCATCAGAGGGCCTGACAACAGCACAACTATTCTAGAGATACTTGGCAGCTGCCTCCAGCAGCCCCCAGCAGAAATCTCTGTCAGTATCCAATTGTGATAATTAATTTCACATTGTTACTCCAAATGACACAAAAATTGGGATTTTTCTTTCACAAGCCATCAAATTCAGCTGAAGGAGTGAATGAAACACATGTCATTACACAAAGCAAGTACAAATTTTACAGTGGAGTTTATCTTTTCTGGTCATGAAAAGTGATCAGGTTCAAATCTTTTAATTGTATTTTAGGAACATTTCTGCCTATTAGTCTGGATTAATTTCTCAGTAACTTTGCATGTCACACCACCTGCTTTTCCAATACCATCTGAGCAGGCTGGTTTTTAATTCTAGATGCCAGGGCTTCTTCCTTCCTCTCCACTGTGAGTTTATAACCAGAACTGTTTGTGTCCTGTAAAAATGTGGGTTAAAAAAAGAGTATCCCTCTAAGACCTTTGGTAAGAGGATAATTAAGTGTAACTTACTTAATTGTGAGCCATCTCTGTGACAGCAATTCCCAGTGTAGCTGCCTTCCAGAATCTCCAAGGACAAAGGAGGTGCTGGATTGAGCCTTCCTTTGTGTTTCACTGGGGTTGATGTTGCTTTTAGCTCCATATTTTGCAGCCCATGCAGCTGACAGTCTTCCTCAGGACTACCTTTGCTTTCCAGTGGCCTTCTTTTGATGTCCCCCACAGTCTCTGCAAGAGTTTCAGGCTTCTCAAGGAACACTCTGGAGTTCTCTAGATGCCTTGGGGAGGACAGCCACTCAGAGCCACCTTCTACTGCCACATCATTCAACAGCTGCTTTTCCCGCCCAGTGGAAAAAGCACTGTTTTTCTGAGTTACCATGTTGCCTACAGCTGAGTCCACTTCATGAGGGGAGAATGTTCCTGAAATAATCCCTAAACAATTGTCTGAGTTCCCCATGACATTGATATTCAGACCCAGTCCCTCAAGACCAGAGCAAATACAGTTCAGCTCAGCATCTGGTTCTTTAACATCCTCAGAGGATACAGCAAGTCCTGGTACTGTAGCACTGTGACCACACTTGTTTCTCAAGCAAACACCAGGGACAGTGTTTCTTCCATTGGCAAGGCAGGATGAAGCCTCCTTTAGCAGGCCATTTGCAATGCCATTGGCCTTGGGACTGGAACATGTTGTATCCCACAACAGGTTTGGTTCTGCCAACTGTCCTGGAACTGTGTGGCTTTCAAAGTCCTGTCTGCAGTGTGGTGTTGCCCCAGGCTGGGGCTCATCCATTGTTGGTGTTCCAGGTGAGTTACAAGGACCATCAGTAGGTGGTTTAGTCAGGCCACAGGAAGCTGTGTCTACATTGTCCTCTTGCCTAGAACAAAGAGGTGACCAGGCAACATCTACTGAAGGAGCTTGTCCCCAGGCATCTGCTGAGTGCTGATGCTTCAGCATTTCATATGGTAACACAGAGATCTGCTGACTACTGCTGTTTACTTCCCTGAGATCTTGATGATGAGCTTGTAATTGGTTAGGCAAGATGAAAGTCTGGCTGGCATGAGTCTCAGATGTACCAGCTACTGCCCTACCTGTGCTTCTCACTGCAGTCTGCATGCTCTGACCTAAATCCAACCCTTCTGAATCAGATGAAGTGAGAGAGCACCTTGCAGAGAGCATCTTCTGAGAATGACTTGATCCTGCAGCTTCCACTGCTCTGTACTGTCCCATTGCTCCCATCCTGTGGGGCCAGGTTTCAGGGTAAGGCTCTCTGTGGTGTACTGACAGCCCATCAGATGCTGTGCTGTCTTTGCTGCAGGGATTCAAAGTTATTAGTGATAGCATGAGGACAAAAGAATGAGAAAACCATCATATTCCACATTCCATGACTATGTCCATGTTTTAAAGCTTACTCCAGATGTTTTGGTTTGAAGTTAAAAAGGAAGAGGCAGAAAGGTGCTGCCTCAGGGATCCAAAATCCTAACAAATTCCATCTTGACCAAAGAAGAGCAGGTACACTTGAACAGCACCCTTTCCCTATGGATAACTTCCTTCTCTAGCTTAATTTCTACATGAATACACCATAGATGACTTAACAAAGAAGCCAAAACACAGGGCAGGATACTTCCAGTCCGGAGAGGAGAAGACCTCTTGTCTAACAGCAGATGGATGTCCCCATCCACCAATTTAACAACAATCCATTGAAGCCCATAGTACAAGGGCTTTTACAAACATTTCTCTTAGTAAAAACACAGAACCAGGGTGAGTAGAAAACCAACCTGTGCAGCAGAGCACTTACAATCCAAGTGGAACATGAGAGACATGAATCCAGGAGAGCACAAGACAACCAGACTATTGATCTCCTTAAAAAAGCAGCATCAACTGTGCTGTCACAGCCTGTATATTAAAAAAAGGCAGTGAATCTTTTCCAAGGGGTAGAACTGTTCAAATGGAAGGCTTAACATTTGACTGAAGATAAACCATGTGCATCACATAGGCACTGGTGCAGAATTTCTAACCTTGTAACAGGAAAAAAACCATAGAAAGTTACAAGCAAAAAGGCTAGATTCTAGTAATATAGTGCCTTGATCTAATGGGCTGGTGGGTACCATGGAAAGAAAGAAACATCTGCTGTTTCTGACCTAGCAAAGACAGAGCCTACCTTCCCCAGCCTGGGGCAAGCATTTGGGGACAGAACTCCTGTTGCTTTACAGTTGTAGGCTGTACAGAGCCAAACAAAAAAAAATCTAAGGTAGGCAAAACTCAACCTGTCTTGCAAACAGCACTCAGATTTCAAAGGGAGCAAAGTGGAGAAGGCCCTTGCTCCACCTTCCCACAGACATCACAGATGTGGAGATGTTTCTGCTGGTGATGGTCACCATGGGCCTTCACTTTCCAAACTGAATATGCAGTCCATGAAATGCTTACCTATGTGATGATGTGCATGCTGCTTCAGGAGGTGAGGGAGTAGAAAAGAAACTGGTCCCACTCTTTGGTTTAGTCTCATCGTGCATCAGTTTGTCATCTTTGTCTCTTCTTCCCAATTCCTGCTCTTCTCTTGAGAGAAGACTTGCTGAAGATGCAGTGGAGAAAATGCTGTCTGTATCAGCCAAGAAACAAAACCCAACTTAGCATTTTGTGTTGGGGCTTCAGAGACTACAGTGATTAAAAAAGGATTTTGAAACTGCCTTGGCCTGTCTCCTCCCCAAGGAGCTAGACTTCATTAAGACAGAGTGGTCTAAAAATAGAATCATAGCATGGTCTGGGTTGGGAGGGACCCCAAGGATCACAGAGCTCCAACCCCCCTGCCACAGGCAGGGACACCAACCTCAGGCCTGGAGCAGCTCCCCTCTGGAGAGAGGCTGAGGGAGCTGGGCTGGCTCAGCCTGGAGAAGAGAAGGCTGTGGGGGGACCTCATTGCAGCCTGCCAGTCCCTGAAGGGAGCAGAGACACAGGAGGGGAATCAGCTTGTTCAAGGGCAGAGACTGGCAGGACAAGGGGGATGGAGTGAAGCTGGAGGAGGGAAGGGTTAGATTGGATATTAGGGGGAAGTTCTTTGCAGAGAGAGTGGTGAGGGGCTGGGACAGGCTGCCCAGAGAGGGGGTGGGTGCCCCGTGTCTGGGGGTGTTCCAGGCCAGGTTGGATGGGGCCCTGGGCAACCTTGTGTAGCTCCAGGCCTGAGGTTGGTGTCCCTGCCTGTGGCAGGGGGTTGGAGCTCTGTGACCCTTGGGGTCCCTTCCAACCCAGACTAGGCTATGATTCTATGATTCCCATCCTCACAGGCAAATCTCTTGTCTCCATTCATTTTACCTTTATTAGAACAGCTGGAGCCAGCTGCATGGCAGGCACTAACATCTTCAGAGATGCACTCTCTCTCCATGCCCATGGAGTCATCAACTCTCTCCATGTTGTTGTAGAAACCAGGGATGAGGAATGTGATGTTCTAAAACACAGGAAAATGACTTTTAAAGCTAAGCTGTCTCTCACAGGTGGGGGGCAAATGTGAACAAGCTGTTGTTGTGGACCTGATTCTTATGAATAGTCAGGCAAAAGTCATCCATGTGTCTGACAGAGAACATACAACTGAAATCCATACTGGATCCCCAGCACTCCAAGGCTTGGGAATTACAGCAAGGGGGCTTGTGTATCATCCCACAGCCTACTCACACGCAGCACAGAGGGGTTGTGACAGAGAGAAAGGAGTGTAAAAGCTGACTTTACAATCCCAATGGATATGCTGCCAGATGTGGCAACCTTCTGGCAGGGCTCAGAACTCCTGTCTTACCTTTCCCAGCAGCTGTTGCTTCTCATAGCCAAACAGAAGCAGCGCAAAGCTGTCCTTGATGCCACAGATGGTTCCATTGGACTGGACAGTAATAAGACCACTGATGGTGGAGAAAACCACGACTGTAGCAGAGTAATGATAGCCTGAGAAAGAGCCAGCTTCTGTCCACAGAACACCTTCCTGCACTGCCACCTGGGCCTCCTCCAGAGAGCGTACTTGCAGCTTTAAACTGAGAGGGAACGTGTTACCCTCTCTGGATCGGCCGACAGCTTGCTGAATCCTGAGGCTCTAAATTAAAGCAAACAAACAAACAAGCAGGAAACCTCTAGCTACCCAATAAACCAGCAGGAAACCCCTAGCTACCCAAATGTTTTAGTTTCATTTCAGTATTCAGATAAAGATTACACAGGAACGTTGTCAGGAGGAGGAAAAGAAAAGAGAAACAAAGCCATCCTGGGAATATCCAAATGATCCAATTCTGGCTTTCTGGGGATTTGGAATGCAGTGTTGAACTCCTGTATGAATAGCCTGATGAAGACCAGGAAAGTCCATGGTGCAGCTTTAGAGCAAACAAAGCATTTGTAAGGCCCTTTTTGCCTCTCTAGCTGCCTGGTTTTAGGGCATTTGGAAGATCTGGGCATTCTTTGGACCTTCACTGAAGTGGGCTGAAGAATTCATAAGAATCTTCAGGAGCTCACAGAATCAGCATGGGTTCTTATCAAGCCAGGATTGGAGAAAAGTGTCTTTCACCAGGACAGATTCCACAGTGAGAAGTCAGGACTTGGTCTAGTTACAGAATCACCAGGTTGGAAAAGACCTTTCAGATCATCAAGCCCAACCATTCCCATCCTAAGCTGAACCAGATCCCTGAGCACCTCATCTCCCCTCTGTTAAACACCCCCAGGGGTGGGGACTCAGCCCCTCCCTGGGCAGCCTGTGCCACAGCCCCACAACTCTGCCAGGGAAGAACTTTGCCCTCCCAGCTGAGCTGCCCCTGCCCTGGCACAGCTTGAGCCCATTGCCCCTTGTCCCATCTCCTGTCCCCTGGCTTCAGAGACCATCACCCACCTCTCTGCACCCTCCTGGCAGGGCAGGGGAGGTGGGGAGAAGGTCTCCCCTCAGCCTCCTCTTCTCCAGGCTCAACACCCCCAGCTCCCTCAGCTGCTCCTCAGAGGATTTGCCCTCCAGCCCCTTCCCCAGCCTGGCTGCCCTTCTCTGGACTCGCTCCAGGACCTCCATGTCCTTCTGATGGTGAGGAGCCCACAACTGGCCCCAGCACTCAGGGTGCAGCCTCCCCAGTGCCCAGTCCAGGGGCACAATCCCCTCCCCAGACCTACTGGTCACACTGGCTCTGACACCAGCCAGGATGCCATTGGCCTTCCTGGGCACACTGCTGGCTCCTGGTCAGTCACAGTCACCCAACACCCCCAGGTCCTTCTCTGCCTGACAGCTCTCCAGCCAGTCTCCCCCAGCCTGTAGCTCTGCAGGGGGTTGTTCTGTCCCATGTGCAGCACTCTACAGTTAGGAAATATTCAGAGAGCAGCTCCATAAATAACCCTTTTTCAGGCAACTTATGCTTCCTTCTGAAAAGGTTTTCTTACTAAGGAAGATTGCTTTATACCTAAGGAGGCAGAAGAGGCTGTGCCTGTGTTCCACACAGGAGGGGTTTGGTGCTTATACTATACCTTAGGGACTTTTTTGCCTAGAGGAGGGATCTGCACAGAAGGAATCAGGTCCTTTATGTGGAGCCCTACCACTTCTTCCAGTGTTGGGTAGCCATGGAGATGGGCAAAGAGGAGGTCACATGATATAATCTCTCCCTTGGGAAGAAAATTTACAGGACTACTTTAGTTTTAGCATTTTAGCCACAGTGCACATACACTCCCCCAAGCTGCAGTTTCATCTGATCATTAGGAAAACACTCACATCAGACCTGAAGGAAACAGAAGCTGCAAGTCTTTCCACTGGTTCCAGCACAACCACACAACACTGGTTGTCCTTGCTTCTTATCCTCCTCAGCCAGACTGAGACAGGGATCTTCTCCTTGAGATGGCCTACAAGATCCACCTGTCCACAGGGTTCAGAGATACATTCATCAGTGCCTCAGACTGCAGTTAATCAGCAAGAATTAAAAACAGAAAGAAAATCCTGAGCCAAGACACTTCCCTGTCCTTGTTAGTTTTAACCCAGATGCAAAGGCATGCAAATAATCCACTGATCAGGTCACTGTGGCTTGGGTATCTTCTTTCCTCACCTCAGGAAGACAATGGGCACTTCCTTCAGTGGAATAAATGTGCATGCAATGAGAACTGCCTTTCAGAGATGCCTTATTTTGGAGATGTCCCCTGGTGCTGATGAACAGTTGACATTAGTAACAAAGTTTGTGCTTGGAGCTGCAAAAATAGCAGTTTAATTCCATGTGGGGGGAGATTCTGCTCAGATCAGACAGTGTTTATCTTATAACCTGCAGTATTCATAGCAGGCCTTTTATCATTTATACATGCTCTTGACAGAATGGGTTTATGAATTACACAGTGACTCCTAAAAAGCACATGGAATGGCTGCAGCTTAGAATTGATGCCTTTATCAGGCATTTCATTCCATTCTGGATTTCACTGAATCAAACTCAGGTATTTCATTCCCCCCTCCCATATCCAATTGAGGATTCAGGAAGATTAATCTCTGAGATGCTCCCAATTTCAGCTCCCAATTTCAGCACCAAAATAGCACACCCTGAAGAATACAAGCCCATTTTCCAAACGTTTTCTAGTCACAGCTCACCACAGCAGCAAAAGAAAACAATTCTGAGATATTTCTCACACAGTTCTCTTAATAAACAACCTTTCTATAGGTAAAATACCACTTCTACTCTTTTGTGCCAGCTAGGGTGTTTTGGCACAGACATTTCTGTATTTCAGGTGATTTGTAACTTTATCATGTGCACAAAGCAATTTAAGGTGATGTGAAGGTATTTTAGAAGACCAGGCAATTGGAAACTTTTCCACAATAGCTTTTTCCATGTTAAGCAACCTATATTCACCTCTTTTTAAAAATCTAATGTCATTTCAATTCTAATTCTATCATCATTACTATTTCTGTTGGGAGCTGCAAGGCTCTCACAGCTGCCTCCCAAAATATCTTCTGCCCTTTGAATTCCCTTATCTGCAAACTTTGAAACCAAAAAGTGGCAAAATAGCCAAACTGGAAAACCACAGCATGTTTGCTCAAATGCTGCACATACCACAGCTCCTGAGAACAGGGGTGAACATCCATCAGTTTCTATGTGCTCCTCTTCCACAGCTCCCCATGCCTCTTCACTGGATTTGGATATAAAGCAGGACAGCTTTTGACCAATGAGTTCCTGACTGCTGCACCCAAGCAGGTTGCAGGCTTTGTCATTAGCCACTAGGATCTAGAAAAGTGTGAGTGGGGGGAAAAACACAACAAAATAAGAATAAAAGCTCTAAGTTTTGTTAATAGGTCTTCAACTCCTCGGGTTGTTTCTTTAATGTCTTGTGATAACTCTTACTCTTGGTGGAAATGGAGTGGGCTTTTTTTGAATTCTGAAATCTTCAAAGCCACCTCACTGAAGCTTCTTATTCTAGGATACCCCCTGCCCACACAACTTCTTGGTTAAAGGGGTTTGAGTCAGGCCTGGAGCTACACAAGGTTGCCCAGGGCCCCAGCCAACCTGGCCTGGAACACCCCCAGACACGGGGCACCCACCCCCTCTCTGGGCAGCCCCTTCCAGCCCCTCACCACTCTCTCTGCAAAGAACTTCCCCCTAATATCCAATCTAACCCTTCCCTCCTCCAGCTTCACTCCATCCCCCTTGTCCTGCCAGTCTCTGTCCTTTAACAAGCTGATTCCCCTCCTGTGTCTCTGCTCCCTTCAGGGACTGGCAGGCTGCAATGAGGTCCCCCCACAGCCTTCTCTTCTCCAGGCTGAGCCAGCCCAGCTCCCTCAGCCTCTCTCCAGAGGGGAGCTGCTCCAGCCCTCTGAGCATCTCCGTGGCTCCTCTGACCCCTCTCCAACAGCCCCACATCTCTCTTGTGTTGGGCCCCAGCTCTGGACACAGGATCCAGCTGGGGCCTCCCCAGGGCAGAGCAGAGAGGGACAATCCCCTCCCTGGCCCTGCTGCCCACCCAGATCTGTCTGCAGACATACATCCAAGTGACAGGTGTCCCACAGCTCAGTGCAAGCAGTTAGGGCCTGCTTAGTTTAGTGGCTACTCCAGCAAATACCTCCATGGTGTTGACATCCAGAGTGAAGATGGCTTGGTTTGGACTGCGTGCAGCAGGTAGGAGGTGCTGGCTGGGTTCCCCCCCAGTGAGGCCATGTGAGAGGGAGCAAGAAGCAGAACTTCCCAGGGAAGTGGAGAGAGAGGCAGAATCCCACCGAGCACACGAGTTGCCAGCTTTGCTGGCACAAAGGTTACGAGCTGCCAGTGAAGACAAACAGTAAGAGCTCCATCTCTCCCCTGTGAGAAGATAAAGAACAGGTATGTAGCTATAACAGTCTGCAAGAGGAGGAGGGTTGTTGTGTTGTCAGGTAAAGCAGCTGTCAAGTATCCCCAAAATACTTGCCTCTGGGTTTTTTTTAAAATGAATGACAAGAATTACACTGACACTGAAGAAGACAGAAACTCTTCTAACAAACATCTTGTTGAATCACAGCCACTGCAACAATTAAACTCAAGCCTGTAGGCTAGGAAAAAAACCAAATGCAAACATCCATAAGATTCAATCAGACCACTCAGCTTTTCATTTTTCACTCAGGTTTAAAAGGGTTGAAAGGGTTTTGCAATCTCTCAAGTTAAAATTGAAACCGTTATTAAATATAATCAGGGTAAGTGTTCAAACCCTGATTAAGTGCTGCATTAGTCAGAAGTCAGTTTATTACCTTCACATGACACTGAAATACCTGTGCCCACATCAATGTAACATGTTACACAACGCCAAGTGATTCTAAAATTGTTTAAAGTTCTGCCAGGAAAACGATGTTTTCCTGGGATGCAGCATCAGCAGCCAAATGCCATCACTCCACCACATACAGAATGATCAGCAAGACAGAACAAGGAGAACAATACAGGCTGGGAGAAGAGCTCCTGGGGAGCAGCCCTGTGAGAAGGACCTGGGGATTCTGGGGGGGGGGAGAAACTTAACATGAGCCAACAGTGTGTTTTTGCAGCTGGGAAGGGTGATGGGATCCTGGGTTCCATCAGCAGAGGGGTGGCAGCAGGGCCAGGGAGGGGATTGTCCCTCTCTGCTCTGCCCTGGGGAGGCCCCAGCTGGATCCTGTGTCCAGAGCTGGGGCCCAACACAAGAGAGATGTGGGGCTGTTGGAGAGGGGTCAGAGGAGCCACGGAGATGCTCAGAGGGCTGGAGCAGCTCCCCTCTGGAGAGAGGCTGAGGGAGCTGGGCTGGCTCAGCCTGGAGAAGAGAAGGCTGTGGGGGGACCTCATTGCAGCCTGCCAGTCCCTGAAGGGAGCAGAGACACAGGAGGGGAATCAGCTTGTTAAAGGGCAGAGACTGGCAGGACAAGGGGGATGGAGTGAAGCTGGAGGAGGGAAGGGTTAGGTTGGATATTAGGGGGAAGTTCTTTGCAGAGAGAGTGTTGAGGGGCTGGAACAGGCTGCCCAGGGTGGGGGCTGAGTCACCTTCTCTGGATATGTTTTAAAAAAGGGTAGATGAGGTATTTAGGGATCTGGTTTAGCTTAGGATGGGATTGGTTGGACTTGATGATCTTAAAGGGCTTTTCCAGCCTTGTCATTCTGTGAACAAGTGCTCTCTGGCAGACACTTATTGCTATTGCCTCTAGTTTTGGGGGGGGGGGGGGGGGAGCAGATCTAAAACCATGTGAAACGTATCGCCTTCACCGACAGGTGAATTCAGTCTCAAAGTAACATGCTCACCAGACAGAGATGCTCGAAGCCGGCAGAGTTGAGAGAGCTGACTTTTCCTGCTCTTGCTGGCCCAGGGGTAGGATCTACTTAGCTTATTGGAGTCATCCAGATCAGCAAGGACTAAGCCTCCTGCTGAAGGCAGGAGGCTCTCTTCAGAGGGGCTACAAGCCTCAGCTGCCATGACCACAGGCTGGTTGCCACGCCACACCTAGCAGCCACCATCTGCAACAGAAAGGTAAGAAACTCAGTCAGCTTTACAGTCCAGGCTGCTAAGGCCAGGATGCTGCAAGGAAACACCACCTTCCAAGCCCAAGCACAGCCCTGTGCGCTATGGCATGACTGCCACCCCACTCCTTCTTGTCCCAGGCAACATTTGGCCTGTGTTGCTGCCACAAGGCTGACTCTATTCCCAGGCAGCAGGCAGCAGCTGTGGGCAAAGGGCCACCAGACTCCTGCCCGGGCTCCCAAGCTGCAGCCAGCGCTCCCCGTCCCCGCCATCCCGCAAAAGCAAAAAGCTTCGGCAATTTGGGAGGCGATTCCCAGCTTTGAGTCAGCCTCACGGGGCTGGAAGCCCAAGCCCGCCGGCGGTAAAGGCGAACCGCAGGCTGGGAGGGCCAGCGGCAGCCACAGCTCCTCACAGGCGGCGGGCGCCTCACAGGCGGCGGGCGCGAGGAAGTAGGGGGCGGAACCCAGCAGCCACATCGCCCAATCAGAAGAGGCAATGGGGAGAACGACGCGGGCGGGAGCCAATAGGGTGCGAGCGCGGGAAGAGGCAAAAATGGCTCTGGAGCCGGGGAGTCTGCGTTCTCCCTTCAGCCTCTCCATCCCGCCGCCGCCACGCACGGTGCCCCGCTGCGAGTCGCCGACCCCAGGCAGCCCCGCAGGACCCCAGGCAGCCCCGCAGGACCCCTCCCGGGATCGCCGCTCTGCAGATGGAAGGCCCTTCGGCAGGGTGACGGACAAGAGGAGGGACGCCGAGGCCGAAAGGAGCTGGTAACGCCCCAAAGCCGAGGCGCTAGGGGGAAGAAAGCAGATCCCCGGCCATTGCGGCAGCTACGAGCTCTTCCCGCCCCGCCCGATGGGAACTACAACTCCCAGGAGGCCGCGGAGTACAGCCAGGTGCGCATGCGCCTGAGAGGCCGGCGACCAAGGCGCTGACCCGCCCCCTCGGCGCACCAAGTGCAGAGGTGATTGGCTGTGGCGCGGAGCCAGCACTGGTCTCTGATTGGCTGCGGCGGAGGTTGAGGCGGTTTCCGGAAGGGGGCGGTGGCGGGAGAGGCAATATGGCGGCGGAGAGCGGAGAGGGGCCGCAGGAGATGATGGAGGGTGAGAGCTCGCTGGGAGCCGGCATGGCTGCCGAGGGAGGTGGGGTAGCCCGTCGCTGGGCGCCGCCGCACGGCGGGGGCAACTGCCAGCTGTGTGCTATGGGGCTTGTGGGACTTGGGCGGCCTGGGGGTGTCCGCTCTGAGGGCCGGCGGCCGGGCTGGGGGCGCGTTCCCTGAGGCGCGGTGTGATGCTCTCCCCTCTCCCCGGGGGCCGTGCGCCCGGGAGCGGGGGGAGAAGGGAGCTTGTGGAGGTGACCGCGACTCCAAACCCCAAATTTATCCGGAATCCGCCGCCATGGCGCTGCTTTTCCTCGCTTGAGCCCTGAAACGAGAGGAATTACTGAGGGGCAGCAGAGGAGGAGCGAGTTTCAGGTCCCCAGCGCCAGGGTGGCTGCCAGGGCTGTGGCTGCTTGAGCGGTGAAGGGACACCCCCCCCCCCCTCCCCTCCTCCCAGGCTGTGCCCAGGTTGTGCTGGGAGATGGTTTCTTTGATCTGCAGGGATTTTTAATCCTTTCTTTATTATTTTTTTCTCAATGCTGTCACTTCTTTATGTCATTCGTACTACCGTACGCAGTGCTGGTTATATAGATTTTTATATATTTATATATATATTTCCCTAAAAGCTTTTAAACTGTGATAGTTCTAATTCCACCTCTGTAATCTTTGGAATTGCACTTCATTGATCTAAGAAATCTCCCTTTTTCCTCCAGTCTTCTTCCCAGATTGTTTAGGAAGATGTGATGGGAGGAAAAAGTACATCCAAAATCAAAGTAGAAACCAAGGGGTAAGAGGCCTTTTATTTAAGACTAAACCTTTCATTTAGTTAACTTAGGATTTCTACTAACTCGCATAGTGGTGTATGTGAATCCTGGTTATTCTATCTGCCTGCTCCTCCTGCCCCTCTGCTGGGAATAGCCTGACTCTGTTGTTCTCTATCTCACGCAGTCGATAAGAGGATTGAATCGGAGGAGTCTGGAGACGAGGAAGGGAAGAAGCAAGCAGTTCGCTTAGTAACAGACCTCAGTCAGCAGAGCCTGAGAGACGAGCAGAATGGTGAGAACTCCGCAGGTACCTTCCCAACCTCGGTGATTTGCTTTGGGAATTGTCTTGCCGGCATGGGCAATAGCCCGTCTGCAATCCCTCCTTTGTGTTCTTGATGGCTGTGACAGTTAGTTAACAACACAACCCCCCCCTCTAGAGCAATCTTCTTTAAACAGAAATCAATTATCGTGTCAATGCTGCTAAAATAAATCTGCCTTCGTGTTAGGGAATCACTGCTGTTAGACTCTTTTTTAACCTCTTATTTATTTATCTATCCATCTACATTTCTTGTTTGAAATCCTCCACATCAAAATGTAAAAAACCCTTTTACTGACCCTTGTTTGGGGTTGGTTCTTTTTTTTTTTGGAGGGGACATAGTAACTCTCTGTTGAAAGGAGCTGGAAATGTTCTTTGGAAATAAATAGAAGCAGCTTTTCATAATTCTGCTTTAGTGTATGTAGGTTGTTACTGAAGAGTTCCCAGATTCCTTTGGGAAGGCAGAGGGAGGGGTTGGACCTGATGATCTCTTGAGGTCCCTTCCAACCCCTATGATTCTGTGACTATTTCTAGGTAAACTCAAGGCAGCTAGCTGGCTGCTGCTGCTTTTACTGCTTCTATTAGTCTGTCAACATTTCTACCCAGTTCTCTTTTCTACTTCAGTGTGTGTTGGGTGGACCAGTTTGCTTTTCAAGTCACTTGCCTACAATTTGTCAGTGGAGATGTGTTTCTGCAGACCCTGTGTAACAATGTTGCCTGGGCTTTTGGTGGTAGCTAACAATGTGAGATGTCATAGCATCCTTTTGACAGGAGAGGTTCCTGTGACTATTCTTGGTCTGGAAATGAAAAGAAATGAATACAGCACTTTTTCTGCAGCAAATCTTAAGCCTTTTTGGGTGTGCATCTACTGAGGACCTCTTCCCAACCTTCACCTTCCCCATTAGAATTTGCAAAAGTGTTTTCCCAAGCTGGTAAATCATTGGGAGAATTTGAAATCTCATCTCCTAGCTATGTAAATTAACTCCCTCTAGGTATAGCTGATCATAACACACCCCCTCCTATATATTAATTAAATAATGCCCCAGTGATACCTGTAAAAGTGGAAGAGCACACCTTCACAAGCTGTGCTTCACAAGATCAGTAAACCCACAGCTTTTCATTGTACACATGTAACTCCAAGTGTTTGTCCAGCTGCTGTGTGTTTCAGGTTGTGATTTAGAGTATTGGAGAAAACAATTCAATAAAAACACATTCAGTGGCTGAATTACTGGCTGCTGTTTAATACAACAACTGTATTGTCACTGCTGCTTCTCCCAAACCATTCAGAAAATTTCATCTAGGGCACAAAGCAAGCAGAGGAAGAAGAATTTTTGGAGCAGTTGAGTTAGCTTCTGCAGCCAGCTTTTGCATTTCTCAGCTGAAAGGAAAATAGAAGAGTTTTCCATGAGATCATAAATAGAAAGAGCTTGAGCAGCTGAAGCTTCAGATTTATCATTCAGCTGATTTTCTGGAGGATCAATGCCTCTGCTTATAAAGCTTACAACTTAGCTATTAATACTACTTTTCCTGCCTGTGCAGTCAGGCTGGCAGTTGCTTTAACTGCTTGTGGTACTGTGAACTTATGTAACTCAGTGACTGCAGTTCCCCACTGTGGAATTTGGGTTTCCTGAATGTCAGGGTTGTTTTTTCCTACATCTGCAGAGCTGCCCAGCTCCCAGGCACAGCTTACACCAGAATTCACTGAAGTAACTTTGCTGCCAGGGTGATGTTGGGTTTGTTTCTTTTCCCATTGAGAAACCTGCTGCATTAAAAACTGTAATACCCTGTTTGCATATCACAGGGGTTGGGAGGGACCCCCAGAGCCCATGGGGTCCAACCCCCTGCCAAAGCAGGGTCCCTAGGACAGGGCACACAGGTCGGTGTCCAGATGGGGCTGGAATCTCTCCAGAGAAGGAGACTCCACACCCCCTGGGCAGCCTGTCCCAGGGCTCCCTCACCCTCACTGGGGAAAAGTTCTTCCCCAGGTTGCTGGGAACTCCCTGTGCTCCAACTTGCAGCCATTGCCCCTTGTCCTGTCCCCACAGACACTGAGAAGGGGCTGGCCATGTCCCCTGCATCCCATCCTTAAGATATTGATAGACATTAATTAGGTCCCCCCTCAGTCTTCTTCTCTCCAGGCTGAACAGCCCCAGCTCACTCAGCCTTTCCTCCCAGGGGAGATGCTCCAGGCCCTTCATCATCTCCTCAGCCTCCTCTGGACTCTCTCCAGGAGATCCCTGTCCCTTTGATCCCAGGGAGCCCAGCACTGGACACAACACTCCAGCTGGGGCCTGAGCAGGGCAGAGCAGAGGGGGAGGATCCCCTCCTGTGACCTGCTGCCCACACTCCTCCTGATGCCCCCAGGATCCCCTTGGCTCTCTCAGCCCCAGGGCACACTGCTGGCTCATGGCCACCCTGTCATCATCTGGGCTGCATGCAGCTGAACCTCCAGCTCTGTTTGTCAAGCAGTTGGTTTGGGGTGCTTTATGTCCACCTGGTTTATATATAATACGCTGGCTGACAATAAGACTGAAGTTTACTAGAACTGCTTTAATTTCTCTTCTTTGGGAGGAAAAAAGCCCTTTAATGTTCTCCTGCCAGTACTTGATTTCTCAATGTTGTCAGCATGCTCATCTCACTTTAGACACCACTTCATGGAGTGTGTCACACACACAGTCCATAAACTTTGAGAGCTGGCCTGATGACAGAAAAGCTGGTGCATTGGTACAAACTGCTTTGGCTTTTAAATTGCTTTTCTTGTAGTGAATTCAATGCAGCTGTCCTGTGTGCTTTGGGTTTTGCACCTTTGGACTTCCATGCCTCTTCCCCATGCTGGAGCTGGTTGCTCAAAGCCATATGCCAAACAAACACAAAGGAGGGGATGGTGTTGTGCTGATGAGGTTCCTTCACCCTGAGCTACCCTTTGAGACATCCCAAAACAGAGCATTTCAGCACGTTACCACACCCACATGTGTGTATAACTGGTCTGTAATGAGTGCTGCAGTGAAACTTCATTTATAAGGAAACCTGACAGCCAAAGAAGTATGAAGAATTATTTTTTTTCCATTTGAATTTTATTTTTATTCAAAGAATTTCTATTTTGTTTTGCTGAATGCATGAGTGGCTTTGCTCATGGGCAGCTTTAAATCTCTTCTTCACCATCAGCACTTGCTAGTACCACTTAATACCAGGGGAATAGTTTGGGTTTCTAGGTGCTGTCTCCAATAACTGTTGTTCCACACTTGGCCTGTGTTCTTGTTTGTAAATTCAATGAGGGTGCTTGTTTGGCTCAGAGCACTTTGTGCTGGCAACCCTTTGCACCTGAGAAGTAGGGCAAAGAGATGCAGCCTTGGGAGCAGCAGGTTGGGTATCGAGCTCCTTGGCAGGGGGGGGATCCTTCCTCTCTGCTCTGCCCTGGTCAGGCCCCACCTGGAGTGTTGTGTCCAGTGCTGGGCTCCCTGGGATCAAAGGGACAGGGATCTCCTGGAGAGAGTCCAGAGGAGGCTGAGGAGATGCTGAAGGGCCTGGAGCATCTCCCCTGGGAGGAAAGGCTGAGAGAGCTGGGGCTGTTCAGCCTGGAGAGAAGAGGACTGAGAGCGGATCTAATCAATGCTTATCAATATCTGAAGGGTGGGACACAGGGGGACATGGCCAGCCCCTTTTCAGTGTCTGTGGGGACAGGACAAGGGGCAATGGCTGCAAGTTGGAGCACAGGGAGTTCCACAGCAACCTGGGGAAGAACTTTTCCCCAGTGAGGGTGAGGGAGCCCTGGGACAGGCTGCCCAGGGGGTGTGGAGTCTCCTTCTCTGGAGAGATTCCAGCCCCATCTGGACACCGACCTGTGTGCCCTGTCCTAGGGACCCTGCTTGGGCAGGGGGTTGGACCCCGTGAGCTCTGGGGGGGGTCCCTTCCAACCCCTGTGATTCTGTGATAGCTCTGGGAGAAGGAAATAAGGAAAGCAAAGTGCTGCCTGTCACCAGGCCTTCTTGTTCATATCACTTTATTTTCAAAATACACTTTATACTCCCTGTGCTAATTGATGCTCTAAAGAGTATTAAAAGTTGAAGACAGGGGTTTGCTTTTTGGTCTTAACTTGTGTGAGTCAGCCCAGCTCATGCTCTTCGTGTTCAAGTGCCTGGGCAGGAGCAGCAGTTAGAGTGCAGCAGGGTGATGTGTGTGTAACTATCAAACCCTCAGTGTGTGATGGCAGCATTAAAGAATGGAAAGCTGCTCCTCCTTACAATGCCACTTAAATGCCAAGCAAGGGTAGGAAAAACACTGGGGAAGTACAGGGGACATCTGGCCTTTCTGAGGGTGTTACAACCATGCTGGGGTATAAGAGCAGTGCTGACTTCTAGGTTAACAGATGAGCTTTCATGCAGTAAAGCAGGAGTCAATGCACAGCCTTTGGGGTGTAGCTCCAGATCTGGAGGTTGTGGTGACCCTGCCTGTGGCAGGGGGTTGGGAATCTATGATCCCTGGGGTCCCTTTCCACCCAGACCAGCCTATGATCTGACTGTAGTTACAGCCCCTTGGGTTTTTGGAGGTACATGGAGAAGCCACACACATGAAGTGGGAAGGGCTTGTGTGCTGTGTGTCTCTTGCCAAGGTGAATTAGGCTCTCTTTGGAAGTTGATGCAACTAGCACACTGCCATCAAGAAATGGGAACTGGGCATGAATTATTCAGGATGGATTTAGCCAGTAAACTTCACTCCCTCTTACAGAAGCACAGCAAATGTTGGGCTGTCATCCAAAGCCATAAAGACATTTCCCAAAAAACCTGTGGGGTGTGAGAAACAATGTTTTCTGGCATGTTAGGGAGCTCAGCCAGACAAGGGAAGGGAAATCCCTGCAAAGGTGCACACAGTGTTGGCATAAACTGTCTGTGTTTATGAAAGAGAAGCTGAGGGGTGGGATTGCTCAGATGCTTGGGCATTGCTGGGGCTGTCATTGAACAGTGTAGATTCCTTCTTGGCAGTGTTGTATTCCTCCTTGGAGGAGCACAGACACTGGATGGTGTACCTTTAAAGGGTGGATGGCCCTAAGTGTGAAGAAGAGGAGTCTTAAGATCAGTCTTAAGCCAGCATTATTCAGCAGCAGCACAGGCAGGCTGGGGAAGGTGCTTTTCTCTCTCTCCTGCATCTAGGCAGGAAATTCTGTTGTTAGGGGAGTGCTTTCTCTCCAGCTAGCTGTCACCACACAAGCCAGATAGGTGAGGGGGATTTTAATGCAGCTGAATATCTGAACTGTGTATCTCCCATGTTTCTGGGCTCCATCAGCAGAGGGGTGGCAGCAGGGCCAGGGAGGGGATTGTCCCTCTCTGCTCTGCCCTGGGGAGGCCCCAGCTGGATCCTGTGTCCAGAGCTGGGGCCCAACACAAGAGAGATGTGGGGCTGTTGGAGAGGGGTCAGAGGAGCCACGGAGATGCTCAGAGGGCTGGAGCAGCTCCCCTCTGGAGAGAGGCTGAGGGAGCTGGGCTGGCTCAGCCTGGAGAAGAGAAGGCTGTGGGGGGACCTCATTGCAGCCTGCCAGTCCCTGAAGGGAGCAGAGACACAGGAGGGGAATCAGCTTGTTCAAGGGCAGAGACTGGCAGGACAAGGGGGATGGAGTGAAGCTGGAGGAGGGAAGGGTTAGAGGAGAGATTGGGGGCAAGTTCTTTGCAGAGAGAGTGGTGAGGGGCTGGAAGGGGCTGCCCAGAGAGGGGGTGGGTGCCCCGTGTCTGGGGGTGTTCCAGGCCAGGTTGGCTGGGGCCCTGGGCAACCTTGTGTAGCTCCAGGCCTGAGGTTGGTGTCCCTGCCTGTGGCAGGGGGTTGGAGCTCTGTGACCCTTGGGGTCCCTTCCAACTCATGCCAGTCTATGATTCTTCTTCTGCGGAGGAGCGTTTGCTCCCTTTGCCTCTCTGTGTGTTAGCCATTGTAATCTTGCCTTCAGCTCTGAGGTAGCAGAAGTTTTTAATGTATTTACTTCTCCTGCAGAAGAAGCAGAGACACCAGTGGACATGGAGACTATTAACCTGGACCCAGAAGCTGAGGTAAAGGCAGATTTTTGCCCTTACGGGCTTTATACAGCGGGAAGAAAACGTAGGCAAAGGCAAGTATTGAAACCTGGTGAAAGATTTCCTCCTTCTGAAGGTTCTGCCTGTCCTGATCTTCCCTGGAACTGTTTCAGAGCCTTTTAAACTAGAAGTAGGGGGATGTTTTATTCTGTCAGTTGCTGAAACATCTTATTACTAATTTAGAATGTTAAATGAAGTGTGGAGGCCCTGAAAGTGAGGCTGTGCTGTGTTACTGACAAGCTGCAAGCTTCTCTGAGGATATCTGTACTGAACCCCTCCCTGCTGCCAGACCTGTGGTTTGTAACAGGCCCAGGGACTTAACTGGCCTTGTGCCTCAGTAGCCTCATGGGCCTGTGAGCTGGAGAGGTTTTGAGCTCCCATGGTAAAGTGCTCTATTTCTCCTTGACTGTCCTGTGAAACTGGAACATCTGGGGCTGGGCAGCACAGATGTGAAATGCATCAGCCTGTGTGGAGTTCGTGTTCACAGAACCACCAGATTATTTGAAGTTAACAGTGGTTCCTGATCATCTGAGGCCCAGAACTGGAAACAGCAAAGGTGTGTTCCAGTTAAGCCCTAGCTGAGTGGGTAAGAGAATTTTCTGCAACACTTTATTACTGCCAGACAGCAGAATTTGTCTGTCTCCATAAATCCAGAATTCACTGAAAAAAGACCTTGGTGGAACAGTGCTCTGTACAGGGGTGTTGCCTTTTCACAGTTCAACAAGCTTCAGCCACATGCTTCACCCTGGGTGGTAAAATCATGTGCCAAACCCATTCACCAGCTCTTGGAAGGGCTGTTTTAATGGGCAACACATTTTGGAAGAAGCCAGGTTGGCCTTTGAAGAGGGTTTTGAAACAGCTGCTGAATCCCTCTTGTTTCTCTTTCAGGATGTTGACTTGAATCATTTCCGAATTGGGAAGATCGAAGGATTTGAGGTGCTCAAGAAAGTGAAGGTAACAGCCCTAAGGAAGAGGGAGCTCTTGGAGCTGGAGGTTTTGCCTGTCTAACATCTGAGAGGACAGACACAGGAGCCTCTCCTTGGCTGGGTTTCTAGCAAGGTCCCTTTATGTTTAAGCAGAGGAGGTGGTGTTTCCCCATCTGTCAAGTAGTATGAGGAATTCTGGGGTTTTGCAAGTTGGTTTTAGAAGTGGATGGCAGACAACACATCAGGGCTCACTGTAAAGGACACATCCTGCACCTGCAGAGCAGCATTGACTTAGAAAAGCACAGGTTGGAAAGGAGCTCTGGAGGCTTTTAGTAAGCCCTGCTCAAAGCAGGTCCAGTTAAAGCACGTTGCTGGAGATGACACAGCCCCTCTGGGCTGCTGTTCTTGTGTTTGAATGTCTTTGTGGTAAAAAGATTTCCTTCTGTAGAGCTGGAAAAAACAAGAAAAGATCCTGTTAGGCTCTTTACTGAGAGGGGGGGGTTGAGTGCTGGCACAGGCTCCCCAGGGAAGGGCTCACAGCCCTGAGCTGGGCTGAGGACAAGAAGTGTCTGGATCAAGCCCTCAGTCCCATGTTCTGACTGGGCTGGTCCTGTGCAGAGCCGGGAGTTGGGCTCAGTGATCCCAATGAGCCCTTTCCAACTCAGGAGACTGCAGGATTCTATTGAAAAAAAACCCCAAAACAAAACCAAAACCCCCAAATCTCATGATGTCTATGCCAGAGGGTGTTACATGCTGATGTCTGTGCCCAAAGGCATTACAGGCTGTCATTCACCCCCTTGTTTCTGGTTGTTTTTCATCTTCTCCCCAACCACCAGACTCTGTGTCTCCGTCAGAACTTGATCAAGCGCATTGAGAACCTGGAGCAGCTGCAGAGCTTGAGGGAGCTGGATCTCTATGACAACCAGATTCGGAAGATTGAGAACTTGGAGACCCTGGTGGAACTTGAGTGAGTCCAGGGGAAGCACAGGGTGCTTTCACTGAGTTACTCTGTGCTGTACTTACACCCAGTCTCTCCTCCTTGTTTGGTGCTCTGTGAAGGGTAATGTCTGCTCTCTGTTGGTGCTTTAACCTGTGGGGTGATCTGGCTTCATGTCCTGGAGCTCAGCTGGGAATGAAATGTGTGCTGTATGGGGCAGTGAGGAGAGGTGGTCACAGAGTTGTAGGGGTTGGAAGGGAACCCCAGAGCCCATGGGGTCCAACCCCCTGCCCAAGCAGGGTCCCTAGGACAGGGCACACAGGTCGGTGTCCAGACGGGGCTGGAATCTCTCCAGAGAAGGAGACTCCACACCCCCTGGGCAGCCTGTCCCAGGGCTCCCTCACCCTCACTGGGGAAAAGTTCTTCCCCATGATGCTGTGGAACTCCCTGTGCTCCAACTTGCAGCCATTGCCCCTTGTCCTGTCCCCACAGACACTGAGAAGGGGCTGGCCATGTCCCCTTGTGTCCCACACTTAAGATATTGATAAGCATTGATCAGATCCCCTCTCAGTCTTCTCTCCAGGCTGAACAGCCCCAGCCCTCTCAGCCTTTCCTCACAGGGGAGATGTTCCAGGCCCTTCATCATCTCCTCAGCCTCCTCTGGACTCTCTCCAGGAGATCCCTGTCCCTTTGATCCCAGGGAGCCCAGCACTGGACACAACACTCCAGCTGGGGCCTGAGCAGGGCAGAGCAGAGGGGGAGGATCCCCTCCTGTGACCTGCTGCCCACACTCCTCCTGATGCCCCCAGGATCCCCTTGGCTCTCTCAGCCCCAGGGCACACTGTCTCTGTGACCCTTGGGGTCCCTTCCAACCCAGGCCAGTCTATGACTCTGTGATTGTGATGACAAGAAATGACACTTAGGACTCTAGCTTCAAGGCCTAGCAAAGTGCTTGCTCTCT
Source organism: Laterallus jamaicensis coturniculus (assembly GCA_022605575.1). Classification (NCBI taxonomy): domain Eukaryota; kingdom Metazoa; phylum Chordata; class Aves; order Gruiformes; family Rallidae; genus Laterallus; species Laterallus jamaicensis. The sequence continues at coordinate 839,653 of JAKCOX010000164.1, read as the reverse complement.
GCAGGCAGAGAGGTTCCTCACCAGTTTCCAAGTGCCTCTTCCAGGCTCCTCCAGCCCTGATGCCCTGAAGGCACCTCTGCTTTGTTTTCCCTTAGGATCCTGGACATCTCCTTTAACGTTCTGCGGCACATTGAAGGACTGGACCGGCTCACCCAGCTTAAGAAGCTCTTCCTTGTCAACAACAAAATCAGCAAAATTGAGAATTTGAGCAACTTGCAGATGCTGCAGATGTTGGAGTTGGGATCCAACCGGATTCGGGTAGGCTTGCTCTGGGAGGTGCCAGCTTGGGCTGAGCCTGTGCTGAGTGCACTTCACTGGCCTCTACTCACAACTTCATTGTCACTGTTCCAGTCACTTCATTGGCTGGTGTTCACACTTCATTGTCCCAGTCACATTGTAACTGCTCATTGCTGTGCCTGCTGGATCCTTTCATCCCCTGGGAGGGGAGTGCCTCGCTACTAAATGGCTGGTGATAAAGTCTTACCTCTTCAGTCACCCTCTGTGTGTGCTGCCTTTTGCAGGGGATTGTTTTGTCCTGCTAAAAGCCAACAGTTTTTCCTTTCCCTTCCCAGAGGCTGGTGCTGTGTCCCTAAAGCCTATTGAATGTCATTCTAGCTTGATACATACCTGTAATCAATAACCTACTACTTTAGCAGCACCTTTAATCAAGAGGCTTTCCCCTGAAAATGTTTGTTGGTTTTTCTTTCTGTTTACTTCTCTAAGCCCCCTCCTTCCCCCCTTTTCTTGCCTCTCTTTCTCTCTTCTGCTTGTGCTTTCTGGTGCCCTTTCCTTTGCAAACAAAGGATGTGGTGGCTTTTGATGCCTTGTGGAGATCCTTGTTTCCTCCCACCAAGAGCTGAGCTCAGGACTTTAACTTGTATAACATATTTGTGCTGCCAGGAGCATGTCTGTCACTTAAATTGGTGTGTGTTTGTGCTGCAGTAGCTAAAGACATTGACACATACACTCATGAAACAGGCAACTGTGCTTGTGACAGAGAGACTGTTGTGTGTAGAAGCTAAAAACCTTGCCACTGACTGTCACCAATGGTCAGGACTAAATGTTCAGATCCTGTTTTCTCCTGGATTCTCCTCCTGTTCCCTTGAGTCAGGCTTTTTTCAGTCTTCATAACTGGGTATCTGCTGCCCTGGGTGCACCTTATGGCCCAGGGAATGTCACTTTTGGTGCTGCCTTGGCCTTTCCATGCTCAGTTCTTGCTGCCTGGACAGCTGGGGCAAAAGGGGGACCCTTGCTGAAAGTCACCTTGTGGTGGTGCCACAAGCCAGCTGTCACACTGGCTGAGCTCCTCATCACTGCACCAAGTCCTGTGCATCCTCAGCTCTTGGGTCACAAGGGAGGGAGCCTCAGGCTTGTGTTTCTCAGGGGTGCATCCCCTTGGGTCAGGGCTGTAACATGCTGACCACACCTACAGGTTGGAGCTTTACATCCCATGGTAACACTGTCTTCTCTGGTTGCTTCACAGGCAATTGAGAACATCGACGCCTTGGCCAGTCTTGACAGCCTGTTCCTGGGGAAGAATAAAATCACCAAGCTCCAGAACTTGGATGCACTGACAAACTTGACTGTGCTCAGCATACAGGTACTGACTCTGCTGCTCACTGTCACACTCTGAACAGCCTCAGCTGTGTGAGCTGCCTTGTTGTTTAAAAGTGTTTCTGAATCAGCAGGTCTGTGTCCAGTTTTAGAGACTGGCTGGAGAGCTGTCAGGCAGAGAAGGACCTGGGGGTGCTGGGTGACTGCAGGCTGAATATGAGCCAGCAGTGTGCACAGGAAGGCCAGCAGCATCCTGGCTGGTGTCAGCAATAGTGTGGCCAGCAGGTCTGGGGAGGGGATTGTGCCCCTGGACTGGGCACTGGGGAGGCTGCACCCCGAGTGCTGGGTCCAGTTCTGGGCTCCTCACCATCAGAAGGACACTGAGGTCCTGGAGCGAGTCCAGAGAAGGGCAGCCAGGCTGGGGAAGGGGCTGGAGGGCAAATCCTCTGAGGAGCAGCTGAGGGAGCTGGGGGTGTTGAGCCTGGAGAAGAGGAGGCTGAGGGGAGACCTTCTCCCCACCTCCCCTGCCCTGCCAGGAGGGTGCAGAGAGGTGGGGGATGGTCTCTTCAGCCAGGGGACAGGAGATGGGACAAGGGGCAATGGGCTCAAGCTGTGCCAGGGCAGGGGCAGCTCAGCTGGGAGGGCAAAGTTCTTCCCTGGCAGAGTTGTGGGGCTGTGGCACAGGCTGCCCAGGGAGGGGCTGAGTCCCCACCCCTGGGGGTGTTTAACAGAGGGGAGATGAGGTGCTCAGGGATCTGGTTCAGCTTAGGATGGGAATGGTTGGACTTGGTCTTAAAGGTCTCTTCCAACCTGGTGATTCTGTGGTCGTGTCTCCAGTATTTGAGCCAAACTCCTGGACTGGAAGCAGTGTGGTATTCTCTGTGCTGTCTTTTCTCATCCTTTCCCACTAAAAGACTGACAGACACTGGTGAAAGGCTTGAGCACATTGGACTTTTATGCAAGAGAGAACAGGAAGCAATGAGTGTTACCCCCATTTCCTTCCTGGAATGCTGCTTCCCAGTGTGTTCCAGTAACACCCAATGAGTGACACCAGGGAAGCTGGCTCAGTGTCACTCCCTTCTTCCTGAGCAGGGAGCAGAGGTGAAGGAGCCTGTGTGAAATTGAAATCTGTCCTCCATCAGCTTCTTGGAAGCTTCTTCCTTTTTCAAGTGGAATCAAGGCCACTCAACCAATTCCTTTGACCAAGCCTCCTCCTCAGCTGTATGGCAGTGCTGGTGCACTCCAGTGCCTCAGAGCTGTTGGTAGGACAGGCATGGGTGCTGCCTGCTGTGTGACATACATCCTCCCTGCAAAGAGTGATGTACAGCAGATGGCCTGGGGATGGGAGTGCTCTAATTCCCCATCCCACTGTTCCCTTGAAACACCCTGCAGGAGGAGTGCTCCCCATGTTTCTGAGGAGGCAAAGCAGGGAACTTTCAGGCTTCACCTTTTGATGGGAAGGTCAGAGATCTGATTCCTCTCAATCTGGAGACCTTGGCTCCTGTGCAGCTTCTGGGTGCCACAGAGTCCAAATGGGCTGAGCTGGTGCTACCAGCGTGGGCCCAAGCAGAGGGCTCCCCCTTCCTGCCCGTTCTTGGAGGAGTGCTTTTGTTCTCTGCTGACTCACTGGGGTTTGGGTTGGTTTGGAATGACCTTCCAACACTGTTTCCCTTCCAGAACAACCGCCTGACCAAGATGGAGGGGCTGCAGAGCCTGGTGAACCTGCGCGAGCTGTACCTCAGCCACAACGGCATCGAAGCCATCGAGGGGCTGGAGAACAACGTGAGCAGCCTGGCTGGGGGACAGCCCTTCTCCTAGACTGCTCCTGCCAGTGACCCAGGAGCTCTTGGCTTTCCCAGTTAGCATAGAATCATAGAATGGCTAGTGGCTCCAGGAGCTCTTGGCTTCCCCAGTTATAGAATCATAGACTGGCTAGTGGCTCCAGGAGCTCTTGGCTTCCCCAGTTAGCATAGACTGGCTAGTGGCTCCAGGAGCTCTTGGCTTCCCCAGTTAGCATAGACTGGCTAGTGACTCCAGGAGCCCTTGGCTTCCCCAGTTAGCATAGAATGGCTAGTGGCTCCAGGAGCTCTTGGCTTCCCCAGTTATAGAATCATAGAATGGCTAGTGACTCCAGGAGCTCTTGGCTTCCCCAGTTAGCATGGAATGGCTAGTGACTCCAGGAGCTCTTGGCTCTTGGCTTCCCCAGTTAGCATAGACTGGCATGGGTTGGAAGGGACCCCAAGGATCATAGAACTCCAACCCCCCCATGCCACAGTTATGGGTCTGGGTCCTTGGTCTCAAAAAAGACCACAAAGAGCTGAGTGTTTCTCAGGTGAAAATGATCTGGTGTGGGTGAAGCTCCTCCACACCTGGAGTAGAATTCTCTCCACACCTGAGGAGGGGGAAGCACAAGGTGCAGTTGATGGCAGCAGCCTGCCTGATCTTCAAGGAGGGAAGACTGGTGGCTGCAGCCAGCTGCCTCCACCGCAGCCACTCAGACAGCAGCTTGACACAGTTCCTGGTTTGGGTTGATTTCCCAGAAGCCTGTAGCATTTTTCCTTCTTACCCAGCAGCAGGTGACCTTGCTGGAGAGCAGAGACAACCTGGAACTTGGTGGTCTGTGTGCAAAGCAGAAACAGACCCTCTTTGTAAAACTGTTGGGTATCTTGCTGCAATGAGTACCTTCAACTCTGCTGCTTGAAGGGGGCACTTAGGATCTGGTTTTGAATGGATTCCTCCTCTTAATGCACTGTGAGAGAACCTCACTTCTTGGGAGCCCTTGGCTGGCACCTGCTGTCCAGCCAGGAACTGCTTTTACTCTTATCACATGGCTTCTGGGAGGTCATTAACATAGCTTAGTTAAAACCAACTTTCCTTGCTGTATTCAGGCAGCTGGCACTGATATGTCTTTGCTTCTGGTAGTTTCCATCTCTGGGCCTGAGAATAAAACTGGGATGGAGAAAATGTGAGGAACACCAACCCTAATGGCTTGTTGTCTTTGCTTGTCTAGAACAAACTCACCATGCTGGACATTGCAGCCAACAGAATCAAGAAGATTGAAAACATCAGTCACCTAACAGAGCTGCAGGAGTTCTGGGTAAGGCCCTGGGGTGTCTGCTCAGGGGTGATAGAGACTCTTCTGATGGCAAGCAGGAGGGCACTGTGTGTCTGTGTCTTGGAGTGAGCCCTTCTGGTGACCAACACTGAGACCTTGGCAGTCTGCATGGGGTTTTTTTTCACCCTAAGGAAAAATGTGAGCTTAGATTAGGGCTTTGCTTAGTGGTAACAAGCCCAGCCCTACCTGCAGGTATGCTGATCCTCCAGAGCTGGGAGGGGTGGCTGGCACACTGGAACACTGTGCTGCCATCCAGAGCCCTGGCCAGGCTGGAGAGCTGGGCAGGGAGACACCAGGTGAGGGGAAGCAAAAGCAAGTGGAGAGTCTGGCCCCTGGGGAGGAAGAACTGCTGGAATCAGGACAGGCTGGGGGGAGCTGCTGGAGAGGAGCTCTGTGGAGAAGGACCTGGGGGTGCTGGGGGGTGACAGGGTGGCCATGAGCCAGCAGTGTGCCCTGGGGCTGAGAGAGCCAAGGGGATCCTGGGGGCATCAGGAGGAGTGTGGGCAGCAGGTGACAGGAGGGGATCCTCCCCCTCTGCTCTGCCCTGGTCAGGCCCCAGCCGGAGTGTTGTGTCCAGTGCTGGGCTCCCTGGGATCAAAGGGACAGGGATCTCCTGGAGAGAGTCCAGAGGAGGCTGAGGAGATGCTGAAGGGCCTGGAGCATCTCCCCTGGGAGGAAAGGTTGAGAGAGCTGGGGCTGTTCAGCCTGGAGAGAAGAAGACTGAGGGGGGACCTTATTCATGTCTATAAATATCTTAAGCATAGGATTTAGGGGGAATTAGCCAGCCCCTTTTCAGTGTCTGTGGGGACAGGACAAGGGGCAATGGCTGCAAGTTGGAGCACAGGGAGTTCCAGAGCAACCTGGGGAAGAACTTTTCCCCAGTGAGGGTGAGGGAGCCCTGGGACAGGCTGCCCAGGGGGTGTGGAGTCTCCTTCTCTGGAGAGATTCCAGCCCCGTCTGGACACCGACCTGTGTGCCCTGTCCTAGGGACCCTGCTTGGGCAGGGGGTTGGACCCCATGGGCTCTGGAGGCTCCTTCCAGCCCCTGTGATTCTAGGACAGAGGGCCTGCCTTCACACTTGTGGGGGTTGCCAAACCATCCCTACCTCATCCTAGTTTTGCAGATCTCATGTTTTTTTTTAAAGTGATGATGGGGAGCCTGACCCTGTCTTGTCACTACACTGTGCACCATACCTGTTTAGAGCCACATCAATATGTTTGTGGTATAAATCCCAAGACAGCATCTTCCAGTTCACTCCCATTCCTGTGAGGTAGGTAACTGGGGCTGCTCCTGTCTCCTCTTGGTGTTAGCTGAGCCCATTGTCACTCACATGTCCCATGGAGACACTGCTGGTGAAACATTAGCACCCTGCTGCCTGGGAGGGAGGCTCACAGATGGGCTGTCCAGGAGCAAAAGCAGCTGGTGTTGGGAAGTTGGCACATGGTTCAGCTCTGGTGGGGTTTTGAGCCATTAAAAATGAGATGGGACCTGTCCCTGGGCTCTGAAATCTCCTCCAGTCTCCCTTGCAGCTGTCTCTCTGCTCACAAGAGGCAGTGTTGTGCTGCAGTCTCCCCTTGTTTGACAGGGAGGGAAGGGGAACATCCTGACCTCACTGAACTCCCTTTGCCAAAGCCCACTCAGTGTGGTGAGCAAGTTCTTTGCTGCCCAGGATGGGTAACCTGAACCTGGGGAATGCCCTCCTGGCTTCCCACTGCTCAAACACTGCTGGCTTGGCTTGGGGGCTTTTCAGAACTGTTAATTACAATTAATAATGCTGTGTCTTTGGATAATAGAGCAGGGCAGGAGTGGCTGATGTAAACAAAGTTGCCTTGACTCCTGCCTATTTTGGCACTGAGTGTAGAGCTCAGGCCACACAACAGAGTCCTGTGACACCTGAAGGAAGCAGAATTTCAAACCCTGCTGTTTCCTAACAGCTTCTTGATACCTCCTGAGCAGAGGGGTGGAGATGTCTGAAGGGTTGGATGATGTGGTGGGCTGTAGCAGAATGACAGGTTTTCTTCAGGGGGTGTTTGCTGCACAACCCTCTGCAGCTGGAACCTTGTGAGCCTGACACAGCAAACAGGCTTCATGATGTTTCTGGCTTACCCTGAGTGCCACTGTGGGAAAGAACAGCTGTTGAGAGGGCCAGAGCTGGTACATAAGGGGGTTGGGGGGTTGGTTTGGGGGGTTTTCCCCCCTATAGATTGTTTTTAAGGTGGTATTGCTGCCTTTGTATCCCAAAGCCTGGGGGTGGGACAGCGTGTGGCCACCTTGCACACTTGGCTTCCTTGTCCCCTTGGTGTGGGAATTCCTTGGCAGTTCCCAACAGCAAAGCAGCTCCTGGTGCTGCTGGGAGGAGGCCCTGAATTGGAGAGCTTGGTGCTTTCTCTGGAGCACAGAAGGGTTGATGTAGAGAGGTGATGTGAATGGGAGGAGAATGTCACCTCCCACAGCAGCTTGGCACCTCTGAATATTCCCTAGGAAGGCTTTTTCTTGGGAAATTCCTAGGAATATTTCCTAGGAAGGTAAAGATAGGTGTTCCAGTGGGAAAAACCCCCTTGACATAAAGATTTCCATCCCTGAACTGAGCGGTGGGTGGGCTGGGACACCCTGCAGCCTGTCCCAGTGTCCTGCTGCCTCTCCCAGCGCACCGGTGGGTGCGCCCTGGGCAGGGTGGGAGCGTGTGGTTCTGACCTCTCTGTGTGCCCATGTCTGTGTGCTCTGCAGATGAATGACAACCTTGTTGAGAGCTGGAGTGACCTGGATGAGCTGAAAGGAGCAAAGAATTTGGAAACTGTCTATCTGGAGAGAAACCCCTTGCAGAAGGATCCCCAGTACCGGCGCAAAATCATGCTGGCCCTCCCCACCGTACGGCAGATCGATGCCACCTTCGTTCGATTCTGAGCGCCCCCTGCTGCCCTCCCTTGTCCTGCCCTCCCTGGAGAGAGAAATCTCCTTAACTGGGTTTTTTTTTAGCCACTTCCTACTCCCCAGGTCCTCAGTACACTGCCACCCCCGGAGCAGATGGTTAATGACCAGCACTGAGTACCCAGGTCTTGTGTACAACGCACTCGTTGGTTTTGAAATGTTGTTGTTATTATTAAACCTTAACACAAGAGGCTTCCTGCTGTTTGCTTCTGTTATTTAGGGGAGAAGCTTTGGTGGAGAGTGTTTACCACAGGCTGAAGCTGCTTGGAGCTGCCTGCTGATGTCCCCCACCCTCAGGTTAGTCACCTCTGCACAGGTCCCCAGCTCCTTGGTGGCCTGTCAGAAATGCCCCATCCCTGGGGGTGTTCAGGGCCAGGTTGGATGGGGCCCTGGGCAACCTTGTGTAGCTCCAGGCCTGAGGTTGGTGTCCCTGCCTGTGGCAGGGGGTTGGAGCTCTGTGATCCTTGGGGTCCCTCCCAACCCAGACCAGTCTGTGATTCTAAGTAGGGGGCAGAAACTTGTTTGGGTGCTGCAGGACATTCAGGTGGTGAGGGGAGAGGGGGAGATGTGATGCTGGGGTGGGTCCAGCCATGGGCAGTGGGATGAGCTCCAGCTGTGGGCAGTGGCATGCTGTTACCACCACCCCCCCTGACCCCAACCCCCATCCCCCTGGTGTGTGGCCCTGCTTGGGTACACATGAGGGTGAGAGCAGGACCTGTGAGCAGGAAGCTGATGAGACTGAGCTTGTTGGGCTGAGGGCAAGGGGAGGCAGAGAGCTACACACAGAGATGTTGGGAGGGGGGATCCCCCAGCTGCAGGGCCTGCTGCAGCCCATCCTGTGCCCAGGCTTTCCTCATCACCTTCACCTCTGCCTTCCTGCCCCTTGTGACCACAGGTACATCCATGGCAGCTGCCTGTGTGGCTGTGTGAGCCTCATTCACCTTGGCACACATGCCATGGGACCACCTGCCAATGGGAGCCCCTGTCCTGGGCCCAGCTCCTCCCCTCATGGGCTGGGGCTCAGGTTTGCTTGTCTCTGCTGCCTGTAGCCACCCCAGTGCTCAGCGTGTGCTTGTGGGGGGGGTTTGCAGGGCCTGCCCAGGGATGGAGGGGGAGCTGCCCCGGGGACGGAGGGGGGGCTGCCCCGGGGACAGGGCAGGGGCTGCCCCGGGGATGGAGGGGGGGCTGCCCCGGGGACAGGGCAGGGGCTGCCCCGGGGATGGAGGGGGGGCTGCCCCGGGGACAGGGCAGGGGCTGCCCCGGGGATGGAGGGGGGGCTGCCCCCGCTGCAGAGGAAGGAGCTTTCCCAAAGGAGACACCCCCAGGCCCCTTTTCTTTATTGGACTTGTGATTCCATGGCTGGAGCCTCCCATCTCCCAGGCCACAGAGGTGAAGTGTGAATGGTACCTGGGCCAGGAGGCTCTGGTTGAGAACAAGGTGGGCTGCAGCACCTCCCCCTCCTTAAAAACCTTTGGGTTTTTGCTTTCAACGTGCACAGGGGCTCAGGCAAGCAAGACAGCAGCCCTGTAAGGAGCTGGGGCAGCTCCTGCAAACACCAGTTCCCTTTCTCTGTGGCTCAGGTGCTTTGGAGAGACAGAAGCCAAGAAGCAAGACCAGCATCCCCAGTGCAGCTGCAGGCAGGGACTGGGAGGCTGAGCTGTTCTCCAGCAGCTGAGCAGCACAGTGTGCCCTATGTCAGGGTGCTGGGACTTACAGGGTCCCAAACAGCTCCTCCTCAGGCCAGCCTGGGGAGCTTGGGTGGTGCACTGTGACATATCCCCCCCCCCTCCAGTGCCAAGCCTCACCTGTCAGAGAGCAGCACCTGGGCCACAGCTGCGGGGTGCTGTGAGGTGGAGCTGGCCACAAGAGGCTCTGGAGAGGGTGAGCAAGAGAGGCTTATGGCTGGTGCCCTCCCTCTCCTACCCTGCAGCACCCCAACCACCCACCCCTCGGGGAGGGCACAGCCACCACTCTCTTGCCTTCCCTGCACACCAGCAAGGGCACAGCTGCAGCAGAGACTCAGGTGTGCAAGCTGGAACACCTCAACCCAGGCTGAAGCTGGCTGAGCAAGGGCTGCCTGGGGGCCTCTGCTCCAGAAGAAATAAGCTCCACGACACTCCAGGCTGTTTCAGGTTTTATTTTAGAATTTATAAAATTCCAGTGTCATCCATACTCATGAGCCTTTTTACATGTTTGCATATAGTCTCCAGATTCCAAAGTTAAGGCCAAGGGATCATTGCTATGGAAACGTACAATATGGAAGACGTCAGAGAGAGGAAATGGGACACATGCCACAGTCTGCTGCAGAAGGGGGGGTGTTGGGGGGACAGGACTAGGTACAATCACTTCATGACCTTCTTTTAATGTGGAGGGCTGGGCTGTGTGGGGCACGAGCCCAGACTGTGGTGCCCCAAACGTAACTCACACCTAGCTGTGCAACTGGTGAGGGCACAAGGGCCTCAAGAGAAGTGGGGGGGGGCAATAGGCCTGGTGACATAGGACACACCTAAGCTACATGGATAATAACCATTTCCTGACAGATGCAGATGGGAGGGTGTCACCCTGGTTCTGCCTGACCCACCCTGTCTCCCGTGCTGGAAGCAAGGCCACCCTGTCCTTGGGGGCAGCCAGGTCCCTGCAGTGGGCTGTAACCACCCTGTCCTTGGGGGTAGCCAGGTCCCTGCAGTGGGCTGTAACCACCTCTGGTCATTTCTCAAACAGGGGGAGCACGGTGAGGTTTTGATTTGACTTCTGCCTAGCAGCCTCTTCCAAGAGCTGGCAGGGGAAGGAGAAATGTCAGCACATCAGGACAAAGGGAAAGGCAAGGATGCTGGGCCTCTGCTCCATAAGCAGCTCTAGAGAAGAGGCTAGGGACTCCTGCTTGTCCAAGAGCTGAAGCAGCTGGGGGAGAGGAATGGCTCAGACTGAGGCAGGGAAGGGAGGGAACAGAGTCCCAGCATTCCCCACCTCCCTCCACAAAGACGTGGTTTTCCTCCCACTGGCTGGAGCTTGGACACAGCCTCCTTCACACAGGCCCTGGCAGGGCCTGGAGGCCAGAGCATGGACCCCCCTCTGCCACCCATGATGGGGGCCCCGGGGAGGGCTCAGCACAGCATGCCCTCAGCCCCCCGAAAGCAGAAGCCTGGCTCCCCAGCCCTGCAGCCAAGGGCTGTGGCAAGAAGCACCTCCAGCCTCAGTGCTGAGCCCTGGAGTAGCTCAGCAGGCAGGACTAGGGCTGAGATTCCCAGCCTGCCTCACCACCAGCTTCCCTCTGGAGGAGGCTCCCGCAGCCACGCGGAGACAAAAGGCTCCTCTTGCTTCTCCCTCTCCTCCCCAGTCCTGCTCCGGGTGCAAGAGCTGGGCCAGCTGCTTCCCCCCTACACTGAGAGGCCACCAGCCTACTGACGTTTGAGGTAGAAAGAAGGCAACAGGCGTCCCTTGCTGCTCCTGCCCAGCCGCTGCGGCGCGAGCAGAGCGTCTCCAGGCTGCGCTCCCCCAGCTTGGACCAACCCAAACCTGCCCCGTGCGGTACCACAGCCACGCACCCGCTGGGCCTGCCTGCTCCCACTGCTGGGAAGGGCCAAGGGGGGAGGGAAGAGGGGGAGCTGGGGGCAGGGGGAGCTGGGGGGCAGGGGCTGGCATCATGTCAGCCTGCTCGGTGTGGTGCTCAGAGGGGAGGTTACCTGACCCAGAGAGCCAGGTGTCGCTCCGATCCCTTCCATCTCTGCCGCCTCTACAGCCTACTGAAGGGGGGTTTTTCTCCTTTAAAAAGCAAGTTTCTGCCCTTTTCAGATGCTCTGAAGCTCTCCCCACAGCCAGCTATCAGCATTCAATGAATTTTTTTTGGCAGTTAAAAGGAAGAAAGAAAAACAACCCCCAAAACCCAAGTTGATTGCACTCTACGAAGGGAAGGTAAGGCCTGGGCTGAACACAAAGGAAAAGAGGGCAAACGTTTTGGCTTTAGAAAGTCAAGGAAATTTATTTCCTGAGGTCATGAGACAGGAAGTAGATTCCTAGCCACAGTAGAGGAGGTCTCCTAATGAAGGCGAGAATGCCTAGTGAGACATGCTCAGGAGAGCGGGTGGCTCTGCTCTAGCGCTCGGGAAGCTGCGAATCTCAAGCCACTTGGGAGTCAATTAATGAAGGTTTTTTTTTTCTAAACAAACAAAAAAAACCCCACACACATTTAGTGTTTGAATCTGAGTGGAAGCCTTGTTCCAAAGGAGGAAAAAACCATCAAGAGATGAGGGTGGGTCCTAGCCACGGTGATAGCTGAGGGGAGCAGGATGGGCTCTAGCACTCCAGACACCATTAGGAGACCTCTTGGGGCAATTGACTTGTACTCCAGCCGCTGGGTCAGATTTCAGACAGGAAGTATTTGTGGCAGGTTAGTGTCAGGTCAGCGGGCTGGAGGAGTTTCTGCTTCCAGGTCATTATCGTTTGGGTCCCCAGGGAAGAGTCTTGGGGGCCACTTGAGCCCCAAAGCTGGGGAAGTCTTCAGAACTGCTCATATCAGGGGCCTAGAGCAAACAAAAAGGGAAGAAGTTAAGCTCCTGCCCTGCTGCGAGCCTGCACGGTGCACTCCTCAGCTAAGCAGTGTCTCTCATGTCCCATGAGCACAAACACTGGGTGAGGGTTGAAATGTATCACTAGATCCTCAGGACTGCCCCAGGTGGGTGGCCAAACCATCCAGAAATGATGTTGGGGAGGGTGCAGGCTGGGGCAGATGGCTCCACAGGCCCAGCATCAGGGACTCGGCCACTGGAGCACTGTCAAGCCAGTCCTGCCTCCTGAGGAGAGAGCTGCCAACGTCCCAGCTCACTGCTGCCAGCTGGCAAGCATCAAGCCCCTTCTGGGCTGCAGCAGAAGAGTCAGGAGTCCCAAGGTGCCATCCCCACCCCTAGAAACAAGGTGACCTGGGAGGACACTTCCTGGTAAGGGTCTCCCACGCCCCAGGAGCCAATGGGAGCCACTATCAGTCAGTGTGGGCAAGACCCATGGCAGGCAGAGCCAGCAAGTGCTCCAGAGGGTGGAGGGGCAGAGCCCAGGGCTGCTCCCAGCTCACACAGGCTGCAATGCAAAGCAAGGCCCCTCCTGCCCCTGAGGTGGGAGAGCACCCTGTCTCCCTGGCTGGGACAGGAGGGCCAGGCCCAGAGTGGGTCCATGGCAGAAGATGCCCGGTGCCCCCAGCCCCATGGCAGAGGCAGCACTCACCTTCTCGTTGTTGACAGTGGCCCAGGGTGCATCTCTCACCACGAAGCCCTTGGATGGGGCCTTGGACTCTTCATGAGAGGAGGGTTTCATGTACACCTGCATTGCCTCGTTGTCCACCACATCTGCAAGCTGCAGTGACATGGCCCAGTTAGGGAGGGAGCTTGATAGCCCTTCAAACTGGTGTAAGGTGCCTCCCCCCAGCCATCTCACTGTACCACAACCTGTCCAAGGCCACTGGTCTGTTTTACAGTGACCAGTGTTTCTGCTCTAGTCTGAGAGCCACCAGCTCCTAGCTGATGGAGCAGCAGCAAGGCAAGCATGTACCCATGGCTAAGAGAGCCAAGGGGATCCTGGGGGCATCAGGAGGAGTGTGGGCAGCAGGTGACAGGAGGGGATCCTCCCCCTCTGCTCTGCCCTGCTCAGGCCCCAGCTGGAGTGTTGTGTCCAGTGCTGGGCTCCCTGGGATCAAAGGGACAGGGATCTCCTGGAGAGAGTCCAGAGGAGGCTGAGGAGATGATGAAGGGCCTGGAGCATCTCCCCTGGGAGGAAAGGCTGAGAGAGCTGGGGCTGTTCAGCCTGGAGAAAAGACAACTCAGGGGGGACCTAATCAATGTCTATAAATATCTTAAGGATGGGATGCAGGGGAAATGGCCAGCCCCTTTTCAGTGTCTGTGGGGACAGGACAAGGGGCAATGGCTGCAAGTTGGAGCACAGGGAGTTCCAGAGCAACCTGGGGAAGAACTTTTCCCCAGTGAGGGTGAGGGAGCCCTGGGACAGGCTGCCCAGGGGGTGTGGAGTCTCCTTCTCTGGAGAGATTCCAGCCCCGTCTGGACACCGACCTGTGTGCCCTGTCCTAGGGACCCTGCTTGGGCAGGGGGTTGGACCCCATGGGCTCTGGAGGCCCCTTCCCACCCCTGGGATTCTGTGATACCCCCGCTGGTGGTGTCCCAGCACTCTCACTCCTATCCTGGACAGCAGGGCCAGCCCTTGCACTGCTCTGAAGGACAGTTGCAGACCAGGGTTGACTGTTACCTTCACATGGCTCGAGCTCTCCAATGCAGTGGTAGAAAATACCACATGGAGATACTTCAGACATCAGCCCTGTGGCAGAGGAAATCCTTGCTAAGCCCCTGCCCAGACTTGCTGAACACTTACATATTCCTCCTCCAAGTTGAGGATGTGATCAATAGCTTCCTCCACGTTTTCAGGGAGCCCTGTGACAGTCACACAGTTGGGGTCAGGAGCTCCACTCTGGGGAAAGCGAATATCCACCTGTAACACAAAGAACAGGACAGGACTTACATCTGCAAAGCCACAGCCTCCCATGATCCTTGGCATCACACACACAGAGAACAAAACCCTGCTCTGTTCCCTGCCCCAGGCTGTGCAGGACCTCCACAGCTCCCATGCTGGGCATATGCTGGGATACCCACAGACCTGAGGCCTGTTCCCCCACAACAGCACATGGAGCAAGCCCTGCAGTAGCAGCACACCTTCCCAGCAGCCCCTGCAGCACAGGCAGAACAGGGCTGCCTTTCCAGTATCATAGACTGGTCTGGGTTGGAAGGGACCCCAAGGGTCACAGAGTTCCAACCCCCTGCCACAGGCAGGGACACCAACCTCAGGCCTGGAGCTAACACAAAGTTGCCCAGGGCCCCAGCCAACCTGGCCTGGAACACCCCCAGACACGGGGCACCCACCCCCTCTCTGGGCAGCCCCTTCCAGCCCCTCACCCCACCAAGCCATCAGCACAAAGCACAGCAGGCTGTCTGGTCTCTCCTGACAGAGTAATCCTGGCTGACGACCTCTTTAGGGAGCTGGTGTGGTGTACCCCCCATGGCTGCTGAGCTCCCTCACAGCTTGCTTTCCAAGTGGGTGCAGGGAAGCCACACAAGACAGGACCAAAACCCAAGGCTGCTCATCTGTGAACCAAACAGCTTGTTTCCACACTGGAGCCCAGCCAAGGTGCACATCCTCCTCAGAGTCTCATGGCTCCGGGTTCACCTTCACTACTGCCCCTGTAGCTAAGCACTCAGCTACTGCCACATGTAGTTGGGGCAAAGGTCCCTGTGCTTCCCAGGATCAACTCACTTCACCAACTCTGAAGCCCTGAGAGTGGGTCACAACCCCCAAAGTCAGGGGAATCAACACTGGCCTAGAGAGACAAAGAAGTCCAGAGGATTTCCATGAGCTGAGCTCAAGCGGAGGGTGTGTGGGCAGAGTCTCCTCCCAGAGCCCCCAGCAAGAGGCCTGGCTGTCCACTTCCAGTCATCACAGGAGCTGACACAGCCACCTTCTCCCTCTGAAAAGCACCTGGAACCCTGCCTGCAAGAAGCCCACTAGAAGGGCTGTGCAGAGGGGCAGAGCTCAGTGCTGTTTCCAGGGAGAACCCGGAGCACTGAGGAAGCAGTTCCGGGTTCCCATTCTGGCTGTGCTCCAGCAGGACAGGGAGGGCTCAGTCCTTCTGGCCTGGGTCCCAGAAGGGTGACTCACAGCTGAGGTCACAGAATCACAGAGTAGTCTGGGTTGGAAGGGACCCCAAGGGTCACAGAGCTCCAACCCCCTGCCACAGGCAGGGACACCAACCTCAGGCCTGGAGCTACACAAGGTTGCCCAGGGCCCCAGCCAACCTGGCCTGGAACACCCCCAGACACGGGGCACCCACCCCCTCTCTGGGCAGCCTGTTCCAGCCCCTCACCACTCTCTCTGCAAAGAACTTCCCCCTAATATCCAATCTAACCCTTCCCTCCTCCAGCTTCACTCCATCCCCTTGTCCTGCCAGACTCTGCCCTTGAACAAGCTGATTCCCCTCCTGTGTCTCTGCTCCCTTCAGGGACTGGCAGGCTGCAATGAGGTCCCCCCACAGCCTTCTCTTCTCCAGGCTGAGCCAGCCCAGCTCCCTCAGCCTCTCTCCAGAGGGGAGCTGCTCCAGCCCTCTGAGCATCTCCGTGGCTCCTCTGACCCCTCTCCAACAGCCCCACATCTCTCTTGTGTTGGGCCCCAGCTCTGGACACAGGATCCAGCTGGGGCCTCCCCAGGGCAGAGAGGGACAATCCCCTCCCTGGCCCTGCTGCCACCCCTCTGCTGATGGAGCCCACCTGGGGGCATGGTGACCAGACAGCCCAGCTGCCCAGCACACAGAGGCTGCCCTGGCAGAGGGACCTTTGTGGTGACAGAGCAGGACAACACTGGCTTTACTTCTGTGCCCCTTCCAGCTGAAGGTGCTCAACAGGCCAAAGACTCCAGGACCAGAAGACATGAGCCCATGTTCCTGAATTTGGGAACCAAGCAGAAAGCTGGTACCAAACTCTCAGCAAAGGCCCAGCCCTAGCTGTGCTGCATCACCCCCCTGCTCACCTTGAACTCATCCATGATCTTGCGGATGGCTTTGCCGCGGGCGCCGATGATGCGCGCGTGGACGCGGTGGTCCAGGGTCACGTCCTCAGAGACCATCTGCTCCAGCTCACCAACGATCTTCATGATGGCATCCCGGGCAGCCTCAGCGTTCTTCTCATAGCCAGTGATGGTGATCTGGTCTTGAGCCTGGGGTACAGGGAAAGGTGTGAGAGACCAGGCTCAAGCAGCTGAGAAAGCCTTCAACCCACTGATCCCTTCTACCCTCCACCTCATCCAGTGGCAGCACAGGGAGTTCAGAGCACTGGAGAATCACAGAATCATTCAGGTTAAAGAGATCTCCAAGATCATCTAGTCCAACTGTCCCCTTACCTAATGCAATTCAACAAAAGCAAGTGGAGAGTCTGGCCCCTGGGGAGGAAGAACTGCTGGAATCAGGACAGGCTGGGGGGAGCTGCTGGAGAGGAGCTCTGTGGAGAAGGACCTGGGGGTGCTGGGGGGTGACAGGGTGGCCATGAGCCAGCAGTGTGCCCTGGGGCTGAGAGAGCCAAGGGGATCCTGGGGGCATCAGGAGGAGTGTGGGCAGCAGGTGACAGGAGGGGATCCTCCCCCTCTGCTCTGCCCTGCTCAGGCCCCAGCTGGAGTGTTGTGTCCAGTGCTGGGCTCCCTGGGATCAAAGGGACAGGGATCTCCTGGAGAGAGTCCAGAGGAGGCTGAGGAGATGATGAAGGGCCTGGAGCATCTCCCCTGGGAGGAAAGGCTGAGAGAGCTGGGGCTGTTCAGCCTGGAGAGAAGAAGACTGAGGGGGGACCTTATTCATGTCTATCAATATCTTAAGGATGGGATGCAGGGGGACATGGCCAGCCCCTTTTCAGTGTCTGTGGGGACAGGACAAGGGGCAATGGCTGCAAGTTGGAGCACAGGGAGTTCCACAGCAACCTGGGGAAGAACTTTTCCCCAGTGAGGGAGCCCTGGGACAGGCTGCCCAGGGGGTGTGGAGTCTCCTTCTCTGGAGAGATTCCAGCCCCCTCTGGACACCAACCTGTGTGCCCTGTCCTAGGGACCCTGCTTGGGCAGGGGGTTGGACCCCAGGGGCTCTGGAGGGCCCTTCCAGCCCCTGTGATTCTGCAATTCCCACCTTTATTATGCTGTGCTTCCTATGCTCAGAGAACACCAGCAGCCCTTCCTCTACCCCCTCTGACCTCTCACCTGGCTTTCATCATCTTTGTCAGGGAACTGGATGTTGACCTCGTGCTCTGTGCGTATCTGGGTGATCACTGCTCCCTTCCGCCCGATGATTTTGGGGTGATACTTGGGGTCCACAGTGACTGTCAGCTTGAAGCTTCGCAAGGCCTGCAACAGGAGAACCAGAGTGAGATACAACAGCAGGGAACACAACCATGGCCAGTCCAGTGATGTCCATCTACAACCCAGCATTTACTTCTGGCTTCTAAGATGCACAGAACAGACTCTGCAGAGACCTGCTGGAATGTATGTGGCCACTGCATGTGGTCAGGGGTGGCACTGGGGCTGGAGGGATCCCAGCCAGAGATCCAGGCTGGGAGAAGAGCTCCTGGGGAGCAGCCCTGTGAGAAGGACCTGGGGATTCTGGGGGGGGAGAAACTCCCCATGAGCAGCAGTGGCTCTGGCAGCTCTCAAGGCCAATGGGATCCTGGGCTCCATCAGCAGAGGGGTGGCAGCAGGGCCAGGGAGGGGATTGTCCCTCTCTGCTCTGCCCTGGGGAGGCCCCAGCTGGATCCTGTGTCCAGAGCTGGGGCCCAACACAAGAGAGATGTGGGGCTGTTGGAGAGGGGTCAGAGGAGCCACGGAGATGCTCAGAGGGCTGGAGCAGCTCCCCTCTGGAGAGAGGCTGAGGGAGCTGGGCTGGCTCAGCCTGGAGAAGAGAAGGCTGTGGGGGGACCTCATTGCAGCCTGCCAGTCCCTGAAGGGAGCAGAGACACAGGAGGGGAATCAGCTTGTTCAAGGGCAGAGACTGGCAGGACAAGGGGGATGGAGTGAAGCTGGAGGAGGGAAGGGTTAGATTGGATATTGGGGGGAAGTTCTTTGCAGAGAGAGTGGTGAGGGGCTGGAACAGGCTGCCCAGAGAGGGGGTGGGTGCCCTGTGTCTGGGGGTGTTCCAGGCCAGGTTGGATGGGGCCCTGGGCAACCTTGTGTAGCTCCAGGCCTGAGGTTGGTGTCCCTGCCTGTGGCAGGGGGTTGGAGCTCTGTGATCCTTGGGGTCCCTCCCAACCCTTGCCATTCTATGATTCTATGATACAGAAGGGCACCCCAACACCCATCTGGTGGGACCTTGTGCTTCTGCCAAGTTCAGTGGGAAACTACAAGTAGCAAACATCCTACTCAACCCTCACCTATCTATTCAGAGCTGTGATAAGGGTTCATTGAGAACAGGTACAGAGAGACTCCTAGCACACTGAGGTTCCCACCCTGCAGTGTCTCCAAAGTAGATGAAGACAGAGCCCTGGGCAGTCCAAAGTCAGCTACAATACAATCCTTAACCTTTCCTGTCAGCTCCCCTCACGTGAGCTTCACCTGGGTAACTCTCAGGAGCACTCCACACCCAGAGGGCAGCTAAGACAAGGGGTTCCTGGCATCTGTGCAACTTGTGGAAGAACACCCAGAGGCTGAAGCCTTGTTTGGCTGGAAGAAGAAGGAGAAGCAGAGGCCTTACCCGATCCTCTTGTTCAGCCTGCAGCTCCTTCACTCTCTCCAGGAGCCCAGCCTTGGCACGGTCCAGGTTGGTAGCCAGCCCAGTGATGGTGATGATGTCTGACTGCAGCTCAGGAGCAGGGACCTGGATGTTCACCTGAACAACAAGGAGGGGTTATCACTTTGTGTTACTGCTCTCCTATCAACTGGGATGGAGGCTGGCACCTTGATAAACTCTCCTGCCACACAAACAGCCCAAACCACAGAATCACTGAGCAGTTGAGCTTGGAAGGGACCTCTGGAGGTCATCTGATCCAATCTCCTGCTCCCCCAGGTCCAATTGCCTGGGCCCACATCTAGATGTTTGGGTTTTTGTCATAGAACCCTGTTTCTTCTGCTGTTAACAGATTGTTTGTCCCTGGACTGGCCCAGAGGGATGAGGAAGCAAATACACAGAATGGGTCAAGGCTGGAAGGGACTTGAAAGATCATCAAGTCCCAACCCCCTGCCGTGGGCAGGGACACCTCTCACCAGACCAGGCTGCTCCAGGTCTCATCCAAGCTGGCCATGAACACCTCCAGGGAGGGGGCAGCCACCACCTCCCTGGGGAACCTGTGCCAGGGCCTCACCACCCTCAGAGTGAAGACTGAGGCACAGAAGTTGTCTCAGCCTTCTCCTTATCTGTTGATAGGAGGTCATCATTTTTGTTCATCAGGACAGGTAGGTTCTCTTTCACCTTCCTCCTCTGGTTGACAGAGCTGGAGAACCCTTCTTGTTATCTTTTGCTTCCTCTGCCAAATTCAGCTCCAGCTGTGCCTTGGCCTTCCCAACCCCATCCCTACACCACCAGGCAGCACCTTCCCAGGTCCCTGTCTGCACTGCTTGTGCAGTGGCTTCTTGCTCTGTAGTTTGACCAGCAGGTCTCTACTCAACCATGCCTACCTCTTCCCTTCCCTGCCTCATTCACTACACCTGGATACTGAGAGGTCTTCTGCTCTATGGAATACATGCTCAGCAGCACTGTCTGCAGCCAACCTGCACCAGCCCCAAGAGCTCCTGGGGGCTCCCAGGGAATTCCCAAAAGGGGCAGCAGGCACAGCAGAGCCACTTCTCATGGCTGAGGAGAAAAACAACTCTCCCACTGGTGAGGAATCCCTGTAGGCACCAAGTTCTGCACTGCTCACAGCTTCAACACGAAAGCCACCAAACCCCAGGCATGGGTTAAATCAAACACATCTCATTGCCTCATTCCATGGGCAAGCCACAAGAGTCCTGAGTATCTCAGAGCTGACTGCTACCCCCCACAAACAGGGTCAGTTACTGGTTCTTCAGGCAGAGGAGAGGGGAGGAAGGGGGGTGACTCACCTCAAACTCATCCATCATCTTGCGGATGCCACTCCCCTTCTGGCCAATGATGTAACGGTGAAGGTCAAAGGGAACTTCCACCTCAATGGTGACAGGAACCAGAGCCTGCAGGGGAGGGAGCACAGGTTGCCAGCTGAAAAGACTTCCCCTCTCCTTCAGCTTGCCCCATACTTGCCCCAAAGAAGGTGGTGCTGAACTGAGGTGTATTCCCATGCAGTCAGCAGACACACTCTTCAGAGAGAGAGAAGCAGCAGACACCCACATGGCTTTTTGGGTGTTGAAGCATTTTTTCCCAATGAGAGATCTTAAATCCTGCCCCTGGGGACAGGCTCTCCTCATGTCCTTGGCTTCCATCTAGCAGGAACTTGGAAAACATCACTGAAGGAGGATGGCAAGGCCTGCTAAAGCTAGAATGATACAGCCTCAGTCAGACTCCTCCTCTTTCCAGCTGTGCTCCAGAAAACACCCATGTCATGCTTTTAGAACAGGTCACCTGGGGCTGCCTGCAAGCTCCAGCAATTGCAAGGTCACACATCATGATTCAAGCCACCAGGCCAAATCAGAGAGGAGATGACTTCCCCTGAGTGGTGTACAGCTCTATAGCTAGTCTCAGCAACCACCTGGATCCAAATCTTGACTGAGGAGCTTTTATTACTACCGCTAAGGTGAGCTTCTTGCATCAGGGCATCACTACATTACAGGGCTAAGGGGCTTAGAAAGCCACATACCTGCAGTGCTTCTTTGGCTGCCTCACACTTCTCCCTGCGGCCAGAGATGACGATGATATCACACTTCTTTGGGGAGCTGGGATCTGCATCCTTCCCATCCTTGCCTTCCCCACCTTCCTCACCGTTCTCCTGCACAGGTGGCTCTGCAACAGGGGCTGGAAACATGGAAAGTCTGATGTTAAATAAATGCAGAGTCCCCTCCTTGCTCATCATCTCCCCCTCTAGATCCTCAGGGTCAGCCTGGGCTTTCTCACAGGCAGTCAGACACCAGAGGCTGCTAAGGAGGAGGTCACTCCTCACACAGGCAGCTGGCCACAGGCTCAGCCTGGAGTGTGCACAAGAACATCCACCAAGACAGTCTGCTCCTCACCTCCCTGCACAGCATCAGTAGTGCTTTTGCCTGCACAGAGAGGGCCTGCAGTTGCACCATGTAAGCAGAGGCTGCACTCCTATGCTGGTAGTTTCTTCACAGAGCCACAGAATGGTTGGGCTTGTCAGGGCCCTCTGGAGATCATCCAGCCCAACCCCTGCCAGAGCAGGGTCTCCTGGAGCAGGCTGCACAGGACAGTGCCCAGGATCAGGGGGTTGGAATGGCTCCAGAGATGGAGACTCCCCAACCTCTCTGGGCAGCCTGGCCCAGGGCTCCCTCACCCTCACTGGGGAAAAGTTCTTCCCCAGGTTGCTGTGGAACTCCCTGTGCTCCAACTTGCAGCCACTGCCCCTTGTCCTGTCCCCACAGACACTGAAAAGGGGCTGGCCATGTCCCTCTGCATCCCATCCTTAAGATATTGATAAACACCAATTAGGTCCCCCCTCAGTCTTCTTCTCTCCAGGCTGAACAGCCCCAGCTCTCTCAGCCTTTCCTCCCAGGGGAGATGCTCCAGGCCCTTCATCATCTCCTCAGCCTCCTCTGGACTCTCTCCAGGAGATCCCTGTCCCTTTGATCCCAGGGAGCCCAGCACTGGACACAACACTCCAGCTGGGGCCTGAGCAGGGCAGAGCAGAGGGGGAGGATCCCCTCCTGTCACCTGCTGCCCACACTCCTCCTGATGCCCCCAGGATCCCCTTGGCTCTCTCAGCCCCAGGGCACACTGCTGGCTCATGGCCACCCTGTCACCCCCCAGCACCCCCAGCTCCTTCTCCACTGAGCTCCTCTCCAGCAGCTCCCCCCAGCCTGTCCTGATTCCAGCAGTTCTTCCTCCCCAGGGGCCAGACTCTCCACTTGCTTTTGGTGACCCTCATCTGGTGTCTCCCTGCCCAGCTCTCCAGCCTGGCTAGGCCTGGCTGGTCGGTTGTCCATAGACTCTAAGTGATGTTTCTCCTGCTCAGAAGCACAGGCTACACTACCCTGTGCCCACCTGAACACCCCAGCCACCATGCATCCATGAGCATACCTGGGTTCTCCTCCCTGTCAGGGAATTTGATCTGGACACCGTAGTCCCGGGTGATCTGCTGGATCCGGGATCCTTTGGGGCCCATGATGGAGCGGTGGAACTTCTGTGGGATGGTGCATTCGATTGTCACCTGAGCTTCCTGTGAGAAAGCAGAGTGGCTCTATCATGCTGTATCACACTGTCTCACACCAACCAGGTGCTTGTGCAAGGTGAAATCCGTTAACAGACAGAGAGAGGAGTGAGGCAAGGTGAGAGCTGCTGCCAAGGGAAGAACTGGAAGTTGCCTAGAATCTCTCCTCAGAGGATTTAGCAGAGGAATTTTGCAATGAAGGCCTCCAGCTCATGATGCCAAGGGCTTTGGAGACCAAAGCTCAAGCTGTGTAGGGGACAAAGCATTAGAAGAAAGGAAAAAGCTAAAGACAGAAGGAATGGAATAGAAGAGGTTTGACAGCTGGCTGCTTCCAAAAGCCAATACTAACAGCACAGAGAGCAACCACTGCCCAAGGCCAGGCATAGAGAGGCATGAGAAAGCTCCCATCTTTCTATGTCTAGAAGCACACCAAGGAATAGTCTCCTATTTCCCCACCTAAACCACCAAGAAGATGGTAATCAGGGGAGGCAATTCATTCCTTGCCCTTTTGCAGCCAGCTGCCATTCCCCAGGCCAAGGTCTAAAAGTCCACAGACTCTTACAGATTAGGAGCCAAGCTTCAAATCCCTGAACTCCTGTGGGAATCATTCCCACAAAGCTTTGCTGAGCAGTGGGTTCCAGAGAGGGCACTGCTGAGGCAAGAGATCACAGAAGAAACAGTTTTCCTGCAACATACCAGGTCCTCAATGATCTCCTGGATGCGTTTCTTGGCTGCCTCCACACAGTCCTTGGCTCCCTTGAGGGTGACTTTGTCGCTCTGGGTGCCAGAGCGCGGGAAGCTGACCATCACACCACCATACTCATCGGCAATCTCACGCAGAACTTGCCCCCTCCGGATGACAAAGTGGCGGTGATGCTTGGGGTCAACCACCATGGAGTCTTCAACCACGTTATCCTGCCAACAGAGGACAGTCAGTCAACCCTGAAACTCCCCATGAGCAGCAGTGGCTCTTGCAGCTCCCAAGGCCAATGGGATCCTGGGCTCCATCAGCAGAGGGGTGGCAGCAGGGCCAGGGAGGGGATTGTCCCTCTCTGCTCTGCCCTGGGGAGGCCCCAGCTGGATCCTGTGTCCAGAGCTGGGGCCCAACACAAGAGAGATGTGGGGCTGTTGGAGAGGGGTCAGAGGAGCCACGGAGATGCTCAGAGGGCTGGAGCAGCTCCCCTCTGGAGAGAGGCTGAGGGAGCTGGGCTGGCTCAGCCTGGAGAAGAGAAGGCTGTGGGGGGACCTCATTGCAGCCTGCCAGTGCCTGAAGGGAGCAGAGACACAGGAGGGGAATCAGCTTGTTCAAGGGCAGAGACTGGCAGGACAAGGGGGATGGAGTGAAGCTGGAGGAGGGAAGGGTTAGATTGGATATTAGGGGGAAGTTCTTTGCAGAGAGAGTGGTGAGGGGCTGGAACAGGCTGCCCAGAGAGGGGGTGGGTGCCCCGTGTCTGGGGATGTTCCAGGCCAGGTTGGATGGGGCCCTGGGCGACCTTGTGTAGCTCCAGGCCTGAGGTTGGTGTCCCTGCCTGTGGCAGGGGGTTGGAGCTCTATGATCCTTGGGGTCCCTTCCAACCCAGACCAGTCTGTGATTCTATGAACCCTCCTTGGTCTGGTGATAAGCATGAGCTTGCTAAGCAATCTGTTTACAACCTCACTCCATCGAGTGATGGCAAGGAGGATCTTCCTGAGCTCCCATGAAGGGCAGCTGATTGTTTTAAGATGAGTAGGTTCTCCACACTGATTCATTAAAAGGATAGACAATGGCAGGACAAGGGGGATGGATTAAAGCTAAAGGAAGGAAGGTCTGGAGAGGTTCAAGACTCATCTGGACACCTATCTGTGCAGTATGAGCTGGGGAGCTGCTTTGGCAGGGGGTTGGACCCCATGATCTCTCGAGGTCCCTTCCAACCCCTACAACTCTGTGATTCTGTTTAGATTGGATATTAGGGGGAAGCTTTTTACAGAAGGAGTGGTGAGGGGCTGGAACAGGCTGCCCAGAGAGGGGGTGGGTGCCCCGTCCCTGGGGGTGTTCAAGGCCAGGTTGGATGGGGCCCTGGGCAACCTTGTGTAGCTCCAGGCCTGAGGCTGGTGTCCCTGCCTGTGGCAGGGGGTTGGAGCTCTGTGACCCTTGGGGTCCCTTCCAACCCAGACCATTGTATGATTATATGCTATTAGAGTGATAGGCAAGACCACAGAAAAAGTAGCTCATACCAGGTTCTTGATGAGGGCCTCCAACTCCTTCTGGGCCTCTTTGACAGCCTCCTCAGTTCCCATGATAGTGATGAGCTCCTGATCCTTGTCCTCAGCCGTTGGGAAAATGATGCGGGCGCCGGTGTTGTCCCGCACCTTGCGGATGTTGCCACCACCTTTACCAATGAGGAATTTGTGGTACTCTGGCTTGGCACGGAGGTCCACAGTGTAACTCTTTGTTTGCTGAAAGGAGTCAGATACCCATGGAACATATCAAGACACAGGCAACAGACATCCAGCACAAGCATGTAGGTATGTTACCTGCATCCGCATACACAGCGTTGCAAGAGCAAGGTAGGTGCAACATGCTGTCAGAAGTCAAGAAGGGATCCAATGTCTTGAATGAAAAACACTGCCCAAAAGATGTACTCAGGGCTGAAACCCTAACTTTACACTCAGCACAGCTGGTGAGAACATGGGCAGAAAAGACATCCCTAGGAGAAGGGTCTTTCACACAAGGCAGCGCAACCATTTGGTAACAGACTGCTGCTAGTCAGGCAGCAGAGGCAACCACCCAAAGAGAACAAGGCAACATGCTGGTATTAGAAAGGGCTTTTTCTTGCCATTAAATGACCTGTCAGTCAGCCACAACTCAAGAGCAAGATCTTGTAACCCAAAGTTCTCAAACCTGGAGATAACGCAGGGAAATGGAAGAACTGGAGCTGGAGTCCAGAGATCAAGAAAAAGGTAAAGGAGATACTCAGAGTAAGCTATTTCAGAGCAATGTGGGTACCCAAAATGGGGGTAGGAAGCCTTGAGGATGTCCCCAGCCTGGGCAGAGAAGCATTACAGCCAGCTTTCTACCTATGGGGAAAGAACTCATTCTTGCAAGGACAGAAGTGTGGTTCTCTTTTCATCGTTCAAACTGTACTCAACCCCCTCAAGAAGAGGATTAGGCTGTCTGATGCCAGAGGCTTCCTCTCAGCAGGCAGAGGGAACCACCTCAGCCCCCAGAAGGAAACAATCCACTCCCTCCCCTGTGAGACAAGGCTCACCTTCTCCTCTGCCAGGTGCAGCAGCTGTTTCTTGGCTTTCTCCACATCCTGGGCTGGGCCCCTGATGGTCACGGTGTCGCTGCCAGAGCCCTCGGTGGGGAAGTGGATGTGGACCCCACCACACTCCTCCATGATGGAGCGGATGAAACGGCCTTTGGCGCCAATGAGGGAGTTGTGCAGTTTGGAAGGAATAGAGACCTCCACCTCTGTGATGTTGGCCTAGGAGAGGACAGCACCCAGCTACTAGTCAAGCTGCAGAAATACGTTTGCACCCCCTCTGCATACCCTCTTAACTCGACACTGCCAGGAAATGCCTGACCAGAGAGCTGGAGAGTGGCTACTCTCAGCCCAGCAGCAGCCACAAACTCAGGTTTCAAGAGTCAAGAATGGACTGCCACTCACTTCTGTCCCCCTGCCCTCCCCTACTACAAGCACTTCTGTATTTATGTCTTCTAGAAGTATTTGCAAGTTCCTCAGCTGCAACAGGACAGTCATTTCACTTACCAGCTCCTTCTGGATGGCAAGGATTCTGTGGCGAGCAGCCTCACAGTTTGCTCTCTTGCCTGTGATAACAATTGTCTCCGAGTTGCTGTTCTCTGCTGGGAGATCAATTTTGGTGTTGCTTTCTTCACGGATCTGCCACAAAGGTAAAGAGGAGAATCATCTCAGAAGTGTTCCATGGCAGAAATAAAATATCCCTTGGAGCTTCTACTTGGCATCCCCAATGAGCAGGAGAGCAGCGAGTGGGATTTAGCTGCAGGCTGTTCCCATAATGAGCACTGGAGAGAGGAACAACATCTCACCTTCTTGATGTTAGCACCTCCTTTCCCTATGATGTTCTTATGGAATTGTTTGAAGATGGGAACAGAAATAGAAAAGCTGTTTTCAACCTAAGGGAGAGAGGAAGGGAGAACTGAAGATTACACCATCATGACAATCAAGGCCCCGTGTCCCAGGAACTTGATAAACAAGCTTCTGACAACAGATTTAGACCCA
Source organism: Laterallus jamaicensis coturniculus (assembly GCA_022605575.1). Taxonomy (NCBI): domain Eukaryota; kingdom Metazoa; phylum Chordata; class Aves; order Gruiformes; family Rallidae; genus Laterallus; species Laterallus jamaicensis. Next base: position 812,957 of record JAKCOX010000164.1, on the reverse strand, counting down.
AGGAAGCTCTCTACATGAGAGATTTGTAAGAATAAGCAAAGGGAAGTCTCTTCTCCTGCAGCCCTTAAGTAACAGGTATTATCCCTCGCTCCACACCACGATCCAGCCAGAACAGTGTCCAAACTCCCTCATCTTGAGGTGCTTTAGCCCCAGCCAAGCCACTAACAATTCTGCTTTACTGCAGGGTTACCCAAGGCACGTGGGAGAGAAGAGCAGACAGATGTCCCATCCCCCTTACCAGGTCTGCCACCATCTTTTGCATGTACTTGGTGCACTTCTCCACCTCATTTTTGGGACCTCTGAGTTGGACGATGTCACTCTTGTGCGCAGGGTCTGGGAAGTTGATGATAACCTGCAGGGGGTGGTCATTCAGTCAGGTCAAGCAAACACAGGGATTGCTGTGTCAGACACATGCAAAGGTTGAGGGGACCCTACACAGCCCCTCTCCCATTCAGGAAAGGGGAACAACATGAGCAGCCTCTGGCCAAATGAACTATCTCCTCATACGTATTAGAGCCAGTAAATTTAGGACTTGTGCAATGATGTGTCTCAACAGGAAGCATCCCCTCTGGAGCCCTCACCTCCTGCAAAGCCTCACCTCTGGGAATTTCTCCCGGATTTCCCGGATCCGCTCGCCCTTCTGCCCAATGATGGTCCGGTGGAACTTCTGCTCAATGATTAGGTCCTTGGTGCGTTCGTTTTCCTGGTGGGAACAGAGCTCACACTGAGTGGAGATCAGAGCTCACACTGAGTGGAGATCAGAGCTCACACTGAGTGGAGATCAGAGCTCACACTGAGTGGAGATCAGAGCTCACACTGAGTGTTCAGCAAGAGAGCCACAGCCTTTTCTTGGCCAGTTTGCTGTCTGCATTGTCCCCCTTTACTCCTCTAGACAAAATTCACTCTAGGTTGACAGAGAAAGGGTATCCAAGGGAACAGAGGCACAAGTGCTGGAACAGGCTGCCCAGAGAAGTAGTGGATGCCCCATCCCTAGAAGTGCTCAAGGACAGGTTGGATGGGGCCCTGGGCAACCTTGTGTAGCTCCAGGCCTGAGGTTGCAGTCCCTGCCTGTGGCAGGGGGGGGTTGGAGCTCTGTGATCCTTGGGGTCCCTTCCAACCCATGCCACTCTATGATCCTTGGGGTCTCTTCCAACCCATGCCATTCTATGATCCTTGGGGTCTCTTCCAACCCATGCCATTCTATGATCCTTGGGGTCCCTTCCAACCCAGGCCATTCTATGATCCTTGGGGTCCCTTCCAACCCATGCCATTCTATGATCCTTGGGGTCCCTTCCAACCCATGCCATTCTATGATCCTTGGGGTCCCTTCCAACCCAGGCCATTCTATGATCCTTGGGGTCCCTTCCAACCCAGGCCATTCTATGATCCTTGGGGTCCCTTCCAACCCATGCCATTCTATGATCCTTGGGGTCTCTTCCAACCCATGCCATTCTATGATCCTTGGGGTCTCTTCCAACCCATGCCATTCTATGATTCTATGATGACACTTGTGAGCTCCAAGGGCTTTGTGGGCAAAGGAGCACATACTTGCACCACAACCACAGACTTGTAAGGGTTGGAGGGGACCTCAAGAGATCATTGAGTCCCACCCTGAAGGTTATGAAGGAACTTGAGGGCCCAAACCCCAAGCATCATGTCCTACTCACCATACGGGAAGCGAGTTCCAGCAGCTCTTTTTTGGCCTGTTGGACCCCCTGTGGGTCTCCTTCGATTCTGATCAGGTTGCTCTTCTCGTTGTCCGGGGGAATGCGCACAGACACCTTGTAGAGGTCCTTAATCCTGTTAACTTCAAGGCAAGGACTGTGGTGACACAGCCTGCATGGCTAAGGCCATGAATTATCACTGCTGAGAGGCTGTTTAAAGAGTAAACCAGTCTCTGAGAAGGAGCTAGTGGGGTAGGGGCTGAACAGGGGAAAGTACTTCTTCACCCTGGAGCTCAGTGAGAGCAGACCTGTGCCACATGAGAACCTGTGCAAGTAAATGCTGTGGCATCTATGGAGCCAACTTTCCACCTGCCAGAGCAAGGCACTTGTTTCTTTCCCAAAGAGCACCACATTTAGATCAGAAAATGGTCATTCATTTTTAATTACAAATTGGGTTTTTTTGGGGGAGAAAATCCCCAGACAGACTTCCACCACCCCCAACTGACTGCTGAAATGTCATTCACATAGAGCAACTTCAAAAAAAAGAGAAGAAAAAACTCAAACAAAGGGGGAAAAAAACAAACAAATGGGAAAAAAAAACCCCAAACAAACAGGCTGCAGAGCCCTGGGAGCCCTAATACAGAGAGCCTGAGACAGGAAGGGCTAGAAAGGCACCCCACTTACTGTTAGCTCCATTCTTGCCAATGAGGTGTCGGTGGAATTTGTGGTCAACGTTGATTTCTGCATAATCCATCCGGTTGATCTATAAAGAATTACACAGGGGTAGGCAGGGCAGGCCACCACCTCTGCCCTCCTGTGCCCAAAGAGACTGCCTTGGCACTGGCTCTGCAGCAGTCAGCTGCAAGCAGTCCAGCTACCAAGCAGAGCAGAAGCACTCCTCTGGTTCAAGCTGAGTGCACCATGCTTGTGAAACGTTTAAAGGGCCTGCTAAGCCTCTCCAGCTACAAGTGAAAGAGAAGAGAAGCCTTCCTTCTCTACATCAAAAGGTTGAACATCCATTACTGATTTTTAAAGAATGCTATGGATGAGCTTGGTAAAGAGGAGTTTCATCCATCTGCCACACAGCTTGTCTTCTGCAAGTTCTGTTAAGCGTGTGGAGACAGGGTCTGCATGTGATACACACCTCATCAGCTCTGCTCCCTGGCCTCTTCCCCCACTTTCTTCTGTCTGGAACTAGTAAAACCAACTTACCAGATCCTTGACCATGACTTCAATCTGTTCCTGAGCCACATTCACATCTTCTGTAGGTCCTTCCAAAGTGATTTTATCCTCTCCTTCAGTGAATTCGATGTGAACCTTGAGACAGAGGGCAAGGAATCCAGTAAGAATTTTCCAAGGTACAAGTGAGGTCAGTGCTGTTAGTCAGGCCTAAGCTGTCAAGCCCTGCCAGCCCTGGCACCAAGAGATGGCTTCCTTCCCACAAAATACAGACACCATCCCCATGGATTCAGAAGTAGGTAACTTACAGATCTGGACACATTAGTGTCTAGAGCCTGAGGCTTTGGTGCTGTCCTGGAGGCTGCAAGGGCTTTGGAGAAGTTACCTCACCTTTCTCTAGGTATGACCTAACTCACCAGGGAGAAGCCTCACTGAAGTCAACATCTGCAGGTATCCTACTACATCAATTCTCAAAATAGCACCACATAAAAGCTTCCTCTGAAGGGCTCAACCCATGAGAATAACACAGGATGAGTAGTGTTTGCAGCAGCAAAAGAGAGGCTCCCCTAAATATTAAGATCTGTGTCACTTCCTCCCTATTTTGCCCCCATGCTAGAATACATTTCTCTCTTCTACAAAGAACAATCTGGACTAAACCACGCTCCACATTCGATGTCAGAGGGTGCTAAGCTAACCAGCCCATCCATACCTTTGGCATCTGCTGAGTTATTTTGGCCAGGTTTTGTCCTTTCTTTCCAATAATGAAACGATGAAGCCAAGAGGGGGCAGAGACCGAGGAGACAGTAAAACTGTTGGCCTGAGAGACAGAAAAAAAGAGAGGAAGCTGTTTGATGGACAGACTGGGAGAGGTTTCCACAAAAATCCAGTTCCAATTCCCATGCTGCACCCTCAGAATTGACTTCTGAGCTGCATCTCTAAGAGGCCAGCTCATCAGTACCTTTGCATAGACTTCAGTCAATGCTTGCCCAAGCTTTTCAGGCTCGCCTCGCAGTATCACGGTCTCCGAGCTGCTGTCAGTGGGTGGGATCTCAACAGAGACTCCAGTTTTCTCCAAGATCTCCTGCAGGGAATTCCCCTTGGGGCCGATGACATACTTGTGCTGGGACTTCTTCACCTCCACTGCAATGGTTGTAGTCTTCTTTTTCTGTAGGGGCAGAAGCACTGGGGCATCAATCACAAGGGGGAAGGGAAGGGCACCAATAAAAGGAAGAGGCATAAGATGCAGTGAAGCCCTGCACCCAGGGAAGAGCAGAGCAGAGCAAAGGTGAGCACAGTGGTTCTGCAGTACCCTAGCACCCTTTGGCCCATGGAAAGCTTTGTGCTCAAAAGATTTCATAGGTGAAGAACAAAAAATAGTATCCCACGTCAAGCTCCCTGGGACACTACATGGAAGAGCCCACATACACACACAACACCCTTCTGCTTGCACAACAGGGCTTTTGAGGCCTAGCAGTCCCCAAGCAGTACTGTAATGCAACACCATGGAGGCTATGAGGCTGTAAGCTGATTATCTCTGTTGAAATCCAGGCTGGTACAAACACAGACCTAACCGTGAGGAAAACCAGCCCAGAGTAAGGGTATTCACAACAGCCCTGGCTGTGGGAAATAAACTGGAGTGCAATTCATTCTTCAGCAACTTCTACTTGTGTAGTAACTTGCATACTGTCAGCTGGCCACCACTGTTAGACCCTTCCTTCCTTGCGTGAACAAGAGCCAGGGGAGCTCTTTGTGGTCTGCTAAGTCCCATGAGACAGAGAAGTGAGAACTCTGTTATCTCCCTGGTGGCATCACCCTGAGACCTACTCTGCCCAATGAGGAAACAGTAAGGTCCAGGTCCATGCACTTGCAAGGGCTGCTGAGCCAGAGCTGGCACGAGGAGGATGCAGAGAGATGCACAGAAGCAGAACAAGAAGAGACTACGAGCAGGTGTGGGAGGAGAGGATGGGAAGCTCTACAGACCACTCCTACCTTCTCCTCATAGATCTTCTTAACACGAGCCACAGCCTGGGCTAGCTGCTCCTTTTCCCCTGTGAAGACTATCTCTGTCTTGTTGACGCTGGGTGGAGGGATGTTGATGCGTGTCCCTGTGTCCTGCATGAGCTCGCTCACCAGCTTGTTGTAGGGGCCAGCAATGAAGGGGTGGTACACTTTCTCCACATCCAGCCGCTCCACGGCACGTTTATCCTGCAAGAGCCCAGAACAGACCTCCTGGGAACTGCCCTCCGTGTCAGAGTCCCTGCCAGACACAGCTAAGCTCTCACTGCTGCCTTGACACTCCGGCCCAAGCACCCTTTTCTGGTTTGCAGGCTTGTAGATCTCCATCCCTTGCAATATAGAAATGCTGCTGCTGTTGCTGATACAGGACATTCACCTCTGTAAACTCCTGCCTTATCTCAGCTGGCACCTCATATGGTTCACTTCAAATACAAACCATGCTTATCTGACTTCAGAAATGGACAAAGTGGGGGACCAGAAGTTGCAGAACCTGGCAGCAGTGCTCATATAGACAGTGGCCCAATATAGGTCTCCACTGAGACTGACGTAGTAGCCACTGACTACAGCCATGGTGGCTACAAACATCTAATACACCACGGAGAATCACAGAATTTGTAGGGGTTGGAAGGGCCCCCCAGAGCCCATGGGGTCCAACCCCCTGCCCAAGCAGGGTCCCTAGGACAGGGCACACAGGTCGGTGTCCAGATGGGGCTGGAATCTCTCCAGAGAAGGAGACTCCACACCCCCTGGGCAGCCTGTCCCAGGGCTCCCTCACCCTCACTGGGGAAAAGTTCTTCCCCAGGTTGCTGTGGAACTCCCTGTGCTCCAACTTGCAGCCATTGCCCCTTGTCCTGTCCCCACAGACACTGAAAAGGGGCTGGCTAATTCCCCCTAAATCCTATGCTTAAGATAATTATAAACACCAATTAGGTTCCCCCTCAGTCTTCTCTAGACTGAACAGCCCCAGCTCTCTCAGCCTTTCCTCCCAGGGGAGATGCTCCAGGCCCTTCATCATCTCCTCAGCCTCCTCTGGACTCTCTCCAGGAGATCCCTGTCCCTTTGATCCCAGGGAGCCCAGCACTGGACACAACACTCCAGCTGGGGCCTGCCCAGGGCAGAGCAGAGGGGGAGGATCCCCTCCTGTCACCTGCTGCCCACACTCCTCCTGATGCCCCCAGGATCCCCTTGGCTCTCTCAGCCCCAGGGCACACTGCTGGCTCATGGCCACCCTGTCACCCCCCAGCACCCCCAGGTCCTTCTCCACAGAGCTCCTCTCCAGCAGCTCCCCCCAGCCTGTCCTGATTCCAGCAGTTCTTCCTCCCCAGGGGCCAGACTCTCCACTTGCTTTTGGTGACCCTCATCTGGTGTCTCCCTGCCCAGCTCTCCAGCCTGGCCAGGGCTCTGGATGGCAGCGCAGTGTCCTGCCTGTCAGCCACTCCTCCCAGCTCTGGAGCATCAGCACTTGCTGAGAGCAACAGGCTGCCCAGCTCATGCCATGAAGGAAGCAGAGCACTGCAGTACCTGCTCAGCAGATATAAGCAGGATCTCGTGCCGGGCCTTCTCAATCCCCTCCTTGGTGCCGGTGATCTTGATCTGGTTGCTGGGGTCATCTGGGCGGGGGATCTGGATTTTGGTTGCAGTTTTGAGCTCCAGGTCCTGCAGTTTCTCACCGTTCTTTCCGATGACAAAGCGATGGTGCTCCTTTGGGATGGCAACTGTCGCTGAAGCCTGCAACAACAAGAACCAAGCATCTGTGAGAAGCCTGGCCTGCACTGGCAGACCTACAAGGACAGAGCCAGGGAGAGCACGTTAGCAGTACTGCTGAGGAGCAAACACAACACCTTCCCAGCACGTTCTGCTTGAGGCCTGACACTGTACCACAATAGCTGATCTGCAGTGCCTGTGTATAAGGAGTCTAAACCTCACCTTTCCCTCAAAACCCTTGTGTGTGGCCAGAACTAGTACTCTGAATTAGCAAAGGCTTCTAGGCACGGATGAGGAGGTGCCTATCCTCTGGTGTAAGACACTGGAGCAATACCAGACATAATCGAGATGATGGCTCATGGGTGGAGTTTCTCTGAACTCTGACATCTGCTGCCAAGGCTACAAAGAACAAGACACAGCCTGACTCCTAGGAAACAGAAATTCAACACTAGAACCCTATTCCAGCAGGCAACACAGCTGGGAAATACTTTCCACTTCTAAGCACTAAATGCTGCTCCTGGGACTGCTTTGAGAAGGCCTCTCTTGGAGAAGGGCTCCCAAGAGCTTCTCTTAATCTGCCACTGAAGGACTGGTTTGTAACAGGGATCTCTGACATCTTCCCTTCTCACTTGAGTTCTTACTGTCCTGGAAGCTTTGTAGCTACTAACAGCAATTAGACACTTAAAAACCAAGCTACAATGGGAAAAATCAAAATCAAAAGGAGATCACTTGGTGTGACTCTAACTCTGGTACTGAAAGCAGCCAAGCCCAGAAGCAGTTGGGAACACAGACACACCTCCTGGACCTGAGGCCAGGGCAGTAGGAGGTATATTTGAGGACAGTGGGTCATGGACCTGTGGTAGTATGACCTCAACTGTTTTTTCAGATGCATATTATGTAGGGTTTGTCCCTTTCCCTTCCCTCTGGCAGGGTATGACCCATGGGCTGAGCACCACTAAACAGACATGGTATTAACTATTGCATTAACTACTTTTGATGTTAGGCTTTAAAAACTGGCCATGTTACACACTAACAAGAACCAACACCTTGATTATGAACTCAAGAACCTGAAGGTAAGAAATCAAAACCTACAGGACTGAAAGGAGAAGCAACAGGGTTGTGGCTCCTCACCAGTGTGCCTTCAATGACACAATCCAGAATACTGACCTGAAGCTTTTGGCAGGACCTCCTCTTCTCTACTTTACCTTCTCCCACCTCTTCTCTACTTTACTTTCTCCCACCCTTCCATGTACTTCTTGAAGGACTTCAGAGAAGGGACAGTCCTGTTCTCACACACCACTACCTTGGTGTGAGGGGCCTGCACCACCTCAGCACAAAGCCACTGTTTGTAACTCAAGTGCTCAGAGATTGTGGGCTCCACCCTCCAAGCAACACCAGGACCTGTAATTAGTTTTGAACCCTATTTTAAGCCTCATTTCCATTCCAAATTGCCAATAGTGTACTTTGAAAATATACAGCAAAGCTGAATTAGTCATCTAATAACACCTCTTTGGCTTACAAGCACACACACCCAAAGGTCTCAAAGCATTTGGAGTCTTGGGGAAGAGCAAAGAAGTTAGAAACAGTTACATCTCCTCACCTGAGTCTGCAGCCGAGCGACAATCTCCTTCCGAGCCTTCATGACTGCTTCCAGCTTGCCAGAGACCATGATTGAAAGGCCCTGGTCCTTTGCAAGAGACAGCTCCAGGTGAGCTCCTGTCTTCTGCATGATGTCAAGGCAGATCTTGGCCTGCTCACCTTCTCCGAACTGGTTCATGTCCTTGTATTTCCTCTCCTCCAGTGGCACATGAAACACCTGCTCAGCCACAGGACAGACAAAAGAAGGGCACAGCAAGCAGTCAGTAGGCTTCTGATTGCCAGAGCCTCCCTCTCTTATTGCCTCACAGGACCTGTATGCTAAGTCCTCAGGTCTCTGCAACCCACCAGTGGGGACACCAGCTGTGAGCAGAGGATGTGTGAGAGCACACAGGACCTGTATGCTAAGTTCTCAGGTCTGTGCAACCCACCAGCCCTTCCAGTGGGGACACCAGTTGTGAGCAGAGGATGTGTGAGAGCACTGCACATGCTACGGGGCGACTGCCTGAATGGGTTAGTGCTCACTGCCTGACTGCTGCAACCCTGCGTCCAGGCCTGCTCCAGCTGTGTGTGGAACAGGGATCCAGAGCTTTTTCTGGGTGGTTTTCCAACCTATCCCTCCTCTGGATATGTTGTGGACCAGCTGCAGCCCTCCTCATGCCCCAAGGTGAAGTACAGCTCAGAGGGTGTCAATGTGACACACTAAGGATTTTATACTCCAGGGGAAGCTGCACTTGCCAGAGCCTCCCTCTCTTATTGCCACACAGGACCTGTATGCCAAGTTCTCAGGTCTGTGCAACCCACCAGCCCTTCCAGTGGGGACACCAGTTGTGAGCAGAGGATGTGTGAGAGCACTGCACGTGCTATGGAGCACAGAGGTTGTCAAGGATTGAGGTTGTCAAGGATTTCATACTCCAGGGAAAGTTGCACTTGCCAGAGCCTCCCTCTCTTATTGCCACACAGGACCTGTATGCTAAGTTCTCAGGTCTCTGCAACTCACTAGCCCTTCCAGTGGGGACACCAGTTGTGAGCAGAGGATGTGTGAGAGCACTGCAGTGGGCAGCCTGGCCCGCACAGGGTGTCTGCCCAAAGCACGTGCTATGGGGCGACTGCTTGACTGCTGCAACCCTCCCTCCAGGCCAGCTCCAGCTGTGTGGAACAGGGATCCAGAGCTTTTTCTGGATGGTTTTCCAACATATCCCTCCTCTGGCTATGTTGTGGACCAGCTGCAGCCCTCCTCATGCCCCAGGGTAAAATACAGCACAGAGGTTGTCAATGTGACAGACTAAGGATTGTATACTCCAGGGAAAGCTGCAGTTCACCCACGTTTTGGCAGGCAGAAAGGAGGGGGGGTGACACCCACTCCCACCAACCTGAGTGATGACAGAAGCCTTGATGGGTCGGATTTTGCTCCAGGGCCCAGCAGGTTCCTGGGCAGCTTCCAGACATGGAGCTTTCTCAGGGAGCGGAGGGAAGGCTTCCTTGTAGGTTGGAGGATCATTTTCTTCTTCGGAGTTTAAAGCTGTAACTGGGGTGAAGGAAACAAGGTAAATGAGACTCTCTCCCTGCAGAAAAGCTCCTATTCCTAGGCAGGACAATGGTATTTAGGCACCACTATCAAGGGAGAGCAAATTACATGTGTGGCAATTTTAATCCCATCACAGTTATGCTTGTGGAGCAGCCAAGTCTGGAGCACAGGTGAGCACAGCACAAACTGCAGCAGGTGCCATGAAAAACCACCCTTGTCTGAGCTGGCACTAGGGATGAGGGAAGTGAACATACAAGGGAATGGTGGCAGCAAACAGCACGTTACCCCCAAATTCATCAAGAGGGGCTTAATGAAGGGAGAACAGGTTGAGCAAAAGGAAGTGAAACAGAGCAAGGCTGCAGGTCAGAAGGGGGTAAGAAAAACATACACCCAGGAGAAGGGCAGAGAGAAAGGCTCTAGATAGGGAAGAGCCCAGGGAAAGCCAGTACCTCATGCTCCACTCAGCTGAGTATGGGGCTGTGCCAAGGGGCCAGCTCACAGCTGAGGATGAGTGTGAAACCCATCACACAGGCAGTTAGTACAGTTACACCAACTCTCTCCAGCACCTGGCTGAGCAAGGGAAGCGACAACCCCAACACTGATCCCATGAGGCTCTCTTGTAGCCCAGCGTCCCACTCCTGCACATGCCCTGTCCCACAGCTGACAGCACTACTGCCTGGAGCTCTACCAAGGTCTGAGGCTTGCCACCTCCTGGCCCAGCACCGTGCAGCATCCCCACCGGGCTGCTGGTGGGGGAAAGCCAGTTTGGCAGGCCACCAGCCTAGGAACAGAGATGCAATGTCTGTGGATTTGTAGGGAACCAGCTTGGGTAACAGCAAGGAACCTTGCCTATGGGTCCTGATGCCCTGCTGAGAAGGACCTGGGGATTCTGGGGGGGGAGAAACTCCCCATGAGCAGCAGTGGCTCTGGCAGCTCCCAAGGCCAATGGGATCCTGGGCTCCATCAGCAGAGGGGTGGCAGCAGGGCCAGGGAGGGGATTGTCCCTCTCTGCTCTGCCCTGGGGAGGCCCCAGCTGGATCCTGTGTCCAGAGCTGGGGCCCAACACAAGAGAGATGTGGGGCTGTTGGAGAGGGGTCAGAGGAGCCACGGAGATGCTCAGAGGGCTGGAGCAGCTCCCCTCTGGAGAGAGGCTGAGGGAGCTGGGCTGGCTCAGCCTGGAGAAGAGAAGGCTGTGGGGGGACCTCATTGCAGCCTGCCAGTCCCTGAAGGGAGCAGAGACACAGGAGGGGAATCAGCTTGTTCAAGGGCAGAGACTGGCAGGACAAGGGGGATGGAGTGAAGCTGGAGGAGGGAAGGGTTAGATTGGATATTAGGGGGAAGTTCTTTGCAGAGAGAGTGGTGAGGGGCTGGAACAGGCTGCCCAGAGAGGGGGTGGGTGCCCCGTGTCTGGGGGTGTTCCAGGCCAGGTTGGCTGGGGCCCTGGGCAACCTTGTGTAGCTCCAGGCCTGAGGTTGGTGTCCCTGCCTGTGGCAGGGGGTTGGAGCTCTGGGACCCTTGGGGTCCCTTCCAAGCCATGCCAATCTATGATCCTATGATCACAGGGACTCAGGCTGTGTTTTCTCACCTTTCACCTGCTGCTGAGCCAGGCCGCTGCGGTGTTCAGCGAAGCTCTCCTGGGTCAAAACTGCCACGGAGCTCATTGTTGACTTCCCACCCACACACAATCCGGGTATGCCACTGGAAGAGACAGAGGAGGCAACACTACTACAAGACTACTCAAGATGCACAAAAGTCACCCTAGGAAGACAAAGCATGTGTTACCAGGCACTCTCCTCCCAGTCACCCTTTCAAAAAGCATCTGCAGTGCCAGTCAGTTGCCCAGTTGCTGAACCAGACAGAAAGTCAGGGGAATATTTCCTCACAGCTCAGTGGTCCCCAAAACCAGAGCTCCTCATCAAAAAGGCAGAAGATGTGCAACCTAAGAAGGTTGCTGGAAAGGAGGACACCAAAAGTTGTTAAAGAATGCTCTGATGAATCTATCAATTATTAATAGCATGCAATTTTTAAATGAGTATCCAAAGGTCTGGATAGTCAGGCTAAGACCACTGTGTAACCCTTGAGAGAAAACAAAATGGGCACAGGATGCTGCCTCTTCCTGAAAAAGACTTCCTTAAGTGCATGAACTCCCACTGATCAAGGGATATGCTCTGAAAGCTGTACTGGTAATGAGCCTCAGCAACAGGAAAATCTTTAGCTCTCCCAAAAGAAGAACTTACCAGCTAAATGGTCAGTAGCCAGAGAGTCCGTCCTGTAAACTGCCCGTTTGTCAGCCTGCCAGCTTTTGCTTTACAGAAAAAACAAGAAGAAGAAAATATGCATGAGACTGTTCCAAGGTAACAGGAAGGCATGACACCCCCATTACTGTACCCCCCAAAAGAGCTCAGTCTGCACCGTGTTTCAAGCTTACACCCTGCCCAAAATGTTCTCACGCAGAGTCACATCTTACTAGAGCTACAGGCAACACCTATCTACTTACACCTCACAACAGGAAGCTTGGAGTTGCTACTCTTTCATCACACTGGCTACAAGAGCAGCCAGCCAGCCAGTATCAGGCAAAAAATACAGTCAATTAGTAACAGATGTACAACAGAGACATACAATTTTGGGATGCAAGCAAGAGCATCAACATCTAGTCAGAGGAGACTAACAACCTGAAAACCTGCCAACACCACTGCCATCAGTCAGAAGTTAGGAATGTAGTTCAGTGGAGCTCGGGTGAATCAACAGAGACATCCTCACAAAGTAAGGCAAACACTCAGGGCTATCCACACACAACTGCTGGTTGGTTCAGCCCTCTGGTTTTTACTGCAGTCAGACCGTGTACCAGGCACTGAACCCTGTCTCCAGGCTGCAGGTTGGGAGAACAAAACCCACACTGTTTGACATGGGCTGTTTTAGGCACCTTCAACAAGATGGAACCAGGAAAAAAATACATTGTTGGTGGGAGCTTGATGGCTGCTGCATCCAGATCTGCAAATTAACCAAAAAAGGTGTTTTGAAGCTGGTACAGCACACACCCTGCCAGAAGGAGACCAGCTCCCCAGCCCTAGGGTACCCCTGGTGCTCTTGCAGGACTTGCACTCCCCCAAAGTCCAGTGCTCTTGCTCAGGGGGCAAGAAGCTCCTCTTCCCCCACACACCTTGCATCATGGCTCAGACCTGCACAGCACCCTTGGACACATTCAGTGAACTGACAGAAAGCATCTCCGACCTCCCAACATGCCAGAAGAGGCTCCCAAACCCCCGGTGTCACTGATGCTGCACATCATGACACAGTAAGGGAAGGTGACAGGGGAAGGAGGGAAGATGGAGGGGAGCAGAACAGGCCCAATTCCCCCATTGGTGAAGGCTGGAGTGATTTTCCCCTCTTTGACTGGCATCTTATCAGGCACAAGGCAACACCACCTGCACTATCACAGCAGCAGTCAGCCTTGCAATTAAGCCTGTAACGAGCTGCTCCTAAGAAGCAGCAGCTACCAGGCCAACCAGCCAGCTGTGCTGTCTGAAGCACATCTGTGGCAGCAGGAAGAGGCATGTGCTGGTGTATGGAAAGGGTGGTTAGTAACCTGATCTCAAGAGAAACACCTCAGCTCTCCTCACTGTCCATGGCTGCACCGTGGTGTAACACGTGGCTGCACAGCCCTGGCTGCGTGGCTCCAGCTGACAGAGAAGCAAGGGGACACGTGAGTGGCACAGCACCAGTCCCCAGACTGTGTGGGCAAGGCCTGCAGACTTCACTGTGGGCTCCTCCAGCCCATTGCTGCCAGCACCTCAGGGCAAGCTTCAAGAAGCATGGAGGATGGGAGCAAAAAGCACCCTAGACATCACCAGCATGTCTGGCTAGAGCCTTGCTAACAGCACGGATGTGTTTATCACAGGGTGATGGGGGGTGTCAGGGCCCTCTGCAGACCACCCGGCCCAACCCCTGCCAGAGCAGGGTCCCCTGGAGCAGGCTGCACAGGACAGTGCCCAGGAGCAGGGGGTTGGAATGGCTCCAGAGATGGAGACTCCCCAACCTCTCTGGGCAGCCTGGCCCAGGGCTCTGCCACCCTCCCAGCACAGAAGTTCCTCCTCATGTCCAGCTGGAACTTCCTCTGCTCCAGTTTGTGCCCATCACCTCTTGTCCTGTCCCTGGGCACCCCTGAACACAGACTGACCCCCTCCTCCTGTCCCCACCCCTCAACTATCCACAGACATTGATGAGATCCCCCCTCAATCTTCTCTTCTCCAGGCTAAAAGGTCCCAAGTCCCTCAGCCTCTCCTCATCAGAGATGTTCCTGTCCCCTCAGCATCTCCAAGGCCCTTTCTGTCCCCTCTCCAGTAGCTCCCTGTCCTTGCTGACCCAGGGAGCCCAGCCCCACACACCCTGTTCCCCATGAGGCCTCCCCAGGGCAGAGCAGAGGGGCAGGAGAACCCCCCTCGACCTGCTGCCCACATTTCTCTTGATACTTTTAACAGTCATTTCCTGAGAAATCATCACATAACTCACCTCCTTTGTGCCCTGCTCCTTAGATGAGGGTAAGGACAAGAAGCTGGTGAGCAGCACCCAACACAGCGCCTGCCAGCAAACGTTAACCTCAAAGCACAGGTGCTGGTTTCACTGTGTCTACACCAGCTGCAGAGACCTTCCCTGCAGCCTCCCCCTCAGAGGACAGCTAGACACTCAAAGGAGAGTCTAAGGGTGACGTTTATCCACACGAATTCCTGCTTCATCACCCATGCAGCAAGCTAAGAACAAACGCTCTTCGTCTCCAGTAACCCCAAACATCTGGAATACTGCAGGCCTCAGGAATTCATCTCCAGCCAAATGGTATTTTCAATGTAACATCCAAACCAGCAGCAGCTCAGGCACCACATTTGGAGCCTACACCTCCCCGACTTCCCACTTTAGGTTTTGAAACTAAGGCTACAGCTACGTCACGCTAAGCGTGCGGCTGACTGGGTCAACAGGTTTCCAACTGCCTGGTTTATACAGCCTCTGTAGCGCTGGCTTTGTGTGCCAAGCAAAGTTTCAGAAGTCTAGAGTGCACTTAAAATAAAGAGGATGAACTGAGCCTAAAAATAACCCCCAACAAGGGCCAGAGATGGGAAATGTTTGCGTGAAGAGAAACGAAAGCTGAGGAGCGAATTACACTGCCAGCACCACAGGTACGTGCAGACACGAACATCAGTTATGCCCCATTTCAAGCTGTATTTAATCAGAATATCAGCGTTTTGTTCATGGAGGGGGACTAAGAGGAGCTGCAGCCAGTGCTGTGCACAGGAGCAGGGCCGGGCTGGCGGGGGCTGCCCCAGCTCTCTCCTCAGACCGGTGGCAGAGAGCAGGGTGCTGCTTGGCAGAGGAGCGGGCCCATACCTGCTGTCTGGAAGCTGCCTGGCTCTGCGGGGCCTTGGTTCCAGCTGCTGTGAGCCCGGGCAGAGTCCCTTCCCCCTGCTCATCCCCAAGGACTGCACCTGGGAGCACAGCTCGACCTCTGCTTCCCAGGCTGCCAGGCTCAGAGCAGACCAGGCTCTGCTTCCCAGGCCGCCAGGCTCAGAGCAGACCCGGCTCTGCTTCCCAGCCTGCCAGGCTCAGAGCAGACCAGGCTCTGCTTCCCAGGCCGCCAGGCTCAGAGCAGACCAGGCTCTGCTTCCCAGGCCGCCAGGCTCAGAGCAGACCAGGCTCTGCTTCCCAGCCTGCCAGGCTCAGAGCAGACCCGGCTCTGCTTCCCAGCCTGCCAGGCTCAGAGCAGACCCGGCTCTGCTTCCCAGCCTGCCAGGCTCCGAGCAGACCCGGCTCTGCTTCCCAGGCCGCCAGGCTCCGAGCAGACCCGGCTCTGCTTCCCAGGCCGCCAGGCTCCGAGCAGACCCGGCTCTGCTTCCCAGGCCGCCAGGCTCCGAGCAGACCCGGCTCTGCTTCCCAGGCCGCCAGGCTCAGAGCAGACCCGGCTCTGCTTCCCAGGCCGCCAGGCTCAGAGCAGACCCGGCTCTGCTTCCCAGGCCGCCAGGCTCAGAGCAGACCCGGCTCTGCTTCCCAGGCCGCCAGGCTCAGAGCAGACCCGGCTCCGCTTCCCAGCCTGCCAGGCTCAGAGCAGACCCGGCTCTGCTTCCCAGGCTGCCAGGCTCAGAGCAGACCCGGCTCTGCTTCCCAGCCTGCCAGGCTCAGAGCAGACCCGGCTCTGCTTCCCAGGCTGCCAGGCTCAGAGCAGACCCGGCTCTGCTTCCCAGGCCGCCAGGCTCAGAGCAGACCCGGCTCTGCTTCCCAGGCCGCCAGGCTCAGAGCAGACCAGGCTCTGCTTCCCAGCCCGCCAGGCTCAGAGCAGACCAGGCTCTGCTTCCCAGGCCGCCAGGCTCAGAGCAGACCAGGCTCTGCTTCCCAGACCGCCAGGCTCAGAGCAGACCAGGCTCTGCTTCCCAGGCCGCCAGGCTCAGAGCAGACCAGGCTCTGCTTCCCAGCCCGCCAGGCTCAGAGCAGACCAGGCTCTGCTTCCCAGGCCGCCAGGCTCAGAGCAGACCAGGCTCTGCTTCCCAGGCCGCCAGGCTCAGAGCAGACCAGGCTCTGCTTCCCAGGCTGCCAGGCTCAGAGCAGACCCGGCTCCGCTTCCCAGGCTGCCAGGCTCAGAGCAGACCTAAGCCCTTTGCCAGGAACGCCGTCCTGCCCCGGGACGGGAGGCTCTGTGCCGCCCCCCTCCCCCCAGCGCGGTAGGGCCCCGCGGTGCTTCTCACCGGAGCCGGGGGAAGGGGGGGGGTGCGCGGGGGGGGGTTTCCAAGGCCGCGCTCCAAGAGGGGCAGCCAGCCTCGGGGTGCGCCGCCTCCTCCTCACCCCCCCCCCCCGGCCTGCCCCGCTACGGCGCCCCTCGGGCAACGCCCGCCTCTGCCCAGGACAAGGGCAGGCCGGCGGGGCCGGGCCGAGGGACGCCCCTCCGCGGTGGCCAGCCACTCTAGACCGAGGCGGAGAAGCCGCTGGGCCTGGCGGGCCAAGCCAGGCCAGGCCGGGGCGGGCGGCGCCGGCAGCGCCACCTCAGCACTGCCGGCACCGGGGGCGGGGCGGCGGGGCGGGGCGGCGCCCTTAAAGGGTCCGGACGGGCCCCGCTGTCACCGGTGCCCCCCCCGTGAGGGGCTGAACAGGACGGGGGGAGCGGTGGGGGGGGGGGGGTCGCGCCCCAACACGGTGCCCGTGCGGGAACGGGAGCGAGAGCGCGGCGGGCGCCGAAGGGAGAGGGGCAGCGGCAGCCCCGACCGGCGCTCCGAGCTGCAGGCCGGGGGCGGACGCGTAACGCAAGCGGGGGAAAGGTGATCCGGGGGGGGGGGAAGGGGGAACGGGACAGGCCCGGGGACAGTCCCCAAGGCACGGCTCCGCGGCCGCCGGAGCGCTGCCGGTGGCGGCAGCAAGGAGGACGCGGGGCTGGGCAGCGCCGAACCCGGCGTTAGCACCTTCCCAGCGCCCGTTCGGCCCTGACAGCGGCCCGGGGAAAGGGGGCTGTTCGCCCCTCTGGTTACGACAGAAGCGGAGCCGCTTGGCCGCGCCACCCGGGGGCAGGCTGCCCGCCGCCGGCGCTCCGCGGGCTGATCCGGCGCTGGACAAACGCCCGTTGCCGACCGCTTTGGCTCAGACCGGGCGCAAACCCTCCGACGGCCGGGGACGACTCGTACCGCTACCCCTCGCTCCGCCCGCCGAGGGGGGTCCGAGCCGGGCCGCCCTCTCCTACGCACCCCCTCCCCACCCCCCCACTTCAGCCCCGGGACGGCGCCGTACGCCGGCGCTGCCCGACAGCTGCTGGCGGCCGGGCACGGCCATAGCGGCACCGGCCGAGAACACGCTGCCAGCCCCCAGCCCTCCCCCCGCCGGCCGCTCCGAGCGCCCCCTCCCCCGAGCGCCCCCTCCCCCGAGCGCCCCCCGCCGGACTTTGCCCGGCCCGGCCCCCGCGAAGTTGGCCCGGAGTTTCCCCGGCGGCGCCGACCCGTCGCTGGCCCAGACAGAGACAACGAGACCGCACCGGACCGGGCGATCCCCCGCCCCGCCAGCCTCCACGTCGGCGCGGCGGCCGTGGCGGAGGGGCCGCCCCCCCCCGTCCCGTCCCCCGTGACTCACTCCGGCCGGTGCCCGCTCGCCCGCCCTGCTGGAGAACCGGAGCGCTCCTGGGAGAGCGGCGCGGCGCCCGCCCCGGCGCTTATATAGGCCGGGCCGCTGCCAATCCCGGGCCCGCACGTCAGCGGGACATGCCCCTTCCCGGCGGGGCCGGCCCGCCACGCGTGCCCCGCACCGCCGGGGGCGCCCCGCCGCCCGCCGCGGACGGAGCGGAGCAGCGTCCCGGCAGCCCGCGGCTGTGGCGGGGCTTCAGGGCGATAGCAGAGCGATAGCAGAGCGATAGCTGAGCGATAGCAGGGCTCCGCACCCGCGGCCCAGCGAGGGCTGGAGCTGCTGCCGCAGAACTGAGCCCGCACGGCTGGCTGGCGCTGGCTGCGGTGCCGGGTGCTCAGCTCCCCCGGGCCGGGAGTTACCGAGGTGTTGGGCCGGTTTCAGGCAGGGTTAGCGCGCTGCGGAGGCTCAGGAGGGCTCTGAGGAGCGCTAGAGCCATGGTTGGCACCGGGGAGCAGCGAACAGCGGGGGCTGCTGCCCCGGCGCACGAGTGGAGAGGGACACGGAGGCTCCAGCCAGTCCCTCCTCCTCCTCCTGCGTCAAAGCAGCAGCTCCTCCACGCCGAGGCTGCAGCCAGGAGGGGTAAGAAGTACAAATACCACCCCTCTCCTCCTTCCAGTCTCCAATTCGGAAGAGGGGGAAGAGCAAAAGGAGGGGGCAGAGCAAGGCAGGGAGCACATTCCCCTCCTTTCCTGCAGAGAGGATGTTTATTAAAGTTCGTGCAATAGAGCTGTTCTTAATTATTAAGCCCTGCACCCTCAGGGAACTGAGGCAAACCAGAGTCCCATCAGTGTGAAAATACCTGGACTTTGATTTTTGCATTAGCTCCATCCCTGCCCGTTTTCTTCCACAGGGTGAATTCTCCTCATCAGTCAGAACTTGTGCTTTAAGAGGCTGGGTTTCTCATTCATGCTCTGCTCTCTCTCTCAGATCCTGGTAAAATAAACCCAAGGACCTGCTTTGTAAAGCTCTGACCCCAGAAATGTGAGGTCTTTGGAATAACTGCTTGAGAGGGCACGCAGTAATTTTTAAGATAGATTTGTGAGGTATTTATGGAAACACAGACAGTAAAATTGTGATTACTCAATCTTATTGTACAAGAATAGGAGACCTCTCCAGTTTTTCCTCTTTCAATCTTTTTTTTGTGGCTTGGGAGGACATCATTGAAGCACTGAACTTTTTGACACAAACAATTTATCACTGTAAATAACGTTACACTTGTGGGTGAAAATTGGGAAGCATGCTAAAAGGAGGAGAACAGTCATCAAGAGTTGACACCCTGCCCAGACACCAAGATGATCCCATCTTCCCCCACCCTGGCCTCTCCTCAAAAAGCCCGTCGGTCTCTGTGAGGACACAGCACTACTGCTCCAAGCAACCACTGCTGCCACGTCATATACGCTCCAAGAGTTGGCTCAGGCTCCTCTGAGCCAAAAAAAAAGAAAGAAAAAAAGGTCTGGGCTATGGATGCCAGCCCCCACTCCCAGCCTCCCTTACCTGCCTCCAGCCCCCACTCCCAGCCTCCCTTACCTGCCTCCAGCCCCCACTCCCAGCCTCCCTTACCTGCCTCCAGCCCCCACTCCCAGCCTCCCTTACCTGCCTCCAGCCCCCACTCCCAGCCTCCCTTACCTGCCTCCAGCCCCCACTGCCTGCCTACCTTACCTGCCTCCAGCCCCCACTCCCAGCCTCCCTTACCTGCCTCCAGCCCCCACTGCCTGCCTCCAAGCCCCTCACTACGTGCCTCCCTCCCTACCTGCCGGCCCTCAGCCCCCTACTACCTCCCTGCCTGCCCACCCTCCAGGCCCCCCACTGCCTCCCTGCCTCCAGCCCCCACTATGTACCTCCCTCCCTGCCTGCCCACCCCCCAGGCCCCCCACTATCTGCCCACACTCCAGCCCCCCACTACCTGCCTCCCTGCCTGCCCACACTCCAGCCCCCCACTACCTGCCTCCCTGCCTGCCCACACTCCAGCCCCCCACTACCTGCCTCCCTGCCTGCCCACACTCCAGCCCCCCACTACCTGCCTCCCTGCCTGCCCTCCAGCCCCCCACTACCTGCCTCCCTGCCTGCCCCCCAGCCCCCCACTACCTGCCTCCCTGCCTGCCCCCCAGCCCCCCACTACCTGCCTCCCTGCCTGCCCCCCAGCCCCCCACTACCTGCCTCCCTGCCTGCCCCCCAGCCCCCCACTACCCGCCTGCCTCCAGCCCCCCACTACCTCCCTGCCTGCCCATACTCCAGCCCCCCACTATCTGCCTGCCTCCAGCCCCCCACTATCTGCCTGCCTCCAGCCCCCCCCCCACCTACCTGTCGGCCCTCCAGCCCCCCCCACCTCCTAAGACATGCAAGCAGGCTGGTGCCTACTGAGAAAGAGGTGGCTCATGCAAAAGCAGAGCTCTGGGGACCCAGGCAAACCACAGCACTTCCAGACTTTGGCCACTTGTGCTTCCAGGCAGTAGCCAGGAGTGCAGGTGGTTGTAACTTGGGACTTGGAGCCCAGCACCCTGACCCTCACTCGAGGCATACGATGCTTTCCTGGTGCTTTCACCCTCTCAGGTCTCTCTCACCAGCACAAACCAAGCAGTCTCCTTACAAAGCTTCAACTCTGTGGCATCCAATTAGCTGTGTCATGGGTCAATCCTGTGATCCCCTGCGCTGAGGAACCACAGGAGCACCACAGGCTACAGCATCTTCCTGAAACGTCAACATTCTTCTCCCTCAACTCCACCTCATTACCTGGCTCAGCATGGACCTGCTGTGGGTACATGCCTCGTGCCTATGGGACAGCTGTGTGTCCTGCTCCACAGCACTGCTGCAGCCCCCAGTGTTGCTAGGATATTATGGATTTCTGGCTTTCATCACAGCTTTCTCTCCAGGACTGCTTAAGAGGGAATCTTCCCCATGTGCTTCTGTAGCTCTGCCTTTATTTGCAGCTGCCAGTGGTGGGAGGAAAGCCTGGCTGGCTCAGAAGTTACTGGAAGGCTTAGCACATTGCACTGTGTGCTACTCTCAAATAGCAGTTTTGGGTGAAGGAAACCTGACAGGGGCTATTCTCCTTAGAGGAAGATCTTCCACAGGGGAAGAGGAGGAAGAGCTCATCTTTCCTCCCACATTCAGTAAGTCTTGCATGTGGATAAATGCACAGAGAGGACTTTAAGAGGCCCATTTCCATCTGGGCAACACTGACCATCTGCATCCCACCCCATCCCTTCTTCAGTAAGGCAGAAGCATCCCACAGGGGCTGCTTAGTGTTTGTTCTACTTGCCCACAGATGCAACCTCACATTAAAAAAACCCACAAATAATATCTGCTTGTCATGGAGATGTGTAAAATGCCTCCTCTAGAAGCCAGGTGCAGATTTTGCTCCCTGAGGGGAAAGGAGACAGATCATGGTACCCAACACCAACCTGCCCACCTCCTTCCAGCATCCCATATCTTGGCAGCATTATTCCAAGACCCTAGTTTCATGATTCATGAGAACAACTGAAAAGGAGGAAGCTTCCCCAAAACAGCACCAATGTGCAAGAGAAAGGATAAAGGCATGGATAAGATACAGTTTCCACAGCCTATCAAACTAGCAGCTCACATCACCAGGCTGAGGGAAGACACAGAAATGGGATCAGCAAAAATACAAAGTGCACACAGACATAAACCTGACCAGGTTTGGGGTTTTTAGAACATGTGTTCACAGTGTGAAAGCAGAGGTTGAGGAATTAAGATGCTTTCCCCAGGAATCTTGGGGAAGGGAGAGGAAACTTTCAGCTCCTTAAACCACTGGAGCAAAGAACCACAAAAAGGTTGGTCTTTCCTGGCACATTCACCCTCAGCTGAGCTAGGATTTTCAAAGGATTTCTTCTAGCCTGTTCTTATTTTCTGTTGTTATAAGAGATCCCTATTTTTCCTGCCAGAAACTGCAAGCCTTACTTGGAAAGCAACCCAAGTATGCTCCAAAGTGTGTGCTGTGACTTTATTTCCTGTTAAATCTAAGTCCAGATTTCCAGAACTGTACAAATAAGCACCCTTTTTGTACTCTGTCTGGGTGCTTATCCCACACACAGAAGTCAGAGACCACCACAAAAGATCTGCCTCCAAATCTCCCAGCTCATTCCTCACCAGGAGCATGAAGAGGGGTGGGGGGAATAGTTTGGCTGAAAAAAAATAAAATCAAAAGTAGAAGAGGATTCAGGACACTTCTAAGCCAGAGAGCACTTGGGTTCTTGGCCAAAATAACAAGATATGCCTCTAAGAGCTAAAGCTATGGCTTGCCATGGGATCTTACAAGAGAATATTCTTATTTCTACAGGAAAATGTCTATGAAACTGAAATTAAGGGTCAAATTCTATAGATCTTCCTGCTAAGAGGATGAAAAGACTTTCATCCTAACAGAGGACTGAACATGAGTCTATGTTGCTGCATCTCAGTGACTCCAAGACTAGATTTTCTTTGTTTGCCACAAGAAAGAAAACTTCCAAGGACATGCAAGTCAGGCACCTCTTGTTCCCATTCACACATCAGTATGAGGATGAAATGATTCCCTAGGCTAAATTCTGCCCCTCAGCTGCACTCAATGCAAGCTCACCATCTTCAGAGGCCCACTACAAATAGCCAAGCAGAGAAAGAGAGGAAAAAAACCCACCCCTCTCTACCCAAACCTACCCACTAATCCCAACTCCAACCCTTTAGTCACACTGCAGAGAAGAGAGGGAGGTGGAAGGAAAACGAGCAGCTCCACATGTTTGTCTCACACAAGACCTAAGTGCAATAAATA
The DNA here is from genome assembly GCA_022605575.1 of Laterallus jamaicensis coturniculus. Lineage (NCBI taxonomy): Eukaryota > Metazoa > Chordata > Aves > Gruiformes > Rallidae > Laterallus > Laterallus jamaicensis. Next base: position 790,366 of record JAKCOX010000164.1, on the reverse strand, counting down.
ATGGGTCCCAGGGGAGCCCAACACCACTTGCCTTTCTCCTGATAAACCTGCATTGTTTATTGAGAGCAAGTCTCTTGCACAAGCAGAAGAGCTGACCAGACACTGAAGGAAGGTGACTAACTGCAGCAGGCCTTTCAGGATGTTTTTTAAAAGACTTATTTATTTCCTGGGCAGCCTGACAATAAGATTATGCAACTGCCAGCTAGCAAACAATATATACACACTGCTCTTCCTAGACTATCCCTGGGTGCTCTTTAAAAAGGGGCAAGTGAAACAGGTAGGAAGAACAGGAGCAGCTTACTGGTGTGGACAGAGTTCTAGTGGGAAGGTGTAGCTTCCAGAGAAGACAAGCTGTTGGTTAAGGTGTAGAGATGTAGGTTTTACACAGGAACACTAAGAAAACTAGATGTAGTGGTTAATGCAAGCAGAGTTGAGCTCTAACTCTTAGTTTTGCTGCTGATTTGGTGAAGCAAGCAGTGAGATTCTCCAGGCTGCCCTGGTACACACACTGCAGTCTTTAATTTACTCTGTGGACTCGTTAGTTCAGTTCAGGTTGTTCAGGACGCCCTGGTCCTTGGGTGCCAGGTGCTATGACAAAACAAATGTCACTTCAGGGACAAGGGGAAAAAGCCAATGGGTGGTTTAGTAAAAATCAATCCAAAAGCAAAGCAAAAAGGAGGCCATGGAAGTCACTCAACACAGACTTTGCTTTCAGAAGTTATAAAATAACAAGATAAAATGGGCTGAGATGAAAGCATAAGTAATATGTTCTTACAAAGAATGACTGAGGTGAATTTCCTCCCTGTGTTTCAGAAATACTTGTAGGCAAGTTTAGGAATTCAAAAGGTTATCAAGGTTGCAGCAAATTTCAGGTTCTTGGCCTTGGGGAGCCAATAAACACTTTGAAGAGGAGTACTATTTAAAAATGAGGGACAAAGTGTCTTCCTGTGTTGCTTGGGAGTGTCACAGCGAAGGAACACACTGACTTGACTCCAGAATGGGGAAAGAGACCCAGAAAACTCATTCCTGTTGTATTGCTGGGAAAGCAGCAATCCCACAGAGTAGCAGAAGCAAAGGAAATCAACAGAAATTCAGAATGCTAGACAACTCTGAGGTCTCCAGTCCTACCTCCTGCTTGAGGGCTGGGTCAGACCATGACATTCAGGGCCTTCTTAAGAGTCAGGTCTTGAAAACTTTCAAAGCTCCCCAAACTTCCTGAGCAACCAAGCTATATTCCAAGCCCCAACTATCCTAAGAGCAAAGGAACTCTCTCACTCTGCAGCCAGAACCTTTCATTTCTATTTTACCTCTTTCTGCTGATCTAAACTTGCTTTTGAATTGAAATCACCACCACACTGCTTGCCCTTCACACAGAGGTGCTTTCCTAGTGGCGCTGCAGCAGTGCTCTCTCTGCAACCTGTGCTGCAGAAGGGGAAAAAAAGTTATCTTCCACAAATAACGAGCTGATAGCTACTTCCCAAACTGCACTTGGATACCTGCAGTTACCTATCCCAGTTACCCCAGAAGGGCTGAAGGCTGCAGAGATACTGCAGAACAAAGTGCACAGTATTTCCCTTCAGGTTTTCAAAAGGAAAGTTTCATTTCACCATCCTTTGGCTTTGGGTTGCAGTGCTTTTGTTTACATTTCCAGTGTCCCTTGTTCCCTCTCCTATGGCAACTGCAATATAAAATGAACATGGGGCAATTTTTAATTTACCTTTTTTTCCCCCCCTAAGAGATGGTGCCAGAAGTTCTCACACACTATCACATCACTTAGAAAGATAAGGGACTTGCAAACCCTGTTACCCTTTTTCACATGAACCATTATATATTCAGAAATACATCCTGAACATATAGCCATTATATATTCAGAAATATATCCTGGACATATAGCCATTATCTATTTAGAAAATTCAGACTGATCATGTGCCATAGCTTGAAGGTGTCATCACAGTCCCACAGACCCTCCTACAGGTTATTCTTGGGGCAATGTTTTGCCAGGCAGAATTTAAGGATGTGCTTACAGCAGTATATAAAGATGACAACAACTTCTTTTCACACAGACTCAATTAGGTGTATATATATATATAGCAAATGAAAAGAAAAAATTAAGACAAGTGACAGAATCACAGAGTTGTAGGGGTTGGAAGGGACCTTGAGAGCTCATGGGGTCCAACCCCCTGCCAAAGCAGCTCCCCAGCTCATACTGCACAGGTCGGTGTCCAGATGGGGCTGGAATCTCTCCAGAGAAGGAGACTCCACACCCCCTGGGCAGCCTGTCCCAGGGCTCCCTCACCCAGGAAAAGTTCTTCCCCAGGTTGCTGTGGAGCTCCCTGTGCTCCAACTTGCAGCCATTGCCCCTTGTCCTGTCCCCACAGACACTGAAAAGGGGCTGGCCATGTCCCCCTGCATCCCATCCTTAAGATATTGATAAATATTGATTAGGTCCCCCCTCAGTCTTCTTCTCTCCAGGCTGAACAGCCCCAGCTCTCTCAGCCTTTCCTCACAGGGGAGATGCTCCAGGCCCTTCATCATCTCCTCAGCCTCCTCTGGACTCTCTCCAGGAGATCCCTGTCCCTTTGATCCCAGGGAGCCCAGCACTGGACACAACACTCCAGCTGGGGCCTGAGCAGGGCAGAGCAGAGGGGGAGGATCCCCTCCTGTCACCTGCTGCCCACACTCCTCCTGATGCCCCCAGGATCCCCTTGTCTCTCTCAGCCCCAGGGCACACTGCTGGCTCATGGCCACCCTGTCACCCCCCAGCACCCCCAGGTCCTTCTCCACAGAGCTCCTCTCCAGCAGCTCCCCCCAGCCTGTCCTGATTCCAGCAGTTCTTCCTCCCCAGGGGCCAGACTCTCCACTTGCTTTTGGTGACCCTCATCTGGTGTCTCCCTGCCCAGCTCTCCAGCCTGGCCAGGGCTCTGGATGGCAGCGCAGTGTTCCTGTGTTAGAGGCTCTTGGAAACTTGGGAGATGTTAACCCCTCTGTTTTATTTGCAAGCTCACACTGCACAGGGCACTGGCCTGTTATGTGATCTAAGGCAGGAACAGTGTGTGAGGTAGAGGACTCCAAGCAGATGTATTCATGCAAAAGGTTTGTATCTGATGGCACATGGACCCTACCAGCTCAGCCCAAAGGGTGGCACTGGAAATGTTTCCCTTATGAAAAGGGGATTTAAGCATAAAATCATGTTATTTATAACTATTAGTGGAAGTAGTTTTACTGTTCTTGCTCTCTCTCCTTTCATAGCAGGCTCAGAGTGGCCTTGCAGATTTGGAAGAGAAGACTGTCTGGTTTTCTCACTGTCAGTTTAGATCACTGTGATGTAATTCTGGCTAACACATGAAGAGCCTTTTGCTTGGCCTAGTAGAGATTAGGAATTAGTGCTTGTGTGTGGATGTGTTGAGCCCCTGTTGCATGGGCTATGAATAGGATGAAGGGAAGGCTGTGCTTAAATAGCAAGGGTCCTATCATTGCTCTTAAAAACTGACAGTTGGAATCGATCTTCAGGGCTTTTTTAGAGGAACTGTTGCCAAAATGAAGAGATTTAAAAAAGAAAAGTTTGAATTGTCCCTTCCCTCTCCAAACAAAGCACCAGCCTCCCTCCAAGTTTCATTATTTTTCTGAGGTTTGTTTGCCACAAGAGTTCTAGTTTTTCTGGGTCATGTTTTCAAACTGCTTATTGTAACTGCAAGGTAGAAGTAAAACCCTACAAGGTTGGGTGAGTCTTGTGAAGCCATGTGACTTGGGGGCTGGGAGGAAAACACAGGAGAGCACATCATCAAAAGCTTGTAAAAAGGGAGCTCCAGTATTCTCATAAGTCTGTATTTTCCAATAAGCATTAATAACTGAGGAATCTTTACAATCTTTCAAGGATTGCTGGAATCAGGACAGGCTGGGGTGTGCTGCTGGAGAGGAGCTCTGTGGAGAAGGACCGGGGGGTGCTGGGGGGTGACAGGGTGGCCATGAGCCAGCAGTGTGCCCTGGGGCTGAGAGAGCCAAGGGGATCCTGGGGGCATCAGGAGGAGTGTGGGCAGCAGGTGACAGGAGGGGATCCTCCCCCTCTGCTCTGACCTGCTCAGGCCCTACCTGGAGTGTTGTGTCCAGTGCTGGGCTCCCTGGGATCAAAGGGACAGGGATCTCCTGGAGAGAGTCCAGAGGAGGCTGAGGAGATGATGAAGGGCCTGGAGCATCTCCCCTGGGAGGAAAGGCTGAGAGAGCTGGGGCTGTTCAGCCTGGAGAGAAGAAGACTGAGGGGGGACCTAATCAATATTTATCAATATCTTAAGGATGGGATGCAGGGGGACATGGCCAGCCCCTTTTCAGTGTCTGTGGGGACAGGACAAGGGGCAATGGCTGCAAGTTGGAGCACAGGGAGTTCCACAGCATCATGGGGAAGAACTTTTCCCCAGTGAGGGTGAGGGAGCCCTGGGACAGGCTGCCCAGGGGGTGTGGAGTCTCCTTCTCTGGAGAGATTCCAGCCCCGTCTGGACACCGACCTGTGTGCCCTGTCCTAGGGACCCTGCTTGGGCAGGGGGTTGGACCCCATGGGCTCTGGAGGGCCCTTCCAACCCCTACAATTCTGTGATTCTATGCTCTCCAAATCACTGCTCCCTCACAATTTTAGCCACAGTCAGAGCCATCAACCCCAGTGTTTTCATTTCAGGAAACCTTTCCCAAGAGCAGGTGTAGAACCTTACTTTCAAGGTTCCTCAACACTGGCTCTGCTTTTAACCAACAGTCACATACCTACAGCTTGCTACTCCCCAGAGATTTCAAGGGCCCTTGGAAGGCCAGGCACCTTAATCTCAGCAGGCTATACCAAGTGCTGAAGTATTTGTTTTGAAAACAAAAGCAGATGCAACAACAGGCCAAGCACAACATATACCCATGTATCCATTCACCCTGCCTGCTGAGCTGTACTTCCCAGCTTCCCTTCCAACCCCTCCAACACAGGTTTACATTCAGAGTTATCACTCGAACAGAGATAACAACAAACTTGCTACTGTGCAGTGGAAACAACCAGGGACTGGTCTGCAAAGAGCAGAGTCACACTCCTCAATCTGGGGAGGGCAGAGGAGGCCAGAGAGCTGACATGATCTACAGTGCCCACTGCAGACCTGTCCTAGGGACCGTGCTTTGGCAGGGGGTTGGACCCCATGGGCTCTGGAGGGCCCTTCCAGCCCCTGGGATTCTGTAAAACCAGTGCTGGAAAACAGTTCCAGACTCTGCTGCTCAATCAAAGAGAACCTGGTACTGCTTCCATTGTGCATCAACAAGTAAATCCACAATTAAATTAAACAGTGCCATCTAAGTGAGGTCACATGAATATTGCTGTGCTATTCAATCCTCTCAAAAGCAAAACTTTTCCTGTGAATCATTTCTTGGTGTCTTACAGCCACTGAACCAATCCCTTCCCTTCCAGAGCTGTTTTTCCACTGCAGCTAAACTCATCATGATTTCCTCTAAGCAAGCCTTCTGTGGTCCATCCTTTCTCCTCTCAGGTTTCTCCCTGTTATTTCTGCCTGTTGCTTTCCAAGTGCCTCTCGTGACTCCAGCCTCAACCCCTGCTCCTCACTGAGGAGTGATATGCTTCCATCCTGCTCCAGCAACACAGCCAGCTCCCCCAGTTCAGGCAGCCCTGGCCAAGGTCAGCCCTCCACACCCACACGGCAGCTGGATGAGCCACGCTGCCCAGGAACCCACTGCCAGCACGGAGGCAGTGTGCTGCTCCCAGCACTGGGGCCAGATGTCTCTTCCCAAATCCAACAACTCCTGAAAGTGCAAGTAAAGAGGCTTCACTGAGGGGAGAGCATTGCTAGGACCACAGGTCTAAGGATGAGTTTCCCCTCCACACCCTCCCAATACCACTCCCAAGAGCAGGTAAGCAGAAATCCATCTGGCTTCCTTACATAGACACATGTATGTCAATGTTCAGCCCCTGCTTCTTGGCAGGAGTTACCTATTTACCCCTCTCCAAACTGCAGGGAACAGGCATAAAACAAGGTTACAGCACACCCAGGTTAAACTAAATGTGGGTTTTTTTTAAATCACCTGAAGTCAAGAAGTTAGCACTGTGAGGTATAAATGCACCTGTAAATGCTTATATATATATATATAGCAATAATTTGCAAAATATTAGTAGATACCTAAAAGGCTTGAAAGACTACCAGATGCAAGACTGAACAAAACTGAGCCAGTCCTTAGAGACAAGTGATGTCTACCAGCAAGTTCAAAGAACAGTATCTGCATGATATGGGAGCTGCTAGAAAGGATACTTGTATCTGTGAGAGGCTTTACTTACTCTGTAGGACTTGTGTAAGTAAAACCACCAAAGATAACCTGAATGAATGAAAAAAAGAACCACTTTGGGTTTAACTTACATAAGTTTCTTTTGAAACAAAAATAAATCCTGAACACCCATCACAGCCCAACTACTTTTCCTCATCAGAGCTAAAGCCTTAGAATCACAGACTGGTCTGGGTTGGAAGGGACCCCAAGGGTCACAGAGCTCCAACCCCCTGCCACAGGCAGGGACACCAACCTCAGGCCTGGAGCTACACAAGGTTGCCCAGGGCCCCAGCCAACCTGGCCTGGAACACCCCCAGACACGGGGCACCCACCCCCTCTCTGGGCAGCCTGTTCCAGCCCCTCACCACTCTCTCTGCAAAGAACTTCCCCCTAATATCCAATCTAACCCTTCCCTCCTCCAGCTTCACTCCATCCCCCTTGTCCTGCCAGTCTCTGCCCTTGAACAAGCTGATTCCCCTCCTGTGTCTCTGCTCCCTTCAGGGACTGGCAGGCTGCAATGAGGTCCCCCCACAGCCTTCTCTTCTCCAAGCTGAGCCAGCCCAGCTCCCTCAGCCTCTCTCCAGAGGGGAGGTACATAAACCCATAAATCTTCTAGCAACAGAAAGTCTACTACACACATCAAGTTTTCTAAATAGGAAGCCTCCCCCCACCCCAACTTTGGCAAGAACTTTTCCTCCCTGTTTGTTTTATACATCTTATTTCATCCCAAGTCCCTAATTCTCTTCCACTGAAGTTGCACCATGAGAGCTACCTGGCAATGTTAGTTCACAGAAGGAAAATGGAGGAAAAAATTCACTGGAATTCTGAAGCATGCAGGGCTTTTCCATTTAAGATAGCAATATAAGCAATGAGAATTTAATAGCAGATTCTGAGGACATAAACACTCACTCTTTTAAAGCCAAAGGAGAGTTAAATATAAAGCTATATGCTAAATTCTCCCAGGTATAATTCCACACCCAGGGTAAGCCTGTAACCCAAAATTATTATTTTAAAACTGTGAATTTCTAAAATGAAGAGAGCTCTTGAAACAAACCCTGAACTCAGGACACTACACCTTTGCTTTAATCCCCAGCCTCTCATGAGCTGTCTCTGCCATCTCTCCTGACCAGGGCCACTCCAAAGGCAGTCTCACATCCCATGATAAATACCACAGACTCCTGGGAACAAAGACTCCCCTGGATCAGCTTCTGGACCAAAGGCCCAGAAAAAGCAGAAAGCAAACCAAAAACCCACCAGCAAACCCCCACAAGACAGCCTAACACTCTCTTCTCTCAAGGTTAGGGTAATTAGGAAGAAGAAGGGAGACCTAATCCTGCAGCTGGGTTTTGCTTTCCTATCTCTTTATCTGTTTTCCCATTTTAATACAGATAACACCTACTCAGTTCTTGCACAGACCCACGTTGCAAGAGTTTCACAGGCTCTGGGACTGAGGAACATGCTTTTGGGCCAGTCAGACTCGTTACATGCTGGGTGAACATGCCTCTCTCACTTTAAAAAAAAACCTCTGTTGCAACTCCTGTGGTGCATCTCTTCTGTGGAGACTGGAACAGCATTTCCACAGGGGTAACGCTACAGAGAGGAGGCTATTATTGTGCTTGATCCACAGGGCACCAAAAGGCTTCTACTTCTTGTTATGGTGCCTTGCCAGCTGATGCTCAGATGCCTACTCCTGCTAAGGATGAGACAGAGAGATCTCTAACTCCCCTCTGTCTGGCAGCAAGGAAAGCACAAAGGCAGTGTTCCACACCCTGTCTTTACAGCTTGCCAGTTTCTAAACACCCATGAGGACACTTGCCAGAGCCTTCCTTCAACGTTTATTTTATAAGCTCTGCATGGTAAGGGCCCAAGAATTACCTTCTGTAGAATTCTTGAATACAAAATAGCTGAACTGTTGTTGAGAGACCTTTTTTTTTTTCTCCAGAAAAAAAGAGAAATAACATAAATCTAGTATTCTACAGAAACCTGTGGCTCAAATTGTCCTACACCTTCCTAATCATAGTGGATTAATTTATTCAAGTCACACCCAAAATAACATCAATCTGGTATTCTACAGAAAACTGTGGTTCAAATTGTCCTACACCTTCCTAGTCATAGTGGATTATTTTTTTCAACTCACACCCACACATTCAGTTTGAACACTCTGGACTGGCCTCAACACTGACTGCTCTAATCACTGACCTAGGCAAAATCCCTGAATTCTCACAGAATGTATAATCCTCAATGCATTTGTACCAGCTTAACATGCTTCTGTCTGAAGGGAAGAGCATCTTTTGGGAAATGCAGTATCAGCTGAATTACTGCAACCAATAGAGTATCTCCATTTTCTTGGAAGAGGTGTGAACTGCATGGGCTGGTGTGCCTGGGATGGCTCTCCATGCTGATAACAGCTACAAGATCCAAGGTTACAGACTCTCTTCTGACAGACTGTGCTGTCTTCAGAACACAAACTGGAAAAAAAGACCAGGTACTTGACTAAGAGCTACTTATCCTCCCCAAAATAAATGGCTATTGTTATGACTATGCTACCTAACATAATGGTGTTATGATCCAATTCCTGATCAAGAGGAAATCTTTCACCCCACCTCTTCCTTGATCACCCCAGGCTAGACATAAGAAACAGCAACACAATTTTTCTCACCTTTTCAGACAGAACTGGGGGAGAGGAGGGAAAGGCAACAAGAAATGAGCTTCATTTTCAATGATGGAGGAGACAGGAGTACATGGCATTATCAGTAGTGAAACACCAGAACTATTTGTATAGGATAAACACAGAGTGATCCTTCTTAAACCCATCATTTGAGAATGGTCTAGGCTTACTGTATCTTGCTGCAGTGGCAAAGCTCAGGCTAGATGGTTACACTGCCTCTTCCGCTCTACGTTTACAGGCCACCAGATACTGTTACCTCCACATTTAAAGAGAGCTTTTCCTGTGCCTGTCATTCCAATCAGTGAAAAACTATACCTCTGTGGACTTTTCTGGAAGGAAGAGGCTGGGGTTTTTTTTGTGGCTGGAGTATGTGGGTGGCCCTGCCTATGAACTGGGCCCTGCTGCATGAAAATCCACGTACAAACAGGAAGGTTGTTTTTTTTTTTTTCCAACAGCTTAAATCTAAACAGGCAAAGGGGTTGGAGATACAGAGCTTTGGCAAACACACAGCTACGCACTGTGTTACTACTTCCTTTCCTTCCAGGATGGATATTCCTGTACCAGAGGGAGGGATCATCAAAGAATCATAGACTGGGCTGGGTTGGGAGGGACCCCAAGGGTCACAGAGCTCCAACCCCCTGCCACAGGCAGGGACACCAACCTCAGGCCTGGAGCTACACAAGGTTGCCCAGGGCCCCAGCCAACCTGGCCTGGAACACCCCCAGACACGGGGCACCCACCCCCTCTCTGGGCAGCCCCTTCCAGCCCCTCACCACTCTCTCTGCAAAGAACTTCCCCCTAATATCCAATCTAACCCTTCCCTCCTCCAGCTTCACTCCATCCCCCTTGTCCTGCCAGTCTCTGCCCTTGAACAAGCTGATTCCCCTCCTGTGTCTCTGCTCCCTTCAGGGACTGGCAGGCTGCAATGAGGTCCCCCCACAGGCCTTCTCTTCTCCAGGCTGAGCCAGCCCAGCTCCCTCAGCCTCTCTCCAGAGGGGTGCTGCTCCAGCCCTCTGAGCATCTTCTTGGCCCTCATATCCAACCCACCTATATAATAAATATAATTAGATATCCAATCCACCTACAAAACAATACCTGAAACACCACTTCCCAGGCTAGTTTAGGAGGGGGAAAACCAAACCAAAAAGCCATTTTACAATGTGTTCAATTGTATTCTGACTGAAAACTATTGCATAGGATTTGGATAGTAACACAACAGGAAAAACAGACACTAGATCATTGAGCAGCAGCTTCACTTGTCTTACTAAAGAGAAAAACATGCAACAAAGCTATGCAGCTCACAGCAGCATGCAGGATTTTCTCTGTCATTACACAACAGCCTAGGATAAGAACTGCCTCCTTCCAAACTCCTTGGGACTGTGAATGTCTCTGATTTTCCCTTCCTGGCCACAGAGCTGCAAATTTGGATTCCAGTTCTAAACCAGAGCTCTGAACTCAAGGACCTTGGCTCATTCCACGGGTTAGGAGCAAACTGCTGCTGCTATTACTAACGTTCCCAGCGTGACCTGCTCCCTCACATCTCATCTTTCAGTGGAAGAAATTCCTCTTGCCAGTTGGGAATCCTTCCTATTGCGTTGGGGAAGGCCAGCACAGGAAGCAGAACTTCTCCAGTGTCAAACCACCTCAGCGATCACCAAACCTGGGCCCAACAACCACGCAGTCCCCACATTTAAAGCCTTTCCAGCCCTGCTCGACTAGTGGATCGCCTCCCCGACTCCTCCTGCTCCCAAAGTGCTTAAGCCCTTTTTCTCCTGCTTGTCCTTTCCTCCTGCACCTACTTTTTTCTCACCTCCATCACTGCTTGCTGCTCTCTCTGCCTCAAATCCCACGCCCTGCCCCTAAAAACCACCAGCGCCTCGCCTCCCTTCCCTTCATCCCAACCCGGAGCTGCAAGCAGACCAACAGCCCACGCTCCAGGGCTAGAGAACAGGGCAGGGAAGAGGCAGGATCTCCCCTCAGCCACACAGGGCCTGCTGACCCTACCCCAGGAGCCACAGGCGAGGTAGAAGCCCTCCTCCAGAGCAGCCCCTGAGCGGGCTCTCCCCACCAGCAGTACGAGAGGAGCCCATGGCACACAAGCTCGGCGACCTTCCCCCCCCACACCCCCCAGGACGGGCTCTACCCACAGAGGCGGGAAAAGGCGGGGGAGCGGAGGGAAAGGCCAGCGCATATCCGCGGCCTGGGGCGGTGGAAGAGGCAGGGGGAGCCCTGCGCAGCCCCGCTGCCTCAGGGGGGGCGGCCGCCGCAGGGAGGGGCGCGGGCCATGACTCAGGCGTTTTACCCGCTCCCTAGCCGGCGCGGCGGCGGGCACCGGGAGGCGCAGGGGGCGAGGGGGGGAAAGGGGGAGAAGGGGGGGGCGCGAACCCCCGGGGCGAGAGGGGAAGGGGGGGAAAAGGGGGAGTGGGGGGGCTCGAACTCCCGGGGGGCGAGGGGGGAAGGAGGAGGAAGGGGGGGAAAAGGGGGAGGGGGGGGCTCGACCCCCCCGAGGCGAGGGGGGAAGGAGGGGGAAGGGGAGGGGGGAAAAGGGCGGGGGGGGGGGGGGGGAACCCCGGGGGCGAGGGGGGAAGGAGGAGGAAGGGGGGGAAAAGGGGGAGGGGGGGGCTCGACCCCCCCGAGGCGAGGGGGGAAGGAGGGGGAAGGGGGGAAAAGGGGGGTGGGGGGGGGGTGAACCTCCGAGGCGAGGGGGCAAGGAAGGGGAAGGGGGAATAAGGGGGGGAGGGGGGCGCGAACCCCCGGGGCGGGAGGGGAAGGAGGGGGAAGGGGGGAAAAGGGGGGGGAGCGCGAAGCCCCGGGGCGAGGGGGGGAAGGGGGGGTAAGGGGGCAAAGGGGGGGGGGGGGCTCGAACCCCCGGGGCGAGGGGGGGAAAGAGGAGAAAGGGGGGGGGGGGCTCGAACCCCCGGGGCGAGGGGGGAAAGAGGAGGAAGGGGGGAAAGGGGGGGGGGGGCTCGAACCCCCGTGGCGAGGGGGGAAGGAGGAGGAAGGGGGGAAAAGGGGTGGGGGGGGGGGCGCGAACCCCCTCCGCTCCCCTGATCGGGGGGGTGGGGTGAGGGGGGGTGTTGGGGGGGGGTGTGAAACGACGGCGACACCCGCGCCGGCGGCACGTGTCCCACCCCGCGCCAATGGGAGAGGCCGGGACCATAGAGCGGTGCCGGGCGCTCGCTAGACATTCCACCCGCGGAGCCCGTCTCTCTGCTGCCGCCATCTTGTTGGAGGCAGCGGAACCCGCTCGGCCGCAGGGCCGGGCCCGCGCCCTCCTCCCCCTCCTCCCCCTCCTACTTACCTGATGCGCTCCCCACCCCCCCCCTCTCCGCCGCCCTCCCGCGCCACCGAGCGCAGAGGCCGGCTTTACCTCTAGTAGGCCCGCAGCGAAGCCTATGCTGGGTACGAGGCCGAGGGGCCGGCCGCCATCTTGGTAAAAAAGAGGTCTGTGCGTGACCTACCAACATACGGCTGATCCCTCCCCCATGTACCCTTGGCCGGCGGGTTGCTATGGGAATGGGGCGAGCGCATGCGTGCTTCCGCCCGGCCGCCTCACAACGCCTCAAGGGCGGAGACTGAGGGAGGAGAGGGGGGCGTGGTTTTGGAGGTGAGGGGGCGTGGTTTTGGAAGGGAGGGGGCGTGGTTTTGGAAGGGAGGGGCGTGGTTTTAGAAGGGAGGGGGCGTGGTTTTGTTGGGGGCATGGTTTTGTAGGGGAGGGGCGTGGTTTTGGAGGGGACGTTGTTTTAGAGGGGAGGGGCGTGGTTTTGGAGTGGAGGGGCGTGGTTTTAGGGGGAGGGGGTCTGGTTTTGGAGGGGAGAAAGCCTGGTTTTGGAGGGTAGGGGGCGTGGTTTTGCAGGGGATGTTGTTTTAGAGGGGAGGGGCGTGGTTTTGGAAGGGAGTGGCGTGGTTTTGGAAGGGAGTGGCGTGGTTTTGAAGGAGAGGGGCGTGGTTTTGAAGGGGGCGTGGTTTTGAAGCGGATGGGCGTGGTTTTGGAGGAGAGGGGCGTGGTTTTGAAGGGGAGGGGCGTGCTGGGCTCCTCCCCTTCCCCCTCTGGCGGCGCGCGCGGGCGAGCGGGCGGGGCCGTGCCTGGGGAGCGGCGCGGGCTGGAGGTGAGGCGCGGGGTCGGGTGGGGGCCGGGGGTCCGCCGTGCCGCCTGCGGGGCCCTCTGTGGGCGGCTGGTAGGGGATCGCCCCTTCCCCAGCTGCCCCCCTCTGCGGGCGGGCCGGGGCCGAGGGAGGAAAGGGCTGGGGCGAGGCGGCCGGGGGGGGGGGGGTGCGGGGGAGATGCTGGTGAGGAGGAAGCGGGCCCGGTGCCCCGGCTGTGGAGCCGGCGGCTGCTTGAGGGGGGAGGGGGGGATCAGGAGGAGTGAGGGAGCGGGGCCTGGGGGCCGCTCCGAGACTGGGGGCTGCTGCCTGCCTGGGAGCGCTGGAGGGGGGGGGGAAATCTCTGGGGAGGATTTCTGTGTGTTAAAATGTAACCTGAGTGCAGCCGTCTGCGTGGGGGTGCTGGGGGGTGACAGGGTGGCCATGAGCCAGCAGTGTGCCCTGGGGCTGAGAGAGCCAAGGGGATCCTGGGGGCATCAGGAGGAGTGTGGGCAGCAGGTGACAGGAGGGGATCCTCCCCCTCTGCTCTGCCCTGCTCAGGCCCCACCTGGAGTGTTGTGTCCAGTGCTGGGCTCCCTGGGATCAAAGGGACAGGGATCTCCTGGAGAGAGTCCAGAGGAGGCTGAGGAGATGCTGAAGGGCCTGGAGCATCTCCCCTGGGAGGAAAGGCTGAGAGAGCTGGGGCTGTTCAGCCTGGAGAGAAGAAGACTGAGAGGGGATCTTATTAATGTCTATCAATATCTTAAGGATGGGATGCAGAGGGGCATGGCCAGCCCCTTTTCAGTGTCTGTGGGGACAGGACAAGGGGCAATGGCTGCAAGTTGGAGCACAGGGAGTTCCAGAGCAACCTGGGGAAGAACTTTTCCCCAGTGAGGGTGAGGGAGCCCTGGGACAGGCTGCCCAGGGGGTGTGGAGTCTCCTTCTCTGGAGAGATTCAAGTCTCATCTGGATGCCTATCTATGTAATATGAGATAGGGAGCCTGCTTTGGCAGGGGGGTTGGACCCGACGATCTCTTGAGGTCCCTTCCAACCCCTAAGACTCTGTGATTCTGTGATTCGTATGAAAGGACACCCAAGCTGCTTCAGTGTTTGGCACCTTTAGTCTGTCTCTTCCATCAAAAAGCCTGCCTCAGGACTGAGCCCTTCCTTATTGGGAGCAGGGTGAGAAAGTGGCTTGGTAGCTGTTAAAAGGGAAGTAATTGAGGTGAGCTATAAAGCTGCATCTTAATAAACCTAGAGGAGGTTTATATATACATATACAGTAGCTTTCAGAAGGAAATGACCTAGCTGCAGGAAACCACAGGCAATTTGAAAACAACTTTGTCTTCTGCTTGGGCTCCTGCCCGTCTGACGCTTGGCAGGTTGCTTTGACTTCAGGATGATGGCTTTTCTTTGGGAAGGACAGACTGAAGGGTGCTGTACACAGCAGCAGTTTGGAGTCGTTCCACAAGATGCTGAGCTCCCTGACTGAAATCTGCTTGGAAGACGAGAGAATCAGACAGTGGCAATCGCAGAGCTGTAGAATCAAAGTGGGGAGTGAGGTAGATCAGAGGTGGTTATGGCTTTGGGAATGGGAACCTTTGCATTTAGAGGATCAGCCAGGGAAGGGACCAGAAGGAGGGGGACTTGGGGAGCTCATTGTTTAAAGATGCAGCCTGTGCTAATTGTTTTATATTGCCATAGTGAACGATATGATGGCTTGAGCTCATGCAAGTGAAGTGTGATAGAAGTTCTGTTCACAGGTCTGTCGTGGTCCAGAGACTTCTTTGCATGCAGGAGTCAGAGGAAAAGATTCCCCTCCCTGTCTGCTTTGTATCTTAAAGTGGTGCAGCTGCATGGGAAAGTCTTACCTTGGCAACAGAAGTTAAAATGACTGATTTTGCAAGCATCCAGATGAAAGAGGAGGAGAAAAATGTTTCGGTTTGAAGTTGTCAGCTCTTTACTGAGAACTCAGGCATGACAGGAAATGTTTTGGGGAAGGAGGCTTAGAAAGAAAGAAAAAAAAAACCCCATGAGTTGAGGTTTTTTTTTTGAGCTGCATCCTGTAAATAGTAAGAAGTCTTTAAGTAGTCAGTGTGTTTGGTTTGGGTAGTTTCTGGAAAGGATGTGAACTTTTCTTTATCAGGCTTCAGCATGGTTTGCTGTACATCTAGTGCCTTCAGCACCCACCTTTCTATTGCTTTAATTTATTGGTGTTAAGAGGAGCAATGGTGGCTGAATATTTTCCCCCTTATTGATACCAACAAATCAAATATTTGTACTCTGAAGCAATTGACTCTGCTTCAAAATCAAGAATTCTTCTTAAATTTTCTGTGCAACCAGGTGTTTAGTTGTGTGGTTTTACTTGTATGAGTTTTATCAAACTGAAAAGCATTCTTATTTTTCCAGATTTGTTCCTGAGCTTCTGTAAAAATGTCCAAGGTAAGAATAACACATCTGTCTTCCAAGGTAAACCAGAATTATTGTTTATTTTTCCTATTAATCTGCAAGGGCAGAATGTGTAGCTCATGTTGTGTTGGATTCTGATGTAAATGCTAAATTTGTGGGTCATAAATAAGAGAGAATTCACATTTAGAAGGCATAATATTGTACCACATAAAGCATACACAAAAGTAGTTTCCTAGAAGTACAGTTAGCTTCTGGAAGGATTTCCTTTTGGTGACAGAGTTGCATACAAGCTCCCTAGTGCATTTTTATTGAAACTTCCATTCTACTACCATATTTTGAGCAGGAATCATTTAAGAAAAGGGGTCTTCTTTGATTTAACTTCTTCATTTACTGTCACAGTCAACTGATCTTGAAAAATTCTTCATAAACCATGTGGTAACTTAAAATCTTGACATGCTGGTCAAATGACTAGAATTCATCTGGTTCTTGGTCTCCTGCATTTGATATAAGGGATAGAACATGCCTGTTAGCTGGCTAGAGTCAAATGTGTTGTGGGTTTGCATGGTAGGGTTCTGGTGGAGGATGCTGGGGGGGGTGGGAGGCTGCAGGAGGGGCTGCCCCACAGAGCAAACACCAGCCAGGCTCAAGGCCAGAGCTGCTGCTGAGCAAGGCTGAGCCCATCAGCGATGGTCGTCATGCCTCTGAGAATCATCATTAAGAGAAAAAAACAGAGAGAGAGAAAGGGGGGGAAACACTATTTTGTACATTTGGTGTAAATTGTGTACCTCTGCCCCAAGAAAACCCAAAAAACCCCACCATCTCTAAGGAGGCCTTCCAGCAGCTGGCTTGGCTGTGACTTCACTAGTCGATGACTGTTTGTGTTTGGATATGCTAAAACCAGGCTAGAAATGCTCATTGTGTGCAGTGTGTATGGATCCTGGGGGCATCAGGAGGAGTGTGGGCAGCAGGTGACAGGAGGGGATCCTCCCCCTCTGCTCTGCCCTGGTCAGGCCCCAGCTGGAGTGTTGTGTCCAGTGCTGGGCTCCCTGGGATCAAAGGGACAGGGATCTCCTGGAGAGAGTCCAGAGGAGGCTGAGGAGATGATGAAGGGCCTGGAGCATCTCCCCTGGGAGGAAAGGCTGAGAGAGCTGGACCTGTTCAACCTGGAGAGAAGACTGAGGGGGGACCTAATCAATGTTTATCAATATCTTAAGCATGGGATGCAGGGGGACATGTCCAGCCCCTTTTCAGTGTCTGTGGGAACAGGACAAGGGGCAATGGCTGCAAGTTGGAGCACAGGGAGTTCCAGAGCAACCTGGGGAAGAACTTTTCCCCAGTGAGGGTGAGGGAGCCCTGGGACAGGCTGCCCAGGGGGTGTGGAGTCTCCTTCTCTGGAGAGATTCCAGCCCCGTCTGGACACCGACCTGTGTGCCCTGTCCTAGGGACCCTGCTTTGGCAGGGGGTTGGACCCCATGGGCTCTGGAGGGCCCTGCCAACCCCTGTGAGTCTGAGATTCTATGATCTAAAACTTTCTCATTCTAAATGTGTGTGAAGACGCTGGTTAAAAACTGTCTGATTAATGAATGAACTTCATGCTGCAATAAATAAACATTTGGGGGTAGTTTTGCTCTTACTTCAGGTAATCTTGGCTGGAGAGCTGAATTAAATGAAACTTTGGGGTAGTTTTGTTTCATTCTAGGTGTGTGTAATTATTCTGTACTTCACTGTGAAACCCTTGAGTAGTCGGAACGCCTGTCAAGTATGTCGTACAGCATCAAACCATTTGAAACAACTAAGAAAAGTAGCTTAATACACAGGTATGTCTTGCTTATTATTGTCTTATTCTGTTTTCTTTTTAGCAACAGCCTGCTCAGTTTAACAACCCTGAAATCCCTGGCTATGTTGGATTTGCAAACCTTCCCAATCAGGTTCACCGCAAGTCTGTGAAAAAGGGCTTTGAATTTACCCTCATGGTGGTTGGTAAGGAAACATTTTGTTGCCTTTCTCCAAATTAGCATTTACTCAGGGGGAATTGGTAATTAAAGTTACTATCACTTTCAATATCACAAGGCTTCAGCTTCCTTCAGAAACCTTTTTGTTCTGGTTGCATTTCACTTTCTTTTATAGTTTATTAATTCATGCAGCAGCTGTTTTCCACACTACAAATAATGTTTGAATGCATTAATAAGAAATAATGAATACATTAATTAAGAAACGTTGCATGTGCCAGTGATCAGTACTTCTGTCCTCTCTGCTCTTAATGGGATTCAAGCTTTCCATTTAAAATGCAGTGTGTGTTTTGATTAAGAGAACAGTGTTAAGCAGACTATTCTTTTTAAAATCCTCTTTATGCTTTTGTTGCTCAAAAGAATCTCAACTCTGGTCTTTCTACCCCTCCTAAATGCTCAGGTAAGAAAAGAATGAAAATTAGATTAATTAGTTTTGATGTGAGCTGTCACTTGTAAAGTTGAGCTTGTTTTTTCTGTTAGCAATCATAATTTAAAGTTTCATTCTCTTTGGTATTTCATGCAGCATGTGTTGGTATCTGGAATGGAAAGAGAATTTCAGTGTGTCTACAGAAAATACCTTGATCCTCTTAGAAGTCAGTGGTGATTTTTGCAAATTAACTAGATTCCTGTTTCAGGCTTGGGTGGCTTCTGTCCCTCTCCTGGCCACACTGCTTGGGAGCTGAAACTCCTGAGTTCTGGTGTTTGAACTCTGTTAATTCTGGCTTTTAAGATAGGCTTTTACAAAAACTACCCTGATAGAATGAGGTCCTTTATTACTTGGCATCACAAGAAGTACATCCCATTTGCCTGTTAGATTTGTCCAGCAGAGATCACAGTGGAAATGAGTAGGAGAGGCCAGGTGGTACATGATAGGAGGTGTTTCAAGTTCTTAATTGTTTTGGATTCCAGCAGTTACAGAAAGAGTCTGTCCTCAAACCTTTCATTAGCTTTGCCTGATGACAGCCCTAGTCTTGCTTTTATCATGTTTCCATCTTGTGTAGTTTTAATCTTGGACAGAGTCAGCTTTTATTTGTTATTTTCCTAGAACTTTATGGTAGTTGTTTACTGTATTATTTGTTGCATTTGCTGAGGATAATATCACAAGGGATATCTTAAAAATTCCAAGGGTAAAGTCAAACTAGAAGCAGATGTTTCACATTATGGCATCTACTGCAGCTCTTTAGAATGTACTGTCCAGTGATCCTAAAATTCCTAAACAGTTCTGAGAAACAAAAGATGTGCTTTCTCTGCTGCAGCTAAGCTCAATTTCCACATCTCTCTGAAATGAACTGCAAATAGTGCTCTCTGAAATGGCTCTGGCAGAAAGCAATGTAAAATTCTATAGACCAAATAGTTGTTTCTAAGCTGCTTGTAAAATAAAAACAGGGAGGGGGTTGGAATTACATGGTGTCAGAGAAACAGAAATGCAATTCACCCCACCCATGTCTCAGAGAAGAAAATCACTTTACAGTTGCTCCTTGCCAGAGTTCTAAGTGATAAATGAGAACTACAGGAAGAGAACTTGGAGAAAAGTCATTTTATTGAAAATCTGGAACGATATTTTAAGACACACTCGCAGAGAGGGGCAGCTGATGTAAGATAAAATAAACTATGCTTTCAGTTGGTGATTGTTTCAACAGTTTGGAATGTGAATTCTTTCTCTTGAGATGTGCGTGGGGTTAAGCATGTTCTCTTTTGGGCTATATCACAGTGCCTGGGGTGAACTATTACTCTTCATTAGGAGGGGAATCAGCTTTTTTAAAAGGACAGACAATGGCAGGACAAGGGGGATGGATTAAAGCTGAAGGAAGGAAGGGTTAGATTGGATATTTTGGTGCACAAAGGCAAAGACACCAAAGACATTTTGGGGTGAGGTTGAAGCAGGAAGGGGCAGGAAGAGTGGGACAGGGCAGGACAAGGGGGATGGAGTGAAGCTGGAGGAGGGAAGGGTTAGATTGGATATTAGGGGGAAGTTCTTTGCAGAGAGAGTGGTGAGGGGCTGGAACAGGCTGCCCAGAGAGGGGGTGGGTGCCCCGTGTCTGGGGGTGTTCCAGGCCAGGTTGGATGGGGCCCTGGGCAACCTTGTGTAGCTCCAGGCCTGAGGTTGGTGTCCCTGCCTGTGGCAGGGGGTTGGAGCTCTGTGACCCTTGGGGTCCCTCCCAACTCATCCCATTCTATGATTAAGTTGCCATGCTTCATAACTTCTGAGCAGGAGAATGCTTCTTTAAAAGCTGTCTTCCCTGACAGAGTCCTAATCCATGAGTTTTCTCCTTTGCATTGGCTTTCCTGCTCTTGTTTATTGTGGTTTATGAAAACACAAGCTGAGGTTTAGAACAGCTTGGCTGCTTGATGCTGGTGCTTCCAAAGAAATCCTAACCACTTGTGTTTATGAACAGTTTCATGTGCCTTCTCATTGTTAAGCTTATGACATCATCTAAATTATTTCATGGGAGAGTCACCAAAGTCCAACTGCTGTGACCAATAGCTAGAAACTTCTCTTCTTGTTAATCCTATACAGTGACTCTAAGTTTTTTTTTAACATGTAATGTTTACTTTGGACTGAAAGTTTGGAATGTGCCACTGGTTAAAAAATCACACTTTTTAGTTTTGCTGAAATGATGTGATGTGACTGTTGAGTCGTTCACTGGTGAAGACTGCACTGGTATAATCAAATATTGAGAGGAGCATTCTATAAGGCATTAAAAACTGTCAGTTCCTAGTCAAATCTTCATTTTAAAAGGAATTCCATCTTTTTTTTCTTTTGTTTGGATTTTTTTGGTCAGGCTTCTATTGCAGAATAACCTATGGTACTCAGAGGGATCATGTGCCCAAATGCTTTTAATATCATTTTTTAAAAAAATTAATTCTGTCAACGCCTGAAATGAACCCAGAATTCTAGAAAAGGAATTGTTCAGTGAATTGAAGTGCTGAGCACTTTGAGTTGCTGGTTTTTTTGCATGCTATGGATGTTTGTCCTGATTAAGATCTTTAGCTAATTAGTTGGCTTTTAAACTTTCCTTATGGCTCAGTCAGTAGCGCTAGAACAAAACTACCATAGGTAGTTCAGAGAATCATAAAATCCCAGACTGGCCTGGGTTGGGAGGGACCCCAAGGGTCACAGAGCTCCAACCCCCTGCCACAGGCAGGGACACCAACCTCAGGCCTGGAGCTACACAAGGTTGCCCAGGGCCCCATCCAACCTGGCCTGGAACACCCCCAGACACGGGGCACCCACCCCCTCTCTGGGCAGCCTGTTCCAGCCCCTCACCACTCTCTCTGCAAAGAACTTCCCCCTAATATCCAATCTAACCCTTCCCTCCTTCAGCTTCACTCCATCCCCCTTGTCCTGCCAGTCTCTGCCCTTGAACAAGCTGATTCCCCTCCTGTGTCTCTGCTCCCTTCAGGGACTGGCAGGCTTTTGTTATATGAGCACAACCCCCAGAAATACAGTGTACTTTGTGGTGCCTGGCTGTGCACAAGTTCAGTAATGCCTTTTTTCCTTGTTTAAATAGATGGTACAGCCTCCAGTGGAGGAGGTAGCTCCTCACTGTGTGTGATCCCCCACATGCTGGAGGGGTAGCAGAAAAACATGTGTTAAACATTCAGGAGACATGTCATGGGGAAATTTTAAGTCTAAATTGATCAGAAGTCTTAGAAATCAGATGTAATTAGAAATCATCAGTGAAAGCTCTGAGAAAGTGGATTGTAAAGCTGAGATGCAAAAATTGCTACTCAACCTTCTTGTGCAAAGTTTTCTAATACAAAATTAGAAGATGTAATTTTTTTTCATAAAATATTTACATTTAACATTGCAAAAATCCATAGGTAGATGATACTGTCTGTATACCATTGTAATTAATTATGTAAATATGTTGACAATATCTTTATATTGAATCACAGGTGAATCTGGACTGGGAAAATCTACATTAATAAACAGCCTCTTCTTGACAGATCTCTACCCAGAGAGGATAATCCCAGGAGCTGCTGGTAAACACACCTTGGATCTAGTTTCTCTGTTCTCAGTGATTTATGGAGTTGAATGCTTTCATCTTGGGATTTTAGTAACAGCAAGTAATAAGAGGAGGCTGAGGGGATGCTGAAGGGCCTGGAGCATCTCCCCTGGGAGGAAAGGCTGAGAGAGCTGGGGCTGTTCAGCCTGGAGAGAAGAAGACTGAGGGGGGACCTGATCAATGTTTATCAATATCTTAAGGATGGGATGCAGGGGGACATGGGCAGCCCCTTTTCAGTGTCTGTGGGGACAGGACAAGGGGCAATGGCTGCAAGTTGGAGCACAGGGAGTTCCAGAGCAACCTGGGGAAGAACTTTTCCCCAGTGAGGGTGAGGGAGCCCTGGGACAGGCTGCCCAGGGGGTGTGGAGTCTCCTTCTCTGGAGAGATTCCAGCCCCATCTGGACACCAACCTGTGCAGTATGAGCTGGGGAGCTGCTTTAGCAGGGGGGTTGGACCCCAGGAGCTCTGGAGGGCCCTTCCAACCCCTACAGCTCTGCATCATCCTACAGAGTGAGCTCTGAAGGATCCAGTCTCTTGTCTTTCAGAGAAGATTGAGCGCACTGTGCAGATTGAAGCCTCCACAGTTGAAATTGAAGAGCGGGGTGTGAAGCTGCGCCTGACGGTGGTAGATACACCGGGATACGGGGATGCTATCAACTGCCGAGACTGGTATGGGCACAGAGTGCATGGCACCCTGTGTGGGAACACTGACACCCAGTGCACATGTGTTGGGGGGGTGAGGGAACAAGTCACTGCAGCAGGGCTATATTAATCATGATAGGCAGCTCAAGGTAGGCTAGCCCAGGGGGCACACCTAGCTCCTCTGAACACTTCCACTCCAAAGGGGATTCAGAGTCATCAGGTTTTTTTGGGGTGTAATTTGAAGTCTGATGGTTTGGGGAGTTGTGGGGGGGAGGGAGGGGTTGTGAGGGGGTGTTTATGAGTGATGGGTATGCTTTCTAGTTTTGTAGAAGCTTAATGGAAGTGTCATGACTTCACTCAGATGTATGTGAAGATGTATCAGTAACTTCCATGCAGCATGAAAAAAACTCTGTGGCACAAATTTTAGGGGTCTCTCTTTGCCCCCATCCCTTTCCTTTACCCTCCTCCTCCTTTGCCCCCCCCTCCTCCTCCTCCTTTGCCCCCCCCCTCCTCCTCCTCCTTTGCCCCCCCCTCCTCCTCCTCCTTTGCCCCCCCCTCCTCCTCC
Source organism: Laterallus jamaicensis coturniculus (assembly GCA_022605575.1). Classification (NCBI taxonomy): domain Eukaryota; kingdom Metazoa; phylum Chordata; class Aves; order Gruiformes; family Rallidae; genus Laterallus; species Laterallus jamaicensis. Next base: position 767,690 of record JAKCOX010000164.1, on the reverse strand, counting down.
TCCTTTGCCCCCCCTGCTCCTCCTTTGCCCCCCCCTCCTGCTCCTCCTTTGCCCCCCCCTCCTGCTCCTCCTTTGCCCCCCCCTCCTGCTCCTCCTTTGCCCCCCCCTCCTGCTCCTCCTTTGCCCCCCCCTCCTGCTCCTCCTTTGCCCCCCCCTCCTGCTCCTCCTTTGCCCCCCCCTCCTGCTCCTCCTTTGCCCCCCCTCCTCCTCCTCCTTTGCCCCCCCCTCCTCCTCCTCCTTTGCCCCCCCCTCCTCCTCCTCCTTTGCCCCCCCCTCCTCCTTTGCCCCCCCCTCCTCCTTTGCCCCCCCCTCCTCCTTTGCCCCCCCCTCCTCCTTTGCCCCCCCCTCCTCCTTTGCCCCCCCCCTCCTCCTTTGCCCCCCCCCCTCCTCCTTTGCCCCCCCCTCCTCCTCCTTTGCCCCCCCCCTCCTCCTTTGCCCCCTCCTCCTCCTCCTCCTTTGCCCCCTCCTCCTCCTCCTCCTTTGCCCCCCCCACTCCTCCTCCTTTGCCCCCCCCTCCTCCTTTCCCCCCTCCTCCTCCTCCTCCTTTGCCCCCTCCCCCTCCTCCTCCTTTGCCCCCCCCTCCTCCTCCTTTGCCCCCTCTCCTCCTCCTCTGCCCCCCTCTCCTCCTCCTCTGCCCCCCCCTCCTCCTCCTCTGCCCCCCCTCCTCCTCCTCCTCTGCCCCCTCTCCTCCTCCTCCTCCTCTGCCCCCTCTCCTCCTCCTCCTCCTCTGCCCCCTCTCCTCCTCCTCTGCCCCCTCTCCTCCTCCTCCTCCTTTGCCCCCTCTCCTCCTCCTCCTCCTTTGCCCCCTCTCCTCCTCCTCCTCCTTTGCCCCCTCTCCTCCTCCTCCTCCTTTGCCCCCCCACCCTCCTCCTCCTCCTTTGCCCCCCCACCCTCCTCCTCCTCCTTTGCCCCCCCACCCTCCTCCTCCTCCTTTGCCCCCCCACCCTCCTCCTCCTCCTTTGCCCCCCCACCCTCCTCCTCCTCCTTTGCCCCCCCACCCTCCTCCTCCTCCTTTGCCCCCCCACCCTCCTCCTCCTCCTTTGCCCCCCCCACCCTCCTCCTCCTCCTTTGCCCCCCCCACCCTCCTCCTCCTCCTTTGCCCCTCCTCCTCCTCCTTTGCGCCCCCTCCTCCTCAGCCCCCCCCTCCTCCTCCTCCTAAACCCCCTGCCCTCCTCCTCCTTTGCGCCCTCGCCCTCCTCCTTTACCACCCCCCTCCTCCTTTGCCCCCCCCTCTTTCTTGTTTGTATTATTCTTATTTAACTTTAAGTTTGGACCATTTTTAACTCCCCAGTGACCCTGACTTCTGACTTTTTTTTTCATAATCAGAAAGCACTGGACCCACTGGGACACAAGAAATTAAACAATACTCTAAAAAAGTAATTAATCTAGTCTTTCATGCCAGTAAAAATCTGTCTTTAGTTGATTCTCAAACCCCTCTTTGCTTTCCAGCTTTAAGACCATCATCTCTTACATCGATGAGCAGTTTGAGCGCTACCTGCACGATGAGAGTGGCCTGAACAGAAGGCACATCATAGATAACAGGGTTCATTGCTGCTTCTATTTCATTTCACCCTTTGGCCATGGGTAAGTGTTGCTCACTGCTCTTTTTTTTCACTTTGGGGTGTTGGTTTGTGCCTGTTGACTCACATTTTCCCAATCAGATTGCTGTGACTTCAGCAAGTCCTAGAACTGCTGGAATTCATGGGGTGTTTTTCTCCTCTGAAAGCTCAACACTGTTGCAAAAAAAAAAAAAACCCTTAAAAATTGTTAATTGAGGTTAAAAAGTAATGTAACCCTTTCCATCTTTCAATTTTAGCCTTAAGCCTCTGGATGTTGAGTTTATGAAGGCCATACACAACAAGGTCAATATTGTGCCAGTGATTGCAAAGGCTGATACTCTTTCTCTGAAAGAGCGAGAGAGGCTAAAGAAAAGGGTAAGGATTCTTCTGGCTTGCTGCAGGGTGGTTGGTTGTAGCAGTGTGGTTGCTGAAAGGTGGGGTGTTCTCATTCAGCCTTACCCTGGCCTAGCCAAGGAAAACATCATCTCACCTGCAGTGTGACATTATCACAGAGTCGTGGAAGGGCCCTGCAGAGCCCATGGGGTCCAACCCCCTGCCCAAGCAAGGTCCCTAGGACAGGGCACACAGGTCGGTGTCCAGACGGGGCTGGAATCTCTCCAGAGAAGGAGACTCCACACCCCCTGGGCAGCCTGTCCCAGGGCTCCCTCACCCTCACTGGGGAAAAGTTCTTCCCCAGGTTGCTCTGGAACTCCCTGTGCTCCAACTTGCAGCCATTGCCCCTTGTCCTGTCCCCACAGACACTGAAAAGGGGCTGCCCATGTCCCCCTGCATCCCATCCTTAAGATATTTATAGACATTTATAAGAGGCTGGCCATTTCCCCTGTGTCCCACCCTTCAGCTATTGATAACCATTGATCAGATCCTCTCTCAGGCTTCTTTTCTGAACAGCCCCAGTTCCTTCAGCCTTTCCTCACAGGGGAGATGCTGCAGTCCTTTAATCATCTTTGTAGCCCTAATTATCTAATATTACCTAATATGTTGTTTGATATCTTCGTGGTCCCAAAGCAGAGACATTCTGCATCTGTAATGTGCATTTTTAATTTTTTTTTTTATTATTTTTGGATATTTTTTGATTTGGAGTTGTTTTTCTGCTCCAGTGTCCTCCCTCTTCTAATACATTCCAGTTCTGTCTTCCACAAGACCCCTTAACACATTCAGTCTTGCAGGACTTGATGCTATATTTGCTGAGGGCAGGGGAAAAGGTGACAAAACATTGTGAGTTAATAACTGTGACTTTTAGAAATCAGTGTTAGAACTAGCTTGGCAGAAGGCACACTTGATCCAGTCTTAGCTGTTACATTTAAAACTTCACCTATGATTTCTTTCAGTTATTCTGAATACCTTTACCCAACTTGCAATAAAAAGAGAGGTATGCTTTACTTTGAGAGATGTATGGTGGTAGAATTCTGCAGAAATAAAGGGGTTTTTTTTTAAATATCATTTCTTTAAAGAGCAAAATATGGGTGTATGGCAAATGGATTCCAGCTGCAGATGCCATTCTTAGCAGTCATGAAGACAGAAAAAAGAATTTGCTGTGTTTGTAGCTCAGGTTTTTAAACATTCCCACCACTACCTTCTGAATAGTAAGTCAGAGGCAAGAAACAGGAGTTTTAGGCTGTTGAAAGCAATTATGACTTTTAAGTCAGTGCTTTGTAAGTTTAAAAATATACATAGTTTTAAAGAGAGCTCTGATTCTTACATGCTTGTTTGAGATACTCCTGTTTGTATGAAGGTCTGTGCCAAGTAGGTGTTGAACATCATGAAGACATGTGGTGTTTAGAAACACTCACCAGGTCATTTGGATCAGTAAGATAGGCCCACAGCTCTAATCAGGTGGTTTATAACCAATGAAGTCATTTTACTTTAAGATTTAAAAGTACTGACTTTACTGTTATCTCCATTTCTGAAATGATAAATGTCAGATTCTGGATGAAATAGAAGAGCATGGCATCAAGATTTATCACCTGCCTGATGCTGAATCAGATGAGGATGAAGATTTTAAGGAGCAGACCAGACTCCTAAAGGTAGGACTGGCTCCCTAAGTTACTTACATGTATAATATCCTGTCTTGTTGGACTGCTCAGATGGCTTTAGAACCAGTGATGAGACCTTGAGTGAGTCAGTGTCTCTGTGCTCAGGCTCCATCTGGAAGATAAAGGTGTTAACAACAACTTTTGGGGGTTTTTTCTGTTCAACAGCTTCAAATTAAAAGCTTTACAAACTTAATCCCTTAATATGCAGCGCTGAACAGATCAGGAGTTGTTTGTTCTGGTTCATTTTTAGTCATTTTTGCTTTTTTTTTGGCTTTCAGACCAGCATTCCATTCTGTGTAGTGGGATCAAACCAACTCATTGAAGCCAAAGGTAAAAAAGTGAGAGGTCGACTCTACCCATGGGGTGTAGTTGAAGTGGAGAATCCAGAACATAATGACTTCCTGAAGCTGAGGACCATGTTAATGTAAGTTAGAAAATCCCAATGAAATGGTAGTTTAAAAAAAAAACAATCACCAGGAAGATACTCTTAAAACTGTAATGGGTGTAGGAAGCAGTTGTGGGATCCTTGGAGACATATGTCTGGAGAAGGCCATGAGCAACCTTGACCTAGCTGGCTTAGAGTAGGATTGCACCACATAAGCTTTGCAGGTTCTTTCCAATGTGAATTACTAAGTGATTAGAGAAAACAAAGCTTTTTGCCCAATTCTTTTGCTGAAGAGTGGTGTGTGGCTTCAGATCCCCAAGAAGACAGAGCAGGTTGCTTCACACCTTGTGCTTCTTTGATGATATCTGTATGTGGGTTGATATCTCAGGCTTTGCTGCTCTGCTTCCCCTGCCCAGCACCACTTCATTCAACACCTTCACCCAGGAGGACAGCTTATTTCAGAGCTGCCTCCAGGCCTGATGTCATCTCTCTGTGTCTTTTATTGCACCAAATGAACTCCCATTAGCTTTCAAATTAGCATATTAACTGGGCATACGTGCTGAAGCCCCTGACCTCATACAGCACTGCATGTTAGAGCTGGTTAAGCAAGCTGGCATGACACAGGTATATTGTCATTCTTTTCCTTCCACCAGCACCCATATGCAAGACCTTCAGGAGGTGACCCAGGACCTTCACTATGAGAACTTCCGCTCTGAGAGGCTCAAACGAGGTGGCAGGTTGGCATCTTAGTTACATGCTGCTTTTCCCTCTTCTCTACTGAGTTTTTTTGGTCTCTCTCTGTGTCACTCCTGCCATTTCCTTGCTGGGGTTTGGTAGCTCATGGACAGTTTAGCTCCAGTAAGCACCAAGTTCAGTTGACCAGTTTACACTGAATGTAAGAGGAAAGTATTCTCTAAACCTGAAGAGACAATTGTGTCATTGAAAGGGTGTAGTTAGACCTCTGCTTTGCTTTAAGGCTTGAGCAGAGTTGGATTGTAACATTTGAGGTAAGTAAGAAGGGCAGATGTCTGTGGTAACTGTTGTCTTAAAAAATCTGCAGTTTAGGTCAGTGCTGGTATGTTAAAAAATGGGGTTTTTTGTAAATTAACTACTGGAAAGAGAAACTCAAGTCCTCCTGCTTTATTAAACACCATAGAATCCCAGCCTGGTCTGGGTTGGAAGGGACCCCAAGGGTCACAGAGCTCCAACCCCCTGCCACAGGCAGGGACACCAACCTCAGGCCTGGAGCTACACAAGGTTGCCCAGGGCCCCATCCAACCTGGCCTGGAACACCCCCAGGGACCATAAATGAACATCTCCATAAATGAACAGGATCATGTCTTTCAACCCTATTTCGAGCTGTGGAAGGTAGGACATGGCTTTCCTGGTGAGAGAGACAGGCAGAACAGCCCATTTTTCATTAAAATACCAGGGTTTGGAAAGCAGAGTTTGTTTCCTGGTTTGAGTTTCCTGCTGCTTCTCTCACTTCAGCCACCAGAGGGTTTCAGAATTGCACCTTTCAGGGTTTGAGATACTGGGCAAAGCTTTTCCCATCGTGCTGTTGACACAGGTTTTGTCAAATGCCTAGTCACTTTTCAGGAAAAGGAGTTTGTCTCTGCCTGTAGCACAGGGCTACAAGTCCAGTTTTCCCTTTCAGGCAAGATGACGTGTTCTCCTGCCCTGACTTTTAAATCCTGTTGTCTGATGGTCAAGCTACAAAACAGTGAGGGCTGCTTGCACATGAGTGTTTGTTCCAACTTCCACCTACTGTGCTGCAGTTGGTGCTTGCTGGCTGTATCCAGCAATGTTCTTGGAGCCTTTTGGGCACAGAGGATTGTTTACCAATCAATTTCTCTGTTGGCCTTTTAATGAGCATCAGTTTGTTTACTTTTGGTGGCACTTGTCTGATTAGACCTGTTAGCACATCTTCCCCATTGCCTCATGGGAGAGGAGCAATCTGTTAGCAAAGCAGTAGGTAGTCTTGAAACTACAGTGCATAAAATGTATGTTTGGTTCACTCACTGTAAAATGTCCCAATTAAGCAAGATACTGAGTTACAGAATCACAGGATCACCAGGTTGGAAAAGACCTTTCAGATCATCAAGTCCAACCATTCCCATCCTAAGCCGAACCAGATCCCTGAGCACCTCATCTCCCCTCTGTTAAACACCCCCAGGGGTGGGGACTCAGCCCCTCCCTGGGCAGCCTGTGCCACAGCCCCACAACTCTGCCAGGGAAGAACTTTCCCCTCACATCTGAGCTGCCCCTGCCCTGGCACAGCTTGAGCCCCTTGTCCCATCTCCTGTCCCCTGGCTGAAGAGACCATCCCCCACCTCTCTGCACCCTCCTGGCAGGGCAGGGGAGGTGGGGAGAAGGTCTCCCCTCAGCCTCCTCTTCTCCAGGGTCAACACCCCCAGCTCCCTCAGCTGCTCCTCAGAGGATTTGCCCTCCAGCCCCTTCCCCAGCCTGGCTGCCCTTCTCTGGACTCACTCCAGGACCTCAGTGTCCTTCTGATGGTGAGGAGCCCAGAACTGGACCCAGCACTCGAGGTGCAGCCTCCCCAGTGCCCAGTCCAGGGGCACAATCCCCTCCCCAGACCTACTGGCCACACTATTTATGACACCAGCCAGGATGCCATTGGCCTTCCTGGCCATCTGGGCACACTGCTGGCTGCTTCATTATGACAGGTGGGATCAGTGCTTGTGCTATGATCTTAACTTGCCATGCAAAGGAAACCTTTTGGACTTGTTAAAATAAAAAAGAAAATTCTAGAAAAATAATCAAACTCCAACGTCTTAAGTGGAGCAGAGGATAAAGGGTTCCTCCAGTTGGATGGATTCCAGATACACGTGGTGGCTGTGTTACTTCTGTGGGTTTGGCTGTGACCCTTTTAGATGTTTGATAGCAAACATGGCTCTGGGATAGACCTGCATCAGAGGAAGGGCCTGCCTGGAGGGAGCCAGCTTCCAGAGACAGAGGTTCTCAGAGCACTGGTTATTTTACATATCACTTCCAGTCTTTTTATTCCATTTATCTTGTCCAGCACAACCTTGAACTTCTATTTTAGTGTAGTTGTATTGATTTATTGCCCCAGGGAAAGAGAATAATTGAGTATGTGTTTGCAGTGTTTCTGAATTACCTGTGCCCAGAGCTGTTCCCCAGGGCTCAGTGCTGGGTCCAGTCCTGTTCAGTGTCTTCACTGACACCTTGATGGGGGAACAGCACCCACCCTCAGCAAGTGCTGATGCTCCAGAGCTGGGAGGAGTGGCTGACAGGCAGGACACTGCGCTGCCATCCAGAGCCCTGGCCAGGCTGGAGAGCTGGGCAGGGAGACACCAGATGAGGGTCACCAAAAGCAAGTGGAGAGTCTGGCCCCTGGGGAGGAAGAACTGCTGGAATCAGGACAGGCTGGGGGGAGCTGCTGGAGAGGAGCTCTGTGGAGAAGGACCTGGGGGTGCTGGGGGGTGACAGGGTGGCCATGAGCCAGCAGTGTGCCCTGGGGCTGAGAGAGACAAGGGGATCCTGGGGGCATCAGGAGGAGTGTGGGCAGCAGGTGACAGGAGGGGATCCTCCCCCTCTGCTCTGCCCTGGTCAGGCCCCAGCTGGAGTGTTGTGTCCAGTGCTGGGCTCCCTGGGATCAAAGGGACAGGGATCTCCTGGAGAGAGTCCAGAGGAGGCTGAGGAGATGCTGAAGGGCCTGGAGCATCTCCCCTGTGAGGAAAGGCTGAGAGAGCTGGGGCTGTTCAGCCTGGAGAGAAGAAGACTGAGGGGGGACCTAATCAATGTTTATCAGTATCTGAAGGATGGGATGCAGGGGGACATGGCCAGCCCCTTTTCAGTGTCTGTGGGGACAGGACAAGGGGCAATGGCTGCAAGTTGGAGCACAGGGAGTTCCAGAGCAACCTGGGGAAGAACGTTTCCCCAGTGAGGGTGAGGGAGCCCTGGGACAGGCTGCCCAGGGGGTGTGGAGTCTCCTTCTCTGGAGAGATTCCAGCCCCGTCTGGACACCGACCTGTGTGCCCTGTCCTAGGGACCCTGCTTTGGCAGGGGGTTGGACCCCATGGGCTCTGGGGGGCCCTTCCAACCCCTGGGATTCTGTCTGTGTGGCACTGAGATTACAGTCAGTTCAGATAACGTTGTGCTCTGATAAACTGCCACACTTGAACCCTGCTCAGAGACAGTCTTTGTTGTTACCTACATGAAAAGATCTGTCATGGTTTGCAGTTGTTGTGGGCATAACTTTATGAAGGAACAGGGGCTAAATTGATGTCTTGAAAAGATTTTAAACGTAAAACTCTGAGTGGCATCTGTGTGCAGACCAGGTTTCATGAACTGTGTTTGTATTATGAAACTCTACCAGGTAAGATGTGTTTGAAGAGCCTTGATTTTTGTCAACAAAGCATTCTCTAGAAGTTCAAAACCTGGAGTGTATGCATGTTACTGAACAATATTCCTCTTATTTTTAGGAAAATAGAAGATGAAGAAGTAAATAAAGACCAGATTCTGCTTGAAAAAGAAGCTGAAGTAAGATGACAGACCCTCTACACTCTTGTGATGGGAGACTTTTTGTTCTTGTATCACTACTTTATGTCAGATGATTTGTATGATCTTGATAATCTGTTAAGGAAAGCAGAGTTTATTCAGTAACAGAATGGGAAGAGGTGTTGAGGAGTCTCAGGATGCTGATTTATTGGAACCAATGGAATGTGGTAAAAAGCCCAACTCCATTGCAGTAGCCAGTGGTGGATGCAGTGCACACACTGGGTGCAGAGGGAGACCCATCCTCACAGGACCCATCATGGAAAAAATCAGTTCAGTTCTGCAGCAGAGGAGAGAACAATGATAGGAATTGTCAGGAATAAAGAAGAGAAGATCTTGTGCTGCCACTATGATCAGTCCATAATGCACAGCACTGATGCTGACTTCATTGTCCCCCCAGCCCAAAATGGGTGGAACCAAGACCCTAAACAGTACAGTGAAGTAGCAAATAGAAAGCTGCAGGCAGCATGAAGCAAGTCCTCTACAGAGATAAAAGATAGCCTGTGAATTATGCAGCTTGCTAGTGTGGAATGTTCTGTGTAGCAAGGGTGCAGATAAGCTCAGAAAAGTCTTTTTCTTTCTCCATGGCCTTGCTCACTAAACACAAAGGTAGAATATTTTTGGTTTAGCACGTTCAGATTTCAGATTTGACAGATGTTTGGAGTTTGAAAGAGATGTCAGGAACGACTGGGTGTGCACACCCAGCTGGTGGGCTCTTCCATGCACTTGCTGATAGCTGGTGTTGGAGAGAAGGCTGAGTGAGATGGACTTTTCACTCTGCTCTGCCACAAGCAGATCCTCAGTCTTCTGCTGGTGGTTTTGGTGGCTACCCAAATCCCACCAGATAAGTAGAGTTAAAAGCTTTTTCATTTAAAGAATATGGAAAACAACACTGTGAACATTTCACAGGTTTAACTTTCCCTTGTTTAGCATAACAGCTGCTTGAGTTCAGAGTGTAGGTGCACAAAGGCAAAGGCACCAAAGAGGTTTTGGGGTGAGGTTGAAGCAGGAAGGGGCAGGACAAGGGGGACAGGGCAGGACAAGGGGGATGGATTAAAGCTGGAGGAGGGAAGGGTTAGATTGGATATTAGGGGGAAGTTCTTTGCAGAGAGAGTGGTGAGGGGCTGGAACAGGCTGCCCAGAGAGGGGGTGGGTGCCCTGTGTCTGGGGGTGTTCCAGGCCAGGTTGGATGGGGCCCTGGGCAACCTTGTGTAGCTCCAGGCCTGAGGTTGGTGTCCCTGCCTGTGGCAGGGGGTTGGAGCTCTGTGACCCTTGGGGTCCCTTCCAACCCAGGCCAGTCTATGATTCCCACCCCTCAGAGTTGGGTGTGAAAGAAGTGTTTAAGTATTGTACATGCAGCAGGGCTGAATGAATCTCAGTAGCCAAGTTACACCTTGTTACTGTGTTTAAATGTTGCAGTGCTCTAAAACTGAGTTTAGGGCAAGCTTAGGTCTCCCTTCCACCTGGACCTCACCAGTGAGGAACTGGGAAGTAACCCTGACAGCTCTTTTTGGTGACAGGTACTGACATGGTTTGGAGGGTCTTAAACAACCTGCTTTGCTTCTGGTGATGAGCTTCTATAGCTGGTTGCTCAGCACTTCAGCACCATCAGTTTCATGCCTTTAACTTTAGAGGAAGCAAAGACTTCCAATTAAAGAGGCTTAAAATCTCCTCCCAAATGACACTAATGAAGCCTGCTTATTGCCATCAGCGTATTCCCAACCTCTCAGCAGATGAAGAAAAGCAGGAGGAAAGGGTGCTAGAACCTCAGATTGTTACCCATCAGATAAAGATAATGCAGATATGCCTTTTTCTTTAATATCCCTAATTAATAGTGTGGCAGCAGCAGTGTGAGGTGGGATTAGGCTAAAGGCTTCTGTGCTCCTGTTCCAGCTTCGTCGCATGCAGGAGATGATTGCCAGAATGCAGGCACAGATGCAGATGCAGATGCAGAGTGGAGAAGGAGATGGCAGCACAGTTCAAGGACACCATGTGTAAAGCCTTGGGTAAGATGGGCAGATAACCACTCACAGGCTGGGGGTTTTTTCACCACTCTTTCTCATGGTTGGTACTGAGAAGGTCTGGAAAAAGCTTTGCATAGGTTTCAACCTCCTTTATCACTGGTAAGGTTTAACTGCTGTTTGTGAAGTGAATGGCTTGGGGGCAAACTAAACATCAGTGTGGTTGTCTATATGTGTCTGTGTATTTTTATTTTACATATATATATATATATATATATATATATATTCAAATTTTCCCAAAAGTCAGTGCAATGTATACTGGAAAGAATCATGGAAGAGTCTTTGAAGTGGTGTGAACAGGTGATTCTCTAACTCATGCTCAGGTCATCATTTCATTAGGACTTTTAAAACCTTTGCAGCTTTTTCAGGTTCCTGGCTCCAAGAAGACAGCCCATCTCAAATCATGTCTCTATCTTGGTTTTAGGTTTACTTGGACAGCAAGGTTGATCTTCTGAAGTTGAACTGTGGTGGGCTTACACCAGAAAGGATGCCTTTTGTTCAACAAGTGACTTGGCATTTGCATTAGAGTTTCATGTGGAAACAAATTGTGGTAACTCTTGAGATGTGTACTTCCTCACATGCACTCAGTATTCTCCATGCTACACACACTTGGCTTTGTCTTCTTTTTAGTAATTCTTGTATTGAGCTTATTTTTAATTTCCCATTGTATTAGGGATACAAAATAGACATTTAAACTTTTCTAGTCAGATAGGGCATTAGAGAACAACTTCTTTTTTTAAATAATCATAAGGCTTACTAATTAGCTCCTTGCTTTTAACTCTAACACCAACAGCTCTTGTTCAGTAGGGTATAGCACTCACCTCACCAGGCACCCCCAGGAGGTTCATTGTCTTTGTTTTGCTGTGTTTCCAGGGGTGTGTGTCTGTGAGACCATCATCCCTTTTCCTGTCTCTGCTCAGTGCAGAGGATTTTCTTGGTCTCTGCAAGTATCAAATTAAAAATTGAAGCATGCCTTGGGTCTTAATGAAAGAAAGGAAATGCCTTTTTAAGAGGCACACTGCATTTTATATGACAGCCATGATTTCCCACTGATTTAACCTTGAGGGACACATATTCTTTGTTTTTTTGCCTAAAATCTATTACTCTTATTTGCAGATCATTTTAAAATTGTAGGTTTTCTTGTAGGTTAGCACAAATCAGTCCTGCTATTTTCTGGGATTGCTGCAAGCAAATAAACTCAAATAATCCTGATGCTGTTAAATGAAGCAAACCTCAAAGACTAGTTTTCTATATCCAAATGCATAAGTAATTCTAGAATTCTTAAATGAGTCTTTTCATACAATTTTCAGGGCATTGCAAAGTGTTAATCATAGCATGAAGTATGTACTGGCACACTTCTCTGGCTTGAAATGCCCTCTGCCTGAGGGGATCAGTGCAAAGTATACGTTAAGGTCTTGCTCTGAGACAGAGTGAGCTGTATTACTTCAGAAGTGACTGATAACTTACACTTCTTTGGGGTTTTTTGGGGGGTTAAAGTCACTTTCCTTCTCACTGAGGAGGAGAGGAGACCATTTGTTAGCTTGGCTGGACTTCTGCTACATATCAGGAAGAGCTGTGGTGCAGAGCCACACAGGTGGCAGCTCGTGGGGTGAGCAGTAAGACACAGTGGTTGGTTTTTCTACTACTGATAAAGCCAGCAAGCAGGTTTCCTCAGCTGATCTGTTACAAAATGTTGTTATCTGAGCAGCTAATGAATAGGTAGGATTGCAACTTTCTTCTCTTCTCCAAGCTCAAGGGCAGCTGTGACTTTTATAATTTTTTTTTTCTTTTTAATGTTTCTTTGAAAAACAATTTGTAGGATTTCTACAGCTGAGGGATAATTCCAGGGGTACTTCAGTGGCTAGATTAACTATAAATCTGTTAAGCAGCTCAACTTTTTACCTGCCTGAAACTACTGCTGATGAATTGTTTTATATTTGAATCTCTCTTTAAAAAATGTGAAGTTAAAACCCTGCGTGGTAGCCTTCTTTATACCTTATTTATATCTCAAAGTTTGTATGCATTCCTGTGAATTGCTTCTTCTAAACTTACCAAAACAACTCAACTACAAAGTTACTCACCAGGTAACTTGGGGAAGTCCCATGCTGTGCTTCCACTGCCACAAATCTGAGGGGTTGGGGTAGGGTTTTTTCCTTGCTGATGAAGCTGTTTGGCATCTCTCTGAAATGCTCTGAAGGCAGCCTGCTGCAGGTGCTGCCTTGCTCTGAGAGAGAGCAAGCCCTGGGATGCTGGTGTGCTCACCTGTGAGCCTGGCTGCAGCAGTGCTATGAACCTGTACTTGAAGAAAAACTGTGAAACCTCAGATGGATGCAAAGAGGGTCTGGTTGCAGGTGTAACTCTGTGTGTGTGTAGGCTTGAGAGGGTTTCATCCCCTGGGTTTTCTGACATGGCAACAAAACCAGGGTGTCCCTGCAGCCTGTTTGGTCACAACCTGTGGAGTTCTTTTAGGCAATGTCTTTGCAGTATCATCTATCTGTTAAAACATTTGAATGAGTATTCTGTTTGCTTCTTTCTGATCTATAGTTCTAGCAGCAGAAATATTTTCATATGTAGGGGTTTTTTTTTTGTTTTGTTTGGGTTTTCTTTTTTTAATAGGAAAAAAAAGAGAAAGTTTACAGCTCTCACCATTGTAACAGCAATACTTTTAAGAAGGCTGATTACTGCTTCTTCCAAAGTCTTTCCCCCCTTCCCTTTTCACACAGTTAATGGCTTCTTGGTAAGACATGAGAAGTGAGACTACCTTGCTTAGAGTCTGGTTCAGCCAAACTCTTTCAGCCAAGAAGACTTGGGTAGAAGAAAGACTCAGAGACAAAAGGTACCTGTTGTTTGGTGGCTTGCAGAGCTAGCCACAACTCTCTGTTACAGCATCCTTACAGTGTTTATTTTAGTAGTCAAAATACTTCCTAAATTTGCAGGGCTTTCTAGTTGGTAGCAAAAATGACTTGCTTTTGGTACAAAAACCTTGTTATATTCTGGTTTCTTTACAACCATTAGCCCAAGACTATAATAAAAACTGCTAAATACACTCTTGGTTTGGTTTGTTACAATTCTTTATTATCATCAACCCTGCCAGGATGAGTTTCTTTGTGGTGATACAAGGGAGGAATGCAGATGTGGTTTAAAGAGAACACATGGAGCAACTCTTATAAACCACAGTCATTCAGTGTTGTATGCTCCAGCTGTATTGGTATGTGGCATTTCCTTACAGGTGTTCCCAGAGCTGCTCAAGCCCAGCTTTGGGACCTTGAGCTTTCAGTAGCTGTCACCAAACTTGTGCATCCCTCAGCTGTTACTGTAGGTACTTGTTAGGTGGTGCTTTCTGTGTTTTGGGGTCATTGCTTTCTCCAGGGAGTCATGCTTCATCTCTGGAGTGAATGAAAGCAGGATGGGTCTTTGCTCTAGATATTCCAGTGAGGAAGGAGATCAGCTTGTGGACCTGGTGTGAGGTCACTCTGATAGCAGGGGGGGCTGGGCTGGAGGTCAGATTTACACTGCTTGCTCCCAGCCTTCCCACTTCACTGGCACTTGGGGATGAGTTGGTCATACCTCTCTTCACAGGGACTCTGATGACCTCAGAGTTACTGACTGAGGAGGAAGCTGTCCTGTGATGCTGGAAGGAAAGAATGCTCAGCATTCCATTAACTAACTGCTTGCAGCTTTCCATCCTGGGCCACAACCAAAAAGGGCAACGCAAAGGGCTGGAGTTCTTATTGCTTTATCTTCTACTAAAGCTGGGAATTAGTAGGATGTCATCACAGGGCTCTCAAAGGAAAGAAGTTCAGACTTGGGAATTGTAACTCTGATGCCAGTTGACTCCTCTGTGACCACTGAGGAGTGGTATTCCCCAGGCCTGGTACTGGGATCAGTGCTGTTTAACGACTGTCAGAGGCAGGGGTGGGGGGATTAAGTGCACCCTCAGCAGTTTGCTGATGACACTGAGCTGGGTGGTGGGTTGGGATGGGAAGGGATGGCATCCAGAGGGACCTGGTGGGATGGTGAAGTGCATGGAGTTCAATAAGGCCAAGCTCCAGGAGGATGCTCCAGGCCCTTCATCATCTCCTCAGCCTCCTCTGGACTCTCTCCAGGAGATCCCTGTCCCTTTGATCCCAGGGAGCCCAGCACTGGACACAACACTCCAGCTGGGGCCTGAGCAGGGCAGAGCAGAGGGGGAGGATCCCCTCCTGCCACCTGCTGCCCACACTCTTCCTGATGCCCCCAGGATCCCCTTGGCTCTCCCAGCCCCAGGGCACACTGCTGGCTCATGGCCACCCTGTCACCCCCCAGCACCCCCAGGTCCTTCTCCACAGAGCTCCTCTCCAGCAGCTCCCCCCAGCCTGTCCTGATTCCAGCAGTTCTTCCTCCCCAGGGGCCAGACTCTCCACTTGCTTTTGGTGACCCTCATCTGGTGTCTCCCTGCCCAGCTCTCCAGCCTGGCCAGGGCTCTGGATGGCAGCACAGTGTTCCTGTGTGTCAGCCACAAAAATCAGCCTGTTCTCACAGGAGCAGCAACACCAGATTTGGTGTGAATGTGGGTCAAGCCTGAAGTTTTGGAATGGAGAAGTTGGTGGTGGGAGAAGCAGGTTGCTGGCTGGCTCTAGCAGCGCATCCCAGGCCTGATAGGATCTCCTGGGTCTGGCTCTCAGCCCTGCCAGGGTGTGTCAGAGTTTCAGGCCTGCTGGGGTGTTTCTGCCCTGTTCAGCAAGGTGTGATCTGATGGAGCTCCACATTTGCAAGTCCAGTTTCAGTGCTCCAAGCGCAGCAGGCAAAGGAAGCTTGCTTCCACCCCCAGGCCCAACAAGAGCCTGTAAATCCAGCAGGAACAACGTGCTTCTTGTGGCTAGAGACAGGCAGCCCTGCAGACAGCCTGCCCAGCTGTACGAACTGTGTCCTGCCAAGCACAGAGCCTGACACTTTGGCTGCAATGGGCTGAGACCAACGGGATGAGGATTAACAAGGCCAAGGGCAGAGTGCTGCACATGGGACAGAACAACCCCCTGCAGCTACAGGCTGGGGGAGACTGGCTGGAGAGCTGTCAGGCAGAGAAGGACCTGGGGGTGTTGGGTGACTGTGACTGACCATGAGCCAGCAGCGTGCCCAGGAAGGCCAATGGCATCCTGGCTGGTGTCAGAGCCAGTGTGGCCAGTAGGGCTGGGGAGGGGATTGTGCCCCTGGGCTGGGCACTGGGGAGGCTGCACCTCCAGTGCTGGGTCCAGTTCTGGGCTCCTCAGCATCAGAAGGACACTGAGGTCCTGGAGTGAGTCCAGAGAAGGGCAGCCAGGCTGGGGAAGGGGCTGGAGGGCAAATCCTCTGAGGAGCAGCTGAGGGAGCTGGGGGTGTTGAGCCTGGAGAAGAGGAGGCTGAGGGGAGACCTTCTCCCCACCTCCCCTGCCCTGCCAGGAGGGTGCAGAGAGGTGGGGGATGGTCTCTTCAGCCAGGGGACAGGAGATGGGACAAGGGGCAATGGGCTCCAGCTGCCCAGGGCAGGGGCAGCTCAGATGGGAGGGGAAAGTTCTTCCCTGGCAGAGTTGTGGGACTGTGGCACAGGCTGCCCAGGGAGGGGCTGAGTCCCCCCCCCTGGGGGTGTTTAACAGAGGGGAGATGAGGTGCTCAGGGGTCTGGTTTAGCTTAGGATGGGAATGGTTGGACTTGATGATCTGAAAGGTCTTTTCCAACCTGGTGATTCTGGGATTCTGTGAAAGTCCAAGCTCCATGATAGGAAAACCATGAGGATGGCTACTAACCCCACTGAGCCCAGGGCTTATTCCTGCCCCTTTGTCTGGAACCCAGTACAAACTGGTTTGCCAGACCCATGCAATGAGTTGTGCGTGCTCAGCCCTCCCAGAATCTTCAGTATTTTATCTCCTGTGGTGATGTAACCAGCACTCAGCACAGCAGATTTAAGGTCTGGCAGCAAATTTTAAGGAGAGATCTGCACATTTTGGCTCAAACAAAGGTAGTTTTGGCAAAAAAAAAAAGAAAAAAAAAAGGTCAGGGGTACTTGAGTTTTACACCCACCAGTCATTTGCAGCTTTGCTGCATCGAGGGATTGCACCTCAAGCTGGCTGTCCTCCTGGGTTTGATTGAGAAACAAATTGAGGCTGGTTGGGCAAAGAGGAGGAGTAGCCTCCTTTGTATGAACAGAAGCCAAAAATTCATGGGAAAATTATTGTGTAGGTGACAGAGGAACTCCCAGGTTCTGGGAAGATAATTCAGCCTATTGTAGAGAATGAGTAAATCATAGAATCATAGACTGGCCTGGGTTGGGAGGGACCCCAAGGGTCACAGAGCTCCAACCCCCCTGCCACAGGCAGGGACACCAACCTCAGGCCTGGAGCTACACAAGGTCGCCCAGGGCCCCATCCAACCTGGCCTGGAACACCCCCAGACACGGGGCACCCACCCCCTCTCTGGGCAGCCTGGTCCAGCCCCTCACCACTCTCTCTGCAAAGAACTTCCCCCTAATATCCAATCTAACCCTTCCCTCCTCCAGCTTCACTCCATCCCCCTTGTCCTGCCAGTCTCTGCCCTTGAACAAGCTGATTCCCCTCCTGTGTCTCTGCTCCCTTCAGGACTGGCAGGCTGCAATGAGGTCCCCCCACAGCCTTCTCTTCTCCAGCTGAGCCAGCCCAGCTCCCTCAGCCTCTCTCCAGAGGGGAGCTGCCCCAGCCCTCTGAGCATCTCCGTGGCTCCTCTGACCCCCTCTCCAACAGCCCCACATCTCTCTTGTGTTGGGCCCCAGCTCTGGACACAGGATCCAGCTGGGGCCTCCCCAGGGCAGAGCAGAGAGGGACAATCCCCTCCCTGGCCCTGCTGCCACCCCTCTGCTGATGGAGCCCAGGATCCCATTGGCCTTGGGAGCTGCCAGAGCCACTGCTGCTCATGGGGAGTTTCTCCCCCCCCCAGAATCCCCAGGTCCTTCTCACAGGGCTGCTCCCCAGGAGCTCTTCTCCCAGGCTGGATCTCTGGCTGGGATCCCTCCAGCCCCAGTGCCACCCCCTGACCCTTGGCAGTGTTGAACCTCATTAGGTTCCCCCAGGCCCATCTTTCCAGCCTGGCCAGACCCCTCTGGATGGCTCCTTTCCTTCTAGGGTGTCACCCACCCCACTCAGCTTGGTGTCACCCCCAAACTTGCTGAGGGGATGGGGAGGGGAAGGGGAAGGGGAAGGGGAAGGGGAAGGGGAAGGGGAAGGGGAAGGGGAAAGGGGAAGGGGAAGGGGAAGGGGAAGGGGAAGGGGAAGGGGAAGGGGAAGGGGAAGGGGAAGGGGAAGGGAAGGGGAAGGGGAAGGGAAGGCTCCCCCGAGCCCCCCGCCCCCCAGCTCATCCCCGCCTCCCCCCCCCGCCCCCGCGCCTGGCGGCCGCTCCCCGCAGCCTCAGCCCCGCCCCGCCCGGCCAATCGCGGCGCGCGGGGAGGGGCGGGGCGTGGTGCGCGGCCGGTGCGCGCGGGGTGGCGCGAGGCCGGGGGCTGCTGCTGTGGCGGCGGGCGGCGGCGGCGGCGCGCGGTGGGGCCCGGGGCGCTGAGGTGAGGCGAGGCGCGCGGCGGCGGCGGGAGGTCCCGGGGCGGCCTGACAGCGGTCCCGCTGGGCCGGGGCGGGAGCTGAGGGAGCCCCCGGGCAGGCTCTGGAGCGGGGGCTGCCGGCCAGCGGCGTCCCGGGGCAGGGCTCCCCCGGCTCGGCCTGGCTCGGGCCGCCTGCGCGTCGGGCGCTCCTGCCGCTTCTGTGGCGCCGCGGCCCCCGCAGAGGCCCCGGCGGGGAGGCCCGGCCGGGAAGGGGCCTGGCTCTGGCCGGTGGAGGGTCTGCCGCCCTCGCTGCTCCGGCCCTGGGGGCGGGGGCTGTGGCTGCCGGGGCCTGGGGGAGCGCCTTCCCCTGCGTGCCGCCCCGGGCGGGGCGGCTCCTCGCCTCAGGCCGGCAGCGTCGGGTCACCTGCGGCCTGTCCCTGCGAGGGGGTCGCGCCGCCCCGCCGGCTCCCGGCAGCGTTAGAAGGAGCCTTCCTGAGGCCCCGCTCAGCGGGCGGGGACCGGCCCTGGCTCCTTCCCTCCTCCCTTCCCCGGCCTGGCTCCTTCCCTCCTCCTTCCCCGGCCTGGCTCCTTCCCTCCTCCCTTCCCCGGGCCTGGCTCCTTCCCTCCTCCCTTCCCCGGCCTGGCTCCTTCCCCTCCTCCCTTCCCCGGCCTGGCTCCTTCCCTCCTCCCTTCCCCGGCCTGGCTCCTTCCCTCCTTCCTTCCCCGGCCTGGCTCCTTCCCCTCCTTCCTTCCCCGGCCTGGCTCCTTCCCTCCTTCCTTCCCCGGCCTGGCTCCTTCCCTCCTTCCCTCCCCGGCCTGGCTCCTTCCCTCCTTCCCTCCCCGGCCTGGCTCCTTCCCTCCTTCCCTCCCCGGCCTGGCTCCTTCCCTCCTTCCCTCCCCGGCCTCGCTCCTTCCTCCTTCCCTCCCCGGCCTCGCTCCTTCCCTCCTTCCCTCCCCGGCCTCGCTCCTTCCCTCCTTCCCTCCCCGGCCTCGCTCCTTCCCTCCTTCCCTCCCCGGCCTCGCTCCTTCCCTCCTTCCCTCCCCGGCCTCGCTCCTTCCCTCCTTCCCTCCCCGGCCTCGCTCCTTCCCTCCTTCCCTCCCCGGCCTCGCTCCTTCCCTCCTTCCCTCCCCGGCCTCGCTCCTTCCCTCCTTCCCTCCCCGGCCTCGCTCCTTCCTTCCTTCCCTCCTTCCCTCCCGGGCCTCGCTCCTTCCTTCCTTCCCTCCTTCCCTCCCGGGCCTCGCTCCTTCCTTCCTTCCCTCCTTCCCTCCCGGGCCTCGCTCCTTCCTTCCTTCCCTCCTTCCCCGGCCTGGCTCCTTCCCTCCTTCCCCGGCCTGGCTCCTTCCCTCCTTCCCCGGCCTGGCTCCTTCCCTCCTTCCCCGGCCTGGCTCCTTCCCTCCTTCCCCGGCCTGGCTCCTTCCCTCCTTCCCCGGCCTGGCTCCTTCCCTCCTTCCCCGGCCTGGCTCCTTCCCTCCTTCCCCGGCCTGGCTCCTTCCCTCCTTCCCCGGCCTGGCTCCTTCCCTCCTTCCCCGGCCTGGCTCCTTCCTTCCTTCCCCGGCCTGGCTCCTTCCCTCCTTCCCCGGCCTGGCTCCTTCCCTCCTTCCCCGGCCTGGCTCCTTCCCTCCTTCCCCGGCCTGGCTCCTTCCCTCCTTCCCCGGCCTGGCTCCTTCCCTCCTTCCCCGGCCTGGCTCCTTCCCTCCTTCCCCGGCCTGGCTCCTTCCCTCCTTCCCCGGCCTCGCTCCTTCCTTCCCTCCCCGGCCTCGCTCCCCCGGTCTCCTTCCAGGCAGGTGTGGTCCCCACACCGTGTGCGGCCGGGCCGGGCCGGGCCGTGGAGCGCCTCTTGCCATCCCGGTGAGGGCTGGCGTTGGGAACGGGAGGAAGGGCTCCCTGTCTCAGCGAGAGGCATCTCTCCTGCTGTGGCCGGGGCACTCGGAGTCTCCATCTCTTACTCCGGTTGTTGGATGCCCTGAGGCGGCTCTGGGGCCGGGGGTGCTCTCGGGTTGCTGCTGCCTAGTGAAAAAGAGGGAAATTTGCTTCTGGTGGCCTGAAGGGTCCGGATTTTTGAGCTCCTGCTGAGAGTTTTTCCTTGCTGCTTGCTCTGCGTGGGCTCCCACTGCAGGAAGGTGGTAGGAATCCCTTCCTGTGGAAGCAGGGATCGACCTGCTCACACAGGGCAGCTGGGAAACTGATGTTACTTCAGACCAGCTCCCTGCATAGGTGAGGGATGGAGCATTGCAGCTGTCCCTAACACAGACACTGGACTCAGAGCTGTGCCTTTGAAAGCCCTTGGCATCTTGCATTGGCATGTCCTTTGGTGGAATGCTGTCTTGCTTCTGAAAAATAAGTTTATTCCACCCAAATAGAAGACAAAAACTTGTTATGACTTCAAAGCTATTTCAGAAAGGCCACAAAAAGTATGTAAATGATGTAAGTCACTTGGGGCTGAGAGCAACAGGCATTCTGTCACTGTGCTTCAGGGAACTGGGTTAGCTTTGATGCCTGGTCCCTGGGCAGGACGTTGTCAGGGTAAGCACTCAGTGCAAACAAGTTGATGGCAGAGTAGAGAGGGACAATCCCCTCCCTGTCCTAGCAGAGGGGTGGCAGCAGGGCCAGGGAGGGGATTGTCCCTCTCTGCTCTGCCCTGGGGAGGCCCCAGCTGGATCCTGTGTCCAGAGCTGGGGCCCAACACAAGAGAGATGTGGGGCTGTTGGAGAGGGGTCAGAGGAGCCCCGGAGATGCTCAGAGGGCTGGAGCAGCTCCCCTCTGGAGAGAGGCTGAGGGAGCTGGGCTGGCTCAGCCTGGAGAAGAGAAGGCTGTGGGGGGACCTCATTGCAGCCTGCCAGTCCCTGAAGGGAGCAGAGACACAGGAGGGGAATCAGCTTGTTCAAGGGCAGAGA
This sequence comes from Laterallus jamaicensis coturniculus, assembly GCA_022605575.1. NCBI lineage: Eukaryota > Metazoa > Chordata > Aves > Gruiformes > Rallidae > Laterallus > Laterallus jamaicensis. Next base: position 746,721 of record JAKCOX010000164.1, on the reverse strand, counting down.
CTGGCAGGACAAGGAGGATGGGTTAAAGCTGAAGGAGGGAAGGGTTGCATTTTATATTAGGGGGAAGTTTTTTCCAGAGAGAGTGGTGAGGGGCTGGAACAGGCTGCCCAGAGAGGGGGTGGGTGCCCCGTGTCTGGGGGTGTTCAGGGCCAGGTTGGATGGGGCCCTGGGCAACCTTGTGTAGCTCCAGGCCTGAGGTTGGTGTCCCTGCCTGTGGCAGGGGGTTAGAGCTCTGTGACCCTTGGGGTCCCTCCCAACCCAGACCATTCCATAATGATTCTATGAAATGTAAGAAGGATTTAACTTTTTTTTCCCCCCTTCTTAAAGCCACTAATACTGTGGCAACATTTTAGTTTTGCATTGATGAGAAGGCAGATGAGACCTTGTTCTGGCTTGTCTGGGGTGGGAGGCTCTCAGTGCTGTTGAATACTTTCTCTGCTTGTCCTGTAGAGCCACTCTTGTTTCCCAGGGCTTACAGCCTGGCTCAGGCTTCACTCTTGCATTTTCCTCCACCTTTCATTTAGCCAGCCCTTTGAACTGCAACACTTCCTAAACCATGGCACAACCTTCCTTGCTGAGGAATGTCATATGTTGTCAGCTTACATGAGGCCTGGTACCTGGCTGTGATTTGGTGGTGAAGCTGGACATTGTGCTTGGTTTCATTGTTACTCCTCATGCTTGCTGGGGTTTTGAGGTGGTTGGGGCAGGCTAGGCTGTTTTGGGGATGTTTAGTAATTGTAATGGCATTAGCTGTGTGTGCCAAGAGGCAGCTGGATGTGGCTGGGGAGATGTCTGGGCACTGCTTTTCTAGGGAAATCTGGCTTTGCATCTGTGCATCCTGTCTTCTGCTGAGATGCTTATTAGACCTTTAAAGTGTAGTAAAAGTACCTGGGAGATTCTGGTTCAGTCCAGAGCTGGGTGACCTGCCTCTTGCCTTTGGCAACTGGCTGGCCCCTCTGCCATGGGACTTCTGGTGTGCATCCCCTCAGCTATCACTGCTCATGTCTCTTTCCCTTAGAGTAACTGCAGTGCCTGGTGTTTCCAGTAGCTTGTTTATCTGGAATGGGATCAGTGTGCTAGTTATAAGAGCAGTTGTCTCATCAGTAGCCTTGTGAGGAGTAAAACTCATTCTGGGCCACTTCAGTTGCTTGTGACCTTCTGAATGGCACCAGCAAAATCTTACCCTACAGTAAAGTTCTAAGGGACACAGTATCAAGGGAGCATAGTGACAGTATCAGGACACCAAGCTATGATTTCTCTTCAAATTAGCACTTAGAAGTGTAACCTGGGCACCTCTCTGCTGATATTTGCTGTTGTGGTGTTTTATTGGTGACCTGAAGGTTGCTGTGCAGCCACACAAGCTGTGAAGGTGGGTGAAAGGATGGGCATGAAGTAGCAGTAGGTTTCCCCACTGGTAGGCTGGGGGCTGGACAGCATACATCTGCTTTTAAGCTTGGGGTTCCTTGTGTGTGTCTTAGCAGTGGGGAGGCTGGCAGCATCTCTGCTGTCGTCTTGGCAGGGCTCTGAGGGACCACAAAGCCAAATGAGCCTGGTGGTAGGTGTAATGAAGTAACACCAGTCCCTCCTTTGCAATAACTTCATCTGTGCAGGGGTCTGCAAGTATAAAAAAAACACGCCAAAACCAACCAGAACAAACCATTAAAACCCACTGGTCTGCAGGCTAGGAAGATGTTTGACCAGTGTGCAAGGGTTATAACCTCCCACTGGTTTTTAGCAGCATGTAAGGCTGGCTCCATTGAACTCCCCAGAGCTGGCTGCCTACCTACTCATAGCATGGAGAGACAAAGGAGTGTTTTCATGATCTGCCTCTGTCTCCTTTCCAGACAAAACCCATTTCTTAGGAGACAATAATCTAATGCTGCTTTGAATTTTTGGTAGTGTGGTGGCCACACGAGGGCTGTTGTCCCAGCAGCAGCCTGCACATACTTCTGATTGTTCAGGCACAGCATGGGACTTGGGAAATGCAACCAAAAGCACCCAGGAGCCTATCAACCTCCACATGTGTTTCTGCTGAGCCCCTTCCCAAATTCTTCATGCCAGTGGTGAGCCTAGAATCATAGACTGGTCTGGGTTGGAAGGGACCCCAAGGGTCACAGAGCTCCAACCCCCCTGCCACAGGCAGGGACACCAACCTCAGGCCTGGAGCTACACAAGGTTGCCCAGGGCCCCAGCCAACCTGGCCTGGAACACCCCCAGACACGGGGCACCCACCCCCTCTCTGGGCAGCCTGTTCCAGCCCCTCACCACTCTCTCTGCAAAGAACTTCCCCTTAATATCCAATCTAACCCTTCCCTCCTCCAGCTTCACTCCATCCCCCTTGTCCTGCCAGTCTCTGCCCTTGAACAAGCTGATTCCCCTCCTGTGTCTCTGCTCCCTTCAGGGACTGGCAGGCTGCAATGAGGTCCCCCCACAGCCTTCTCTTCTCCAGGCTGAGCCAGCCCAGCTCCCTCAGCCTCTCTCCAGAGGGGAGCTGCTCCAGCCCTCTGAGCATCTCCGTGGCTCCTCTGACCCCTCTCCAACAGCCCCACATCTCTCTTGTGTTGGGCCCCAGCTCTGGACACAGGATCCAGCTGGGGCCTCCCCAGGGCAGAGCAGAGAGGGACAATCCCCTCCCTGGCCCTGCTGCCACCCCTCTGCTGATGGAGCCCAGGATCCCATTGGCCTTGGGAGCTGCCAGAGCCACTGCTGCTCATGGGGAGTTTCTCCCCCCCCAGAATCCCCAGGTCCTTCTCACAGGGCTGCTCCCCAGGAGCTCTTCTCCCAGGCTGGATCTCTGGCTGGGATCCCTCCAGCCCCAGTGCCACCCCTGACACAACATGGGGCTGTGGCTTTGGCTGGACACACTGCATCCCTGTGTTTGCATAGACCCCTGTGTGATCCCAGTACAAACACTGCCCTTGGTGGGGAAGAGCCACATGAGGGTTTTCTGAGGTTTTTCCCTCATGTCAAATTAAACATTTGCTGGGCAGCAGCTGCCACTGAACCACGGGGGGAGGAGGGATCTCAGTGTAGGAGTTGCCCAACTTGGAACAAGCACAGATTTCTGGAATTGATTTTTTTCTTCCCCTCCCCCACTGACTTAATCTGGGCATGGCACAGGTTTGTAAATAAGGCAAAGAACTGGTATCTCCAAGAGGAATCTGCATTCTGAAGGCTCTGAGCTGCCAGCCTTGGAGTAGTTGGGGTTCTGTGTGAGTCATCATTTTAGGAGATGTTGTAGCAAAGTCAGTGGGATGGCTGGGGACCAGTCAAAGGGAACCCTGCCTTGCCCAGCAATGCCTGTGTCTCTTCTGGTGCTGTCAGCAGTGCCCATGCTGCTTCTGATGAACAGGCTTGAGGGGTCTAAATCAGCAGAGAAATGAATGTGAAATTAAGATGTCAGTGTGTAGGACACAGGTTTGAGTATCCTATTTCCTAACCATGTTTTGTTATAGGGGATTTTTTTTTGCCACTGGTATTTTTTTCTTTTCTCTTTTCCCCAGCAACTGGATTTTGGACCACAATTTCATCACCTTTATTACTGGTTTTGACAGAGGACTGAAAAGCATGAAATAAAGGCATTGTGTGTGATTGTGCTTCAGTGGGTGGTATTTTTATACAGGATATTGGGGCAAAAGGAGTTTTTAGGCTGTAATCCTCTGTTTTCTTCCATGTTTCTTTAGATTCTGCTTGCTGTTGAAAGATGGGAGAGATAGAAGGAACATACAGAGTCCTGCAGACTCCTGGCTCTCGTTTGGGTGTCCAGAAGACCACAGGAGTTAGTACCTTGGAGCCAGGGCAGAACCTCTCTACTGCCATGGCATCAAACCCTGCCAAGGCACACGAGCGGGACCTGTCCATCAGAATAAAGATGTTGGACAACACAGAGGAGACACTAAACCTTGAGGTAAGAGAGTTTTGAACCTCATTTCAAGGACACTGGGCTGGATACAGGCTGGAAAGATGGGCCTGGGGGAACCTAATGAGGTTCAACACTGCCAAGGGTCAGGGGTGGCACTGGGGCTGGAGGGATCCCAGCCAGAGATCCAGCCTGGGAGAAGAGCTCCTGGGGAGCAGCCCTGGGAGAAGGACCTGGGGATTCTGGGGGGGGAGAAACTCCCCATGAGCAGCAGTGGCTCTGGCAGCTCCCAAGGCCAATGGGATCCTGGGCTCCATCAGCAGAGGGGTGGCAGCAGGGCCAGGGAGGGGATTGTCCCTCTCTGCTCTGCCCTGGGGAGGCCCCAGCTGGATCCTGTGTCCAGAGCTGGGGCCCAACACAAGAGAGATGTGGGGCTGTTGGAGAGGGGTCAGAGGAGCCACGGAGATGCTCAGAGGGCTGGAGCAGCTCCCCTCTGGAGAGAGGCTGAGGGAGCTGGGCTGGCTCAGCCTGGAGAAGAGAAGGCTGTGGGGGGACCTCATTGCAGCCTGCCAGTCCCTGAAGGGAGCAGAGACACAGGAGGGGAATCAGCTTGTTCAAGGGCAGAGACTGGCAGGACAAGGGGGATGGAGTGAAGCTGGAGGAGGGAAGGGTTAGATTGGATATTAGGGGGAAGTTCTTTGCAGAGAGAGTGGTGAGGGGCTGGAACAGGCTGCCCAGAGAGGGGGTGGGTGCCCCATGTCTGGGGGTGTTCCAGGCCAGGTTGGCTGGGGCCCTGGGCAACCTTGTGTAGCTCCAGGCCTGAGGTTGGTGTCCCTGCCTGTGTCAGGGGGGTTGGAGCTCTGTGACCCTTGGGGTCCCTTCCAACCCTTGCCATTCTATGACACTTAGCCTCTGAAAAGGTGAAGCTCACAGGGTGTGCTCCTCTACAGAGCTGGGATGCTTTGAGGCAACATCCAAATAAAGCTTCCTGGGGGGATTTTACCTACTTCCAGGTAGTTAAATGAGTATCACCTCTTGTTTTTTCTAAGTATAACGGATGTTTTGTGATTTTTAACAGACTTTAAATACAAGCACACACTGTAACAAGAACCTTTAACTGTTAACTTGCTTTGGGGGCACACCAACTATCTTCTGCCAAACTGTTTCTGCTCCTGAGCCACATGCAGCTCTGTTGACTTGGCAGCTGGGAGAGCAGAAGAGCTTTTTTCTTTTTTTTCACTTGCTACTTTTTATTAATTATTTTCTATGGTTTCTGTTTGAGTAAACTTGCTCCTATTTGAAGGTTTTTGCTTGTTACCTCACTTTGTGAGGCAATGTTTCTGAAAATGTGTATTTGAAAGGATGCCTGCTTAGCAGTCAGGGGAACCTGCTTGAAGAAATACAATCCAGGCTCAAATTTGTGGGTGGTGGTGTTTTGGATCAGTCAGAAAATGTTGTTTCTTCAAATTATTGTTTCATATTCCCAGCATTCAACTCAGAATTTCATTTTAGCTTGCCTGAAGATCTGTTGTTAGAAAACAGCTCTGTTCTAGTGAAGATACTCAGCTCTCAGGTCCTCTACATGAGCACCAAGTTGGTGTAGATGCTGGTGCTTTTGTGCTTTGATTTATAAAAAAGAAGAAAAAAAAAACCCCAACCAACCAAGCAACCCCCAACCCTGTTATTCTGGAAAGCAGTCCTAGTTGTCTGTACTCTCTTAAAATCAAGAAAGAATTCACAGCTCCTAGTTCCTGCTTTATTGCTTGGAGTTGGGGACTTGAAAAAGCATAGCTGCTTTGTGTATCTTCCTTGTCATATTTGTCCCAACTCTGATCTTCTCCTGCAAATCCTCCACTTCCCTGAATAACCTGACACTTCATCTTACTTCACAGCTCTTACCTGGCTCTTTCAGCCCCAAAGGGTATCTTAGATGCAAGCAGAAGGAGTCAAAGCTTGTTCTGTTGTCTTTGGTGTGCTGCTGAAGGGAAATACTTTGGGTATTAGGCAGCACATCTTTCCTGAAGGAGTGGTCAGGCGTTGAAACAGGCTGTCCAGGGAGGTGGTGGAGTTGCCATCCCTGGAGGCACTGAAATGTGTGTAGATGTGGCACTGTGGGTGTGGTGGGGTTGGGTTGATAGTTGGATTTGATGAGCTTAGAGGTCTTTTCCAACTCCATTGATTCTCTGACTGTGCTTGCCTCTCATACAACCTCAGAATCTTGTTTCACCTTCAGGCTTGGTGGCACTCAGGTGGTCCTGTCCTGGAGCTCTGGGCTGGCTTCTCTGCTGTCTAACCTCTGGCCATGCTTCCTTGGTTCTCACCTGTGCTTGACAGTACTTCAGCCAGGGGACAGGAGATGGGACAAGGGGCAATGGGCTCACGCTGTGCCAGGGCAGGGGCAGCTCAGATGGGAGGGAAAAGTTCTTCCCTGGCAGAGTTGTGGGGCTGTGGCACAGGCTGCCCAGGGAGGGGCTGAGTCCCCACCCCTGGATGTGTTTGGAAAAGGGTAGATGAGGTGCTCAGGGATCTGGTTCAGCTCAGGATGGGAGGAATGGTTGGACTTGATCTTAAAGGTCTTTTCCAACCTGGTGATTCTGTGATTCTGGCTCACTGCTTTCCTCATGCTTGAGTTTTTGAGACTATCTTGGCCTGGTTCTCCTATCAATCCACTTCTCCTGGACTGTATATCCTTCCAGTTACCTCCATTGCTCTCTGGTTTCCCCTGTGGGTCCAGTTTAACTCCATCCTTAACCCTTGTCCTATCCTACAGCACTTTGTTGTTAGCTTTCAGATTCAGCTGTGACTCAGGTCTTCATGTTGTCCTGACTCTTGGCTGTAAATAAAATCCCCCTTTGCCTGAAGCAATGCATTTCTGATATTTAAGTGTCAACATCAGCTTCACATGTAAAAACCATAAACTCCTCATGCTTTGTTTTACCACTCTGAGTCCTAGTTGAGTCTCACCTGTCTGCCCAATGTTGTAGTTTCTCTTTCCTAGTGGGAACTGTCTGGGTTCTCTCTTTTCACCTGGAAAGCTTTCTCTGGTTATCCCATCCACAGAAACACCTGGATTTGAGCAGCTAGCATGCTGAGGCCATAATTAATGTTGTACTCTTCCTCATGAGGTCAGTCAGAACTGAGCAACTTGCCTGGGGTAAGTGGTGAGAAGAAGGGCTTGTCCATTGTTCATCAGCAGAGCACTGAGCACAGAAGGGTCTGTACTCAGGAACTACAGAGTCCTGTTAATACACTGCCTACATCACCTTTCATTTTAGTCTAAATGAGGTTGCAAGTGATTGCAAACAGGGATGAGGTGTTAAATTGTTAACCCTCTGCCTCCTAATTTGTTTGCTGGGGGAATAGCAGGAATTGCTGACTGCTGGTTTATGATGGGAAACTGAAGGTTTTCACTTGGGGGTTGAGGCCAAGAATGAGTAAAAGTCCACACCACATGTGCTGAGTAGCTGGTGTGGGTTGGCACTGAGTGGGGTGGGGTTTTTTTGTGTTTATATTTTTAAAAAGCAATGAGAACAATTAATGATTAAGCAGCTGCCCTGGAGGGACTGAGGCTCTGGTTGCAGTGCAGCTTGCCCCCTCCTCTTTGCTTTTGCAATGATTCTTTTTCATGGGGTGTGGAAATGAGGTTGGTGTTGGGTTTGTTAACTGCTTCATGAGGTTTGTGTGTGTTGATTCAGGTCAGTGGTAATTTCTCAGTGTGGTGGGACATGGAGGCCTTTCTCATGGGCAGGCAGTGCTGGTGCTGCTTTCTAGTGGAAAGGCACCTGATGGCAGAAGGCATTCTTCAAATCATGTTCCCTTCTGTCTTGAAGAGCTCTGGCAGGTTACTGAGAACAGTGTTGTGTTGGCAGAAGAGACTGAGTAGGCAGAGCAGCCAGCTTCTGGAGAGCAGTCTTCTCTCTGCACTGTGGCAGGGAAGCTGATGCAGGAGCCCTCCATGCTGCCTCACTTGTGAAGTTGCTTGAAATGAGCCACATTGGCAATTTTATCCATACAGGATAAAGAGATTAGCCACAGTGACAAATTAGTCCATGTGTTTTCCTTGTTACCCAAACCCATATCATGGACTGGCCTGGGTTGGGAGGGACCCCAAGGGTCACAGAGCTCCAACCCCCTGCCACAGGCAGGGACACCAACCTCAGGCCTGGAGCTACACAAGGTTGCCCAGGGCCCCATCCAACCTGGCCTGGAACACCCCCAGACACGGGGCACCCACCCCCTCTCTGGGCAGCCTGTTCCAGCCCCTCACCACTCTCTCTGCAAAGAACTTCCCCCTAATATCCAATCTAACCCTTCCCTCCTCCAGCTTCACTCCATCCCCCTTGTCCTGCCAGTCTCTGCCCTTGAACAAGCTGATTCCCCTCCTGTGTCTCTGCTCCCTTCAGGGACTGGCAGGCTGCAATGAGGTCCCCCCACAGCCTTCTCTTCTCCAGGCTGAGCCAGCCCAGCTCCCTCAGCCTCTCTCCAGAGGGGAGCTGCTCCAGCCCTCTGAGCATCTCCGTGGCTCCTCTGACCCCTCTCCAACAGCCCCACATCTCTCTTGTGTTGGGCCCCAGCTCTGGACACAGGATCCAGCTGGGGCCTCCCCAGGGCAGAGCAGAGAGGGACAATCCCCTCCCTGGCCCTGCTGCCACCCCTCTGCTGATGGAGCCCAGGATCCCATTGGCCTTGGGAGCTGCCAGAGCCACTGCTGCTCATGGGGAGTTTCTCCCCCCCCAGAATCCCCAGGTCCTTCTCACAGGGCTGCTCCCCAGGAGCTCTTCTCCCAGCCTGGATCTCTGGCTGGGATCCCTCCAGCCCCAGTGCCACCCCTGACCCTTGGCAGTGTTGAACCTCATCAGGTTCCCCCAGACCCATCTTTCCAGCCTGGCAAGATGAGTAGTGGGTTTTCCCCTTTTTTTTGCAGCCAGCTTGTTGAGTCAATTCAAACCTTGGATGTGCTGTGTCAGGGGTACCTCTCCTCCTCCCTCCAAGCTAGCTCTGTCCAAATGGCTGATTTTCCAGACAGTTAGCCGAACAATCAGAAAATGTCATTTAATTCAGCCTGTGGGCATCCTTCAAAGTTATCAGGCTTTTAGAATAGAAGTTCTGCCAGCTTTCCTGATTATTTTTTTTAAGAGATTAAACTTGGAGGTCAGTGATTGGCATAGAAACACAGCAGAGATGAGTAGAAGGGGCCAGGCTGGGTTTCACTCACCAAAAGGAATGCTTGGTGAAGTGACACTTGGCTGGTGCTGGCTCTGGAGGACAGTACAACATCCTGGAATCACAGCCAACTTAGGCTCTAGGAATCAATGGTGTAGGAAAGTGTGATTTATCCTTGCTGAAAGCTTTTGTGTTGATTTGTGGTAGAGTTGGGAGTGTTAAAGCAACAGGTGTATGGGCTGTTGAAGACTTGGAGTACAGCTTGTGTAGAGGAAACTTGGGGGTCTTTTGCCATGGGATGGTTGGAAGAACAGTGGTGCTGATGGCAGGGAGAGTCTGGAGCACTCTTAAAAACCCAGGAAGTGAAGTAGCAGGTTTAGTCAGCAAGCAAGGGGTCAGACTCACCACATCTTCCATTGGGGGATGGATTAAAGCTGAAGGAGGGAAGGGTTAGATTGGATATTAGGGGGAAGTTCTTTGCAGAGAGAGTGGTGAGGAGCTGGAAGGGGCTGCCCAGAGAGGGGGTGGGTGCCCTGTGTCTGGGGGTGTTCCAGGCCAGGTTGGCTGGGGCCCTGGGCAACCTTGTGTAGCTCCAGGCCTGAGGTTGGTGTCCCTGCCTGTGGCAGGGGGTTGGAGCTCTGTGCCCCTTGGGGTCCCTTCCAAGCCAGGCCAGTCTATGATTCTATGATCTTCCAGCTGCTTTCTCTGGTGCAGAACCTTTTAGGCAGTCTGTAGACAGGCAGGCTGTAAGGTCTGCCTCTCTACCCCACTCTTCTACTTTATAAGACATCTAATAGTGTTGCTGTCACAATGTGTTGTTTAATATTGGTCTATATGTTAGTTATTCCTCATCTGCTTGCTTTCCTGTGTGAATTATGCTCTGTGCTATGAGGAAGTGCCCTGGAAAAAAAAGTGTAGATTGTTATGCTTTAACTTTACCAAACTGTTTGGGGTGAGCTTGGCACCTCTTCAGTTCTGTGGACTTCCTCATAGACTCACAGAATGGCCTGGGTTGGGAGGGACCCCAAGGATCACAGAGCTCCAACCCCCCTGCCACAGGCAGGGACACCAACCTCAGGCCTGACTTGGGAGGGAGAAATGCTCATTTATCATATTATAGTTGAATTTGTCTCTGTTTTTCCCACCTGGAGAATGAATCCTGTAGAACTGGCCATATCCACCAGAAAATCATGGCATGGTTCTTAGTGCCTGGCAAAGCCAGGTGGGTCAGCCTGCCTGCTTTACCCAATGGGAAAACTTCAGCTGGGTTAGTTTCTTTCATGCTGTTCTTTGGCAGGTTGCTTTGAGCACACAAATCTCTTCTTTCCCTTTTAATTCTAACAAAGTAACTTGCTTCTCAAGAAAACAGGAGTTAGCTTTGTGTTGGTTTGAATTTACCTTAGATTTGGGTTTCATCCTACAGCTTTGCCTTAGTTCTGAAGCTGTTCTCCGTGGGTCAGACCAGTGCAAGCATTCTGGTGCCTCAGAGTGAGAAAGCAGGCCTTAGGAAAACACTTTTTCATTTGGTCAGGGTTTATCCTGTTGTCTGGCTTTCTCCCAGGCCTGTTGTTTCCTCATGTGTAATTCAGTTTCTTGGAGGTTGCTGTGTCTCTACAAGCCTGAGCGCGTTGTGCATCCCTGGGGGGCTGTGTGGTGTGGCCATCCCCATCTCATTCTGGGGGGCTGCCTGGGAGAGAAGGCTTGACTCCACTGCTCTTCATGACAGCAAGCTGTATTTTCTTATGAGCTGTTGTCCTCTCACTGCTTGTGTCTGTGTTGGAGTTTGCTTATGTAGCCTGTGAGACTTCCTATTACATGACATTCTGGGGAGGAAGAACTGCTGGAATCAGGACAGGCTGGGGGGAGCTGCTGGAGAGGAGCTCTGTGGAGAAGGACCTGGGGGTGCTGGGGGGTGACAGGGTGGCCATGAGCCAGCAGTGTGCCCTGGGGCTGAGAGAGCCAAGGGGATCCTGGGGGCATCAGGAGGAGTGTGGGCAGCAGGTGACAGGAGGGGATCCTCCCCCTCTGCTCTGCCCTTCTCAGGCCCCAGCTGGAGTGTTGTGTCCAGTGCTGGGCTCCCTGGGATCAAAGGGACAGGGATCTCCTGGAGAGAGTCCAGAGGAGGCTGAGGAGATGCTGAAGGGCCTGGAGCATCTTCCCTGGGAGGAAAGGCTGAGAGAGCTGGGGCTGTTCAGCCTGGAGAGAAGAAGACTGAGGGGGGACCTAATCAATATTTATCAATATCTGAAGGATGGGATGCAGGGGGACATGGCCAGCCCCTTTTCAGTGTCTGTGGGGACAGGACAAGGGGCAATGGCTGCAAGTTGGAGCACAGGGAGTTCCAGAGCAACCTGGGGAAGAACTTTTCCCCAGTGAGGGTGAGGGAGCCCTGGGACAGGCTGCCCAGGGGGTGTGGAGTCTCCTTCTCTGGAGAGATTCCAGCCCCGTCTGGACACCGACCTGTGTGCCCTGTCCTAGGGACCCTGCTTTGGCAGGGGGTTGGACCCCATGGGCTCTGGAGGCCCCTTCCAGCCCCTGGGATCCTGTGGTTACAAAAAAATTTCAGTGGCTTGTTCTATACTAAGTTGAAAGTGGCTTCTTGGTGATTACTCTGTCCAATAGTGATAGTGATTTTGCTCCTCACCTTTGAGATTCTTCTTTGATCTGTTTAAAATGACAAAGAGCATTATTAAAAGTGCAAAATGACTTTCTGTTCATGTGTTTAGATAGGCTGGAATAAGTTTAATCCTTCTCTGGAGGAGAGATTCCAGCCCCATCTGGACACCAACCTGTGCAGTATGAGCTGGGGAGCTGCTTTGGCAGGGGGGTTGGACCCCAGGAGCTCTGGAGGGCCCTTCCAACCCCTACAGCTCTGTGAGTCTGGTTTCTGTGTGGCTTGTAGGCATCTGTAATTGAAAGGGGTCATGAAGATGGCACTTTGGTTCTGACAGGCTGTTGTATGGCCATGTATTGCTGCAGTTGGGGGCCTTGAAATCAGGGCTGGGACCACAGGGGGTTTTTGAGGCAGCAAACTGACAGCTTCTATGTGCCTCCTGGGCTGCCTGTGGTTTGGAGGGAGTGTTTTCAGCCTGAGCAAGCTGAAAAATAATGCTGCTTAGGAACTCCTGATGGTAGCATTAATACCCCTCAGAACTTCACTAGGGCTGAAGCAGAAGTTCTGCAGCTTAAAATGCTCTTAATGATGTTTTGAGGATATGCAGCTGTTAAAGATGGAAAGCCTGCTGTGGGTACTGAAAGCACACCCTCTGAAATCAGGTTTCAGCCAGGCTCTCCTTGCTGTAGCCCCTGGCGTGTCCTGAGCCAGGCTGGGCCATGAGCTGCCCTCCTGTCTCTCCCTGTCTCTCCCTTCTCCTGCTTAGACCTTCTTTTCATAAAGGCTTTTTTTTTTCCTTCCCCCCTCTGTGCTGTAAAAGTATTAACAGCTTAAATTTGTGGGAAGTGGGAGGACAGGCTGCTTCTGAATCCTATTAAGTGCTGTGCTGAAGGCATCAAGATGCTGTGTTAGTCAGCTCAGTGTTTTTCTTCCCTGGCTGGGAAGAAATAGTCAAAATTCCAGAAAGAATCATAGCCAGATGTTTGTCATTGCTCTCCTAAATATGGCAAATAAGCTGCCTTAGGACTTATTTTTGTCTGACCTCAGGAGAGAAAGTTAGTAATTCACTATTTAAAATGTGAAGTTATTACAGGGTTTAAAAAGAAAGGAATTGAAGCTTTGCAGTTTGTGTACTGTTTGATTCTATGATATATATATAGAGATATATTTTTAAACCTGTTATTTTGTGTTTGGGGGCTTGACTTTTTTGATGCTGTGTAGGAATGTGGTGTTGGGTGGGGAAAGGTAAAAACCACAGCGATTTTACTGACAGGCATTTGGGGGGGGTGTATGGGTAGGCTTGTTTGGGTTTAAGGGAAGATTTCAACTTGTGTTATACAAGCAATTTACTACTTCCCATTTCTGTGGGTATTAGGTGGGACATTATGTAAGAGCATAGAGAGTTGTACTGCAGGGAAGGGGAAGCAATCTGAATATTCCTGTGTGAGGGATGGTGGAGCAGAGTCTGACTGGAGACCTGTGCCCAGAGCTGTTCCCCAGGGCTCAGTGCTGGGTCCAGTCCTGTTCAGTATCTTCACTGACACCTTGATGGGGGAACAGCACCCACCCTCAGCAAGTGCTGATGCTCCAGAGCTGGGAGGAGTGGCTGACAGGCAGGACACTGCGCTGCCATCCAGAGCCCTGGCCAGGCTGGAGAGCTGGGCAGGGAGACACCAGATGAGGGTCACCAAAAGCAAGTGGAGAGTCTGGCCCCTGGGGAGGAAGAACTGCTGGAATCAGGACAGGCTGGGGGGAGCTGCTGGAGAGGAGCTCTGTGGAGAAGGACCTGGGGGTGCTGGGGGGTGACAGGGTGGCCATGAGCCAGCAGTGTGCCCTGGGGCTGAGAGAGCCAAGGGGATCCTGGGGGCATCAGGAGGAGTGTGGGCAGCAGGTGACAGGAGGGGATCCTCCCCCTCTGCTCTGCCCTGCTCAGGCCCCAGCTGGAGTGTTGTGTCCAGTGCTGGGCTCCCTGGGATCAAAGGGACAGGGATCTCCTGGAGAGAGTCCAGAGGAGGCTGAGGAGATGATGAAGGGCCTGGAGCATCTCCCCTGGGAGGAAAGGCTGAGAGAGCTGGGACTGTTCAGCCTGGAGAGAAGAAGACTGAGGGGGGACCTAATCAATGTTTATCAATATCTGAAGGATGGGATGCAGGGGGACATGGGCAGCCCCTTTTCAGTGTCTGTGGGGACAGGACAAGGGGCAATGGCTGCAAGTTGGAGCACAGGGAGTTCCAGAGCAACCTGGGGAAGAACTTTTCCCCAGTGAGGGTGAGGGAGCCCTGGGACAGGCTGCCCAGGGGGTGTGGAGTCTCCTTCTCTGGAGAGATTCCAGCCCCATCTGGACACCGACCTGTGTGCCCTGTCCTAGGGACCCTGCTTGGGCAGGGGGTTGGACCCCATGGGCTCTGGAGGCCCCTTCCAACCCCTGTGATTCTGTGCTTCTGTGAATTCCTCACTGCATGGCTGTGATACACTGCAGCACGTGCTTGTCTCCATGTGATGTACAGACATGACAGGGTTCTCTTGTACAGGTTCAGAAGAGTGAATTGAGGAGCAATGAAGAGCCACATGGACTTGGCTTACCATGGAGTTGGTGTAAAGCTGAACTCTTTTTAAGCTCTCTTTAATTCCTTGGGAGCATCCCAAGAACTTTCTGCCTGTGATGGCTCTGTCTGGATGAGATGTGATGAAGTAACCCAATACATAACTTAATGGTGTTGGCATACCTGCTGAGGTACAATTCTTGTACTTAATTCCAGTTAGGATGCCCCTTGAAGTCACAACCATGTAAAGAGAAAGCTGTTACCTTTTAAATCACTAATTCCATAGTGTGTTGCCATCACTAAGAAAGAAACACTGTTAGTTTCTTAAACTCTCTGTACAGTGCAGGTGTTAAACTTCTTTTTTTCACCAGTTACTAAGGGAGGATTGTGAAAATCATCTGAAATTTGATATTCTGCCATTCTATCAAAATAACAGTAAGAATTACTGTATTTAAGGGGCAGGGGACAGGGAGCAGTCATTCTCTGGAAGCCTGCTGGATGTGGGTGACATGTGAAGCTGCTTCCACAGATGGATAATTCTGTCAGATGTATAGAGGCACAGCCCACAGTCAGCTAAATGCAGCTCCAGGATTGCTAAGAGGCAGTTAGAGAAGTTTTGGGTTGGTGCCTACTGAAAGAAAGGCCTTGATGTTGAGCAAGGCTGGTGTCTCTTGGTACCTGGCTGTGTTTGGAGATGCACAGCCTTGGGAACATGCATTTCAATGAAGAGGGTTGCAAAAGCATACCTGTGTGTCAGCTGGCTCTCCTTGCAACCAAATGTGTTTCTGGCAAGGGCAGAGCTGCCTGTTTGTGTAAGAGGGAGACTGTGTCAATGGAATATTTAAGAAAACTCTGCAGTGGGGGTGATGCCTTGTGTAAAGAGGCTTAATGTTTGAGGCTGTGATCTTGGATATGGAGGAGGGGAAACCTGTCTGTCTGACTGAGCAGACTTAGTCACAAAAGAAGTTTAAAAAAAGGGGGGGGGTGAGGAGAGAAATGAGCTGCCAAGTAGTCTGTGTAGTGAGTTTAGAGACACTCCTTCAAGCCTTTGAACAGCTCCTTCCTGTGTTGCTGCTGCCCTGCCCTGAGTGCTGCAGTAGAAATGTGGCTGGGAAACATGTTGGCCCTATCAGTAGGAGTCCAATGTCTTGGAGTAATCTCTTCCCACTTGCAGTAGAACTTGGGAGGCCTTTGTGACATGTTGGTACCATCAGATCTTGCACAGGCTTGTGTTTTGGAGAGTTCTGGTGATGGTGAAAACAGGTTTGAAAACATCACTTCAGAAGTCCTTGCTTTCCAACCTCATGACAGAGGAACAGGAGATGAAGTATTTTAACTATTAGTAGCTCCTCACTGCTGAGGCAAGACAAAGGATGGGAGCTCAGCTGCTGGCCTGCTTTCCCAGCAGTGACATCCAGGCTGATGTGTTTGACATCTCTGCTCTCTGTGCTGCTGCTCTTCTCCTACCACCCCTGGCAGGAGGTTTGGGCTCAGTATTTGTGGAGCCTGAGCACAACTTGGGAGTGGTAAAATACCCCTGCTAGTTCTAAAAAGAAAAAAAAGGGGGAAGAGTGGGCTTTGTAGAGTCTGTTACTGCTGTCTGACATGTACTTAACCTGAAATCCTGAAGGATGATCATCCATGCCCTTCAGCCCACTTGGGCCAGCTAGCCCCAAGCCAGAGGTGTAGAATCATAGAATAGAATCACAGACTGGTCTGGGTTGGGAGGGACCCCAAGGGTCACAGAGCTCCAACCCCCTGCCACAGGCAGGGACACCAACCTCAGGCCTGGAGCTACACAAGGTTGCCCAGGGCCCCATCCAACCTGGCCTGGAACACCCCCAGACACGGGGCACCCACCCCCTCTCTGGGCAGCCTGTTCCAGCCCCTCACCACTCTCTCTGCAAAGAACTTCCCCCTAATATCCAATCTAACCCTTCCCTCCTCCAGCTTCACTCCATCCCCCTTGTCCTGCCAGTCTCTGCCCTTGAACAAGCTGATTCCCCTCCTGTGTCTCTGCTCCCTTCAGGGACTGGCAGGCTGCAATGAGGTCCCCCCACAGCCTTCTCTTCTCCAGGCTGAGCCAGCCCAGCTCCCTCAGCCTCTCTCCAGAGGGGAGCTGCTCCAGCCCTCTGAGCATCTCCGTGGCTCCTCTGACCCCTCTCCAACAGCCCCACATCTCTCTTGTGTTGGGCCCCAGCTCTGGACACAGGATCCAGCTGGGGCCTCCCCAGGGCAGAGCAGAGAGGGACAATCCCCTCCCTGGCCCTGCTGCCACCCCTCTGCTGATGGAGCCCAGGATCCCATTGGCCTTGGGAGCTGCCAGAGCCACTGCTGCTCATGGGGAGTTTCTCCTCCAGAAGTAGACTCCTGGTGGAAAGGGGGAAGTTAACAAAGCTTTGTCCTTATCTAATCTGGCCTGTAGGTATTTATTAACCCATCACCATGGTACCAAAGCTCTGCTCAAAGTACAGTAGTGAGTGATGTTAGGACAGCTGGTACAATTTCAGTTTTGCACTAAATAGTCTTGGCCCTTCCCACAGAAATAACCCACTTGGTGTAAAGGTGACAGTCACAGCTGCTTATTTCTGTAATGCCATCAACTGTGTCCTTCAGGCTGACTTCCTTGAGTGACTTGCCAACCAGGAGCACTTCTACTTCTTGCAGTGAAAGCTCACATCCTATCTGGTTGCTGTAAGCACAGATGATGGAATTGAGGCTAAAGCATAATTAAGAGAGAAAAGCCTAGCAATTTGAGTAATCTTTGTGAATAAAGGGAAGCAAGTAATGTCTCTGTTTAAAACTACTTTAAACCGATGATACAAAGCTGGGAGGAGTGGCTGACAGGCAGGACACTGCGCTGCCATCCAGAGCCCTGGCCAGGCTGGAGAGCTGGGCAGGGAGACACCAGATGAGGGTCACCAAAAGCAAGTGGAGAGTCTGGCCCCTGGGGAGGAAGAACTGCTGGAATCAGGACAGGCTGGGGGGAGCTGCTGGAGAGGAGCTCTGTGGAGAAGGACCTGGGGGTGCTGGTGGGTGACAGGGTGGCCATGAGCCAGCAGTGTGCCCTGGGGCTGAGAGAGCCAAGGGGATCCTGGGGGCATCAGGAGGAGTGTGGGCAGCAGGTGACAGGAGGGGATCCTCCCCCTCTGCTCTGCCCTGCTCAGGCCCCAGCTGGAGTGTTGTGTCCAGTGCTGGGCTCCCTGGGATAAAAAAGACAGGGATCTCCTGGAGAGAGTCCAGAGAAGGGCGACAAAGTTGATTAGGGGTCTGGAGCATCTCCCCTGTGAGGAAAGGCTGAGAGAGCTGGGGCTGTTCAGCCTGGAGAGAAGACGACTGAGGGGGGACCTAATCAATGTTTATCAATATCTTAAGGATGGGATGCAGGGGGACATGGCCAGCCCCTTTTCAGTGTCTGTGGGGACAGGACAAGGGGCAATGGCTGCAAGTTGGAGCACAGTGAGTTCCACAGCAACCTGGGGAAGAACTTTTCCCCAGTGAGGGTGAGGGAGCCCTGGGACAGGCTGCCCAGGGGGTGTGGAGTCTCCTTCTCTGGAGAGATTCCAGCCCCATCTGGATGCCTATCTATTTAATATGAGATAGGGAGCCTGCTTTGGCAGGGGGGTTGGACCCAATGATCTCCTGAGGTCCCTTCCAACCCCTGTGATTCCATGATAGTTATGTACATAGGCACCCAAATGAAATAGGCTGTGTGTGTTCCTAGAGTGTATACAGCCTATAAATGGATGAAATGGCCAGGAATGGTGAGTTGATGGGTGTAAGAAGGTGTGCAGTGCTTTGCCCAAGTGTGTACAGACTGAGTTCAAGGGGCAAAGAGTGACATCATTGGTCTCCTAGTTTCTTCACTTGATTACACTGTTTTACTGCTCCTGTGAATGAAGTAGGTGCATAGAGATTCTGTCACAAACCTTCATTTCTTGAAGGTGGGTTTTTGGGACTGGCTCACAACATCATGCTCTCTGTTTGCAGAGCTGGCCATTCTTGTAACTAGGTGCTTGCATCTATCTGTGGTTATTTCAGCCAGCAGGTTGTTTCAAGGCTTGAAACAGTGCAGATATTTCATATCTGAGAGGGCTGTGCTCCTTTTGGGTGTGTGCTCCATGTTTGAGAAGGCCTGTCAGTGTAGCATAGTCCATGGTGTAAAAATGGGCCCAGCAGTGCCTTCAGTGCAATTTCCTGCCATTTCAATCTCTGCCTCTGTGTGGGACCAGTCCCCCCAGAGCAGCTGCTTTCCATTGTGGCGTCCAGCAGAGAGCAACACACAATTCAATATATGAATTTGAAGCCATTTTATGAGGTGAAATCCCCCAGATTCTAGACCTTTCTTACTGCAAACGTGGCCAGATAAAAACTGCTCATTGGTTACACACACTGTTCACACCATATTGATTGGTTAGTGATTATAATGAGTTCTGATAAACCTATCTTATAGCTAAACATCCTTAGTTTGCCTTTAATGCCTAAAAGCATCCACACACCTGCTGTTTGACCCTCTTGTTATGGTTGGTTCCTGACATGTTCCATTACTCCCAAATCCCTTCCCATAACTGCTGCTTGGTTCAGGGCAGCCTGTACCCCTATCACAAGGCTGCTGTGTTTTGAGAATGGGATTATTAGGATCCTCTCAGCATGAGGAACTTTTCCTGCCTCATGGGAACAGAAGAATAGTGTCAGGGCCTGAATCTTGGGAGAAGAGAGCCCCAACATTCCATGGCACAGTTGCTGCTGTCATCTCAACGTTGAATTATCAACAAGCATCAACTCTGGTGCCAAGCTGTCAAGCAGCAGTGGCCTGGGAAACACCTCCCAGTGATGTGGTCCAGGGTTTCAATTTGCATGACTTACCTCACCCTCAGGTACTCCATCCAGAGCAGCATCTGAAGCAGGGGTTTTGGGGGGTGCATGTGTCTGTTTCTCTTTCCAGGTGATGAAAGTGGCTGAGATCTTGTGCTGGATACCTGGTAGTCTGAATGTGGCTGTTCCACATGTTGGTTGTATATAGTGTGTATACAGACCATGAATGCTGAACTGTAGTGCTGGTTTCTGTCTGAGCACACTGTTTATTTCAAGTGCTCCAACTATTTTGCTATGAGAGCACTTCTGGACTGTTCTTTGTCTCTACATGCTATCTACCTAAGTATTCATTTCCCAATCTCCTTCACACAATTCCCTCCCTCTTGGGGATCTTTTCCCATGTCAATAAATGATTGTTTTCCTGCTTTCAGGCATCCAGCAAGTCTAGCCACTCTGGAAAAGCATGTTGGTTGGGTAGAGCTGGTTCTTTTGGCAGTGAAATGCTAGAACCTTCAAACGATGACAGGATTTAAAGCTAACCTTAATTAAATGAGCCAGAGGCTTATACTTCTAGAATAATTTGTCTGGCTGTGGAATCTGTTTTTTTGTTATTTTTATTTTTTTAAATCAAAACTAAACCTGCCAAAAAACCAACAAACTGAACCAGTGAAGCCTTAAGACAAAAAAATCTTTGAATGTTTTTAAAACAAAAAATGTTATGCCCAATATGCAGTGTAAAATGTGACTTAAAATAGCACAGAAATTTCTACTTGGCCTTTGCAGCTTCTGTGTTGGAATGAGTTTTATTTCAATGCTAAATAGAAATACATAATTAAACAAAGTAGTACATTTTCAGGGTGAGAATGCAGGCTACTGATTTGTGAAGAAGCTAGGAAATAGTTTTCAAGTTGTCTGTGTATTCCCAGAGCTCAGTCTGCAACAGTGAAATAGGAATCACAGAATCCCAGGGGTTGGAAGGGCCCTCCAGAGCCCATGGGGTCCAACCCCCTGCCCAAGCAGGGTCCCTAGGACAGGGCACACAGGTTGGTGTCCAGACGGGGCTGGAATCTCTCCAGAGAAGGAGACTCCACACCCCCTGGGCAGCCTGTCCCAGGGCTCCCTCACCCTCACTGGGGAAAAGTTCTTCCCCAGGTTGCTCTGGAACTCCCTGTGCTCCAACTTGCAGCCATTGCCCCTTGTCCTGTCCCCACAGACACTGAGAAGGGGCTGGCCATGTCCCCCTGCACCCCATGTCTAAGATATTTATAAACACTAATTAGGTCCCCCCTCAGTCTTCTTCTCTCCAGGCTGAACAGCCCCAGCTCTCTCAGCCTTTCCTCCCAGGGGAGATGCTCCAGGCCCTTCAGCATCTCCTCAGCCTCCTCTGGACTCTCTCCAGGAGATCCCTGTCCCTTTGATCCCAGGGAGCCCAGCACTGGACACAACACTCCAGCTGGGGCCTGAGCAGGGCAGAGCAGAGGGGGAGGATCCCCTCCTGTCACCTGCTGCCCACACTCCTCCTGATGCCCCCAGGATCCCCTTGGCTCTCTCAGCCCCAGGGCACACTGCTGGCTCATGGCCACCCTGTCACCCCCCAGCACCCCCAGGTCCTTCTCCACAGAGCTCCTCTCCAGCAGCTCCCCCCAGCCTGTCCTGATTCCAGCAGTTCTTCCTCCCCAGGGGCCAGACTCTCCACTTGCTTTTGGTGACCCTCATCTGGTGTCTCCCTGCCCAGCTCTCCAGCCTGGCCAGGGCTCTGGATGGCAGCGCAGTGTCCTGCCTGGCAGCCACTCCTCCCAGCTCTAGAGCACCCGCAGCAGTGAACTGGGAACTGCCAGAGGCTGTGGCTGGGGGTGGATGAGGTGGAGGGCAGCGCTTCCCAGCATCCGGGGGCTGCCCTGCTGGCATGCTAACGGTGCTGGCCTGGGAAATGAGGCCTGAGGATGGGCTGAGTATCCTCAGAGTGGGCTGGGAGGTGCTGGCAGCTGGGCCCTGCTCCCTTGGGTGGGGAAATGCTGTGGGGTAGAAAATGAGAAGAAACTTCACCAACTGTCTGAGTGTCCTGGGTTGAGCACTGTAGGTCTATTGTAGGTCCTATTTGTAGAAGTTGTCAGGATTGTTGGCTTCAGGTCCAGACTGGGGTGGTGGGAAACAGTAGGGTGGACCCTGTGTGAGATAATCACATCCCTGACATCACAGACTGGCTGTTGATCCTCCACTCTGCAGTGGCTAAATGCACTCTGAACCCTTGCTGGTGGTAGGAAAGCCACCTGTGGGTATGTAAGAATGAATAAAACACATGCATTTAAAATTTGGCTTTCTTCACAAAGTATTAAAAGAAAAAATTAAATCATTGAAGCTACTAGTTATTATTAAAGGTTCAGATAATGAAATGGGATTTAAGCAGTGTTTGGCTGGGCCTGTGGAACCAGAGTTCAATACATGTGTTGTTACTAGGCCCCCATTTTTGTGGGGAAGCAGGCACTGGTTTCATTTGAGTTACTTGTTCCAATCAAAATTGAAGAAACTAAGAGAGGTTTTTCCCCTCTTCCAGCCTGCAGATTAAAAACTAGATACAGAACCACAAGGTTGTCCTGTTTTAGCCTTGAAAACAAGAAGTTAACAAATGGTATTCCTTCTTTATAACAAATGTGCTTTAAATGTACACCCTGCATTCATACATGCAGCTTTTGTTTATGCATGCTATTAATGATGCTTATTAAGCTGGAGTGGTGAAGGTGGTTTTGATGTATCACACAGCATTTGGCCAGAGATCTAACAGATCACAGGAGAGCTGTGGATAAACAGAGCTCTGACCTCCCTGCAATGTTTGTGCTTGTCTGGGGAAGAAGGGATGTCACAAGTCTGGGGATGCTTGCTAAGCCTGAGTTGCTGATTGCCTCTTTCTTTTTTTTGGGTAGAATTTGCCAAAAGATGAGCAATGTTTGGTTTGGGGTTTATTTTTTATTTTCCTTAGGAAGATCACTAAAGTGCACCAAAATAAAAGAATATCAAATCATCTCTGAATGGTGAAGGGATCCAGCTTTAAATCCTTTCAGTTCACTTTTCATGTCTGTACTTCTCTGTGCCTGCTCACAGGGTGCTGCTCTGTGTTGGCCACTCCTCAGGGATGATGTCAAACACAAACTCCTTCCTTTCAGGCAGATACTTGTTTACTGGAGCATTTGCTCTCCCGGCAGTTGCAGATTTCTGCAACACCAGAATCCAAGGTCTGCTGGTGTTTGCTGAAGTGGGAGGCCAGCAGCTCTGCCAGCTCTGGCTGCACAACTTTCCATTCTCTCCCTCTACTTTGTAACTCCCTGGGTGGGGTTTTTTTTCCAAACTTTTGGCTTTTCAACTGATTTTTAAGGTGGTTTTTTTAAAATTTTTATTTTTTTTTCCTTCAGTCTAAGTGCTGCCAAAAGTGGATTTCACTTTTGGAAAGTGTGAGCAAGGGCAGTTTGTCAGTGTTGGAACTCCAGACTGTTCCACATCATGAAAATACTGGGTTGTTTGATTTTTTTGGTTAAGCTATGTGGGAGCAGGAAGGGATGATGCTCTGGAAGACATGGGTGAGAGTTACCAGGGAGGAATTGGTTTCAGTTAACACTCAAATGTGGTCTACTGAAAATCATAGGCTGTGTGTTCCTGCTTTGGGTTTCTGTCTTCCTGAGCTAAAATACTACAGCAAAGGGAGGGGGAGGGTCTGCTTTGTAGGTAATGAGACATGCTCCATGAGAAACTGGGATGTTAAACCAAAAGTTTAAAGAATAGGAAATAAATCATAGAATCCAGACTGGTCTGGGTTGGAAGGGACCCCAAGGGTCACAGAGCTCCAACCCCCTGCCACAGGCAGGGACACCAACCTCAGGCCTGGAGCTACACAAGGTTGCCCAGGGCCCCATCCAACCTGGCCTGGAACACCCCCAGACACGGGGCACCCACCCCCTCTCTGGGCAGCCTGTTCCAGCCCCTCACCACTCTCTCTGCAAAGAACTTCCCCCTAATATCCAATCTAACCCTTTCCTCCTCCAGCTTCACCCCATCCCCCTTGTCTTGCCATTGTCTGTCCTTTTAAAAAGTTTAATCCCCTCCTGTTCCTAAAATCAAATCTAACCCTTCCTTCCTTCCTTCAGCTTTAAAGGAAGTTTAAATAGTTCATTTATTTAATTAGTATTTTACTCCTCCATCCTAAAAATTGCTACCATTGCATCTCTTTACTTCTCTGGCAGTTTAAAATCCAGATTCCTCCTTTGGTCAAGGAACTTTGGCTGTAAACCTTTGGTGCTGTTCAGTTCTCTTCTGCCTGGTGTGGGCAGGGGGTTGCCATGCCAGCATTTTGCCAGATTTGGGGTGGGTGTGTGGGTGTGTGTGTTTACCCTGTGTGTTGGTTGGTGGTTTCCCCCCCCCCCCCCCCCCCCCTCTTTCTTATTCCTTAAATGTGGAATAACTCAGTAACTCAGTTCTTGTTCAGCCTGGAGAAGAGAAGGCTGTGGGGGGACCTCAATGCAGCCTGCCAGTGCCTGAAGGGAGCAGAGACACAGGAGGGGATTCAACATTGTTTTCATATACATTGTGAAACCTCCTCCTGCAAGATGCTCTGGAGTCTGAAGCTACAAGTGACTGAAAAGCTTTCATGACATCATGCAGTATTGCCAGTGGCTTTCACATTTGTGCTGAACTGTGTGATTCCTGTAGTTCTGGGGTAAGTTTGTCCAGCCCATGCACAGAACAGCTCTTTGTCAGCCACATGTCTGGATCTGGATGAGTCACTTCTACTTGAGGGGCATTTCCTTGGCTGGTTTTTCATGGTGGAAGGGCTGGGATTGTCTTCAGAGTGAAGCCAAGGCTAGAAATGTGATGAATTAGCTTAGAACTTTTTTTAAAAGACAAGTAACTTCTTCCCTTACTTGTGAGTAATGGTTAGTGTGTATTTTTGCCTGTCAGGAAGAAGTGAGAGAGGGGTTATTGAGAAAGGATTCCTTGCTTCATGAGTGCATGTTTCATTAGTTTAATGAGAATTACATGGGATACAGCCCTGGTATTGATGTGGCTTCTTATGAGCAGGAGGGGAATCAGCTTGTTAAAGGGTAGGGAATGGCAGGACAAGGGGGATGGAGTGAAGCTGGAGGAGGGAAGGGTTAGATTGGATATTAGGGGGAAGTTCTTTGCAGAGAGAGTGGTGAGGGGCTGGAAGGGGCTGCCCAGAGAGGGGGTGGGTGCCCCGTGTCTGGGGGTGTTCCAGGCCAGGTTGGCTGGGGCCCTGGGCAACCTTGTGTAGCTCCAGGCCTGAGGTTGGTGTCCCTGCCTGTGGCAGGGGGTTGGAGCTCTGTGACCCTTGGGGTCCCTTCCAACCCAGCCCAGTCTGGGATTCTATGATTCCATCAGTAGTTGCTGTCTTGGCAGAGCATAAAGAGTAATTGTGGAAGTTTGGAATGGAAAACATGGCACGTTGGGAATTTGTATGGCAGATATGGGACCTTCCTGAAATGCATTCATGCAGCTTCTTGCCCTGATTTACAGTCAGAATTACAGTAATTAAGTAATTACTTAAAAGATTTTTGCTTTGTGCTGCTGCTTTTATGCAGATGAAACAATGCCATGGAGCTGCCCACTCTATCACTTTCTATTTTGATCAGCTTCAACCTGTTCAAGCAGCCTCTTGGAAAGGGCAGTTGTAAGTGTAACAGATGAATCAAGGAACTCCAGAGCCCTGAGAAGAGTTCCCTATAGCATTTGGAAACACTAAGAAAAGGTTGTGTTCTGTCTCAAGCCTTTGGAACCTATTTTTGTTTAAAATTAAAGCTGCTCTTTGGAAAACTGGCAGGGCTGTTGCTGCTTCATGTGTTGAAGGAAGTGCTGTGGGATGATGCTGAGTGTAGAGAGAGGTTTTTCTCAACTTCTTTCCTCTAAATGACACCCAAAAAATACACTGGAGAGTCCAGTCAAAATAATTTTACACTTGTAATGTTTGCTGGGCACCTTATTCAGGGGCCAAGTGCTCGAGTCATCTCCATTGGCTTCATCTCCAGGCCCTCGTGGAGGGAGCCAAGGCTCAGCAGGGGAGGGACAGGGAAGCTGTGCCATGCAGGGGGGGCATAGGGGAAGCTGTGCCATGCAGGGGAGGGACAGGGGAAGGAAGCTGTGCCATGCAGGGGAGGGACAGGGAAGCTGTGCCATGCAGAGGAGGGACAGGGAAGCTGTGCCATGCAGGGGGGGCACAGGGGAAGGTGTGCCATGCAGGGGGGGCACAGGGGAAGGTGTGCCATGCAGGGGAGGGACAGAGGAAGCTGTGCCATGCAGTAGAGGGACAGGGAAGGTGTGCCATGCAGGGGAGGGACAGGGGAAGCTGTGCCATGCAGGGGAGGGACAGAGGAAGCTGTGCCATGCAGGGGAGGGACAGGGGAAGCTGTGCCATGCAGGGGAGGGACAGGGGAAGCTGTGCCATGCAGGAGAGGGACAGGGGAAGCTGTGCCATGCAGGGGAGGCACAGGGGAAGCTGTGCCATGCAGGGGAGGCACAGGGGAAGGAAGCTGTGCCATGCAGGGGAGGCACAGGGGAAGGAAGCTGTGCCATGCAGGGGAGGGACAGGGGAAGCTGTGCCATGCAGGGGAGGCACAGGGGAAGGAAGCTGTGCCATGTAGGGGGGGCACAGGGAAGGAAGCTGTGCCATGTAGGGGGGGCACAGGGAAGGAAGCTGTGCCATGCAGGGGGGGCACAGGGAAGTTGTGCCATGCAGGGGAGGCACAGGGAAGGAAGCTGTGCCATGCAGGGGAGGGACAGGGGAAGCTGTGCCATGTAGGGGGGGCACAGGGAAGGAAGCTGTGCCATGCAGGGGGGGCACAGGGGAAGCTGTGCCATGCAGGGGGGGCACAGGGGAAGAAAGCTGTGCCATGCAGGGGAAGGTATGTCATGCAGGAGAGATACAGGGGAAGCTATGCCATACAGCCTTGCTTTTTGGGAAGAATGAAGGCAGCTGGAGTGTCATTGGGCACAGAGCTTGGCAGAGCCTCAGGATAAATGCAGATGGGACTGTGTGAAGTTGGTCAGGGTACCTATTGCCACGTCCCCACAACTATTGCTGGCTAAGAAGTATTCCTTTGGCAGGGCTGTGGTGCCTGTAAGCAGGAGGCATGCAATAATCATGGTTCTGGGCCTAACATAAAAAAGAGAAAAACCCAGTCCTGCTATATTTAAGGAGATTGTTTCCTGTCCCTATTTTCTGCAAGCAATGTGTTTCATCTGGCAGTCAGACATTTAACTTCCAAAATGCATTTCTCCACGTGGCTTGTCCTGTGGCAAGCTGTCTGTAATGTGCTTGAGCAACCTTGTGGAGACAGAGCAGTGCATGTTGTTTACTGAGGATGTGTTTTACCAGGACCTGTGCTGTACCATGTTTCACTATCATCATTAAAGAAACAGCTCCCTTCCCCAGAGAGCCTGCTGCAAGCACAGATTTTTGGCCAAATCCCCCCCCAATAAATAAATTGAACTATGTTCTGGCAAAGAAAATACCAGTTTAGACAGCTCAAAACTTGTCCAGAGAAATAGGGGAGCACTCCTCACCATACTGCACTACTGGTGTCACCTTTCAAAGGATATACCATGCTGGGTTTAAAGACTCCAATAGAGAATGGTGTGCCTGCTCTGATGGGAAAGGTGTAGAGTCTTCTGGCACTCTGACTTTTCCCAATAAACAAGCCCTTGGTGACATGAGTGCCTGAGGTGTGTGCTGCCCACTGACCAGAGCAGTGCTGGAGCCTGTGGCCACAGTCCCAGGATCTCTCCCATGGCCCAGGGTGGCTGCCAGTGGCCATGCCCCCTCCTCCTGGAGCCTGTGCTGGCCACCCCATGAGCTTCTGGATGAGCTGAATGGCCACCACATGAGCTGGATGGCAGTGCAGGAACACCATGCTGCCAGCCAGCCAGGCCTGGCCAGGCTGGAGAGCTGGGCAGGGAGACACCAGATGAGGGTCACCAAAAGCAAGTGGAGAGTCTGGCCCCTGGGGAGGAAGAACTGCTGGAATCAGGACAGGCTGGGGGGAGCTGCTGGAGAGGAGCTCTGTGGAGAAGGACCTGGGGGTGCTGGGGGGTGACGGGGTGGCCATGAGCCAGCAGTGTGCCCTGGGAGGCACCTAATATCCAATCTAACCCTTCCCTCCTCCAGCTTCACCCCATCCCCCTTGTCCTGCCAGTCTCTGCCCTTGAACAAGCTGATTCCCCTCCTGTGTCTCTGCTCCCTTCAGGGACTGGCAGGCTGCAATGAGGTCCCCCCACAGCCTTCTCTTCTCCAGGCTGAGCCAGCCCAGCTCCCTCAGCCTCTCTCCAGAGGGGAGCTGCTCCAGCCCTCTGAGCATCTCCGTGGCTCCTCTGACCCCTCTCCAACAGCCCCACATCTCTCTTGTGTTGGGCCCCAGCTCTGGACACAGGATCCAGCTGGGGCCTCCCCAGGGCAGAGCAGAGAGGGACAATCCCCTCCCTGGCCCTGCTGCCACCCCTCTGCTGATGGAGCCCAGGATCCCATTGGCCTTGGGAGCTGCCAGAGCCACTGCTGCTCATGGGGAGTTTCTCCCCCCCCAGAATCCCCAGGTCCTTCTCACAGGGCTGCTCCCCAGGAGCTCTTCTCCCAGCCTGGATCTCTGGCTGGGATCCCTCCAGCCCAAGTGCAACACCTTAATGTGAATAATCTTTGTGCCTGAATATTGTGTGTTTACAGTGATAATGTAAATAATCTTTGAGCTATTTTTCTACACTTTCTAAAGATTTTTTTTTCCTAATTTATTGTAAACTTTTTCATTTTAAGCTCACTGTTGCTTTTGTTGCTCTTTTTATTTCCTTAGTCAAAACATTATGGCCAGACGTTACTGACAGAAGTTTACAAGCACCTGAATTTGGTTGAATCAGACTACTTTGGGATTGAGTTCCAGAACATCCACTCATACTGGGTATGTACATTTCCCTGACAAATTCAGTGTAAGGAAAAAGCTGGGTGAAAGCAGTTGCCCAAGTGTCTGAAGTTTCAAAATCTGCTGGAGCATATAAAGGAGATTAAAAAATAGAAAAAGTATATATTATAAATATATCTATGTTTTATATAAATATATATTCATATATATAAACATATATATTTTTATATATATGTGTGTATATATATAAAGATATATATATATAAATATAAATAACCTCTCCCCAACAGACATAACCTCAGCAGGCACAGACCTACAAGCTTTTTAAATCATTGATCTACATCCCTGCTGACACTCTCTAACTCCCCCAGTCACTTACCCTGTGCCTTGCAAAGGTGACAATGGGGCTTCTAAACTAGAAACCCCTTCTCACAGGGCTGCTCCCCAGGAGCTCTTCTCCCAGGCTGGATCTATGGCTGGGATTCCTCTAGCCCGAGTGCAACACCTTACACTTGGCAGTGTTGAACCTCATTATGTTCACCCAGGCCCATTTTTCCAGCCTGTCAAGATCCCTCTGGATGGCTTCTTTCTTGTTTCATTTCCAGTTCTTAGGCAAAGTGTCCAAAATCTTTCTGCATCTAGAATCCTCAGCACCCTTTCAGACACAGAAGTAACCAGTAAGGACCAAACAGATTTTTCTTGGGTGTTTTTTTGTTGTTTAGAGGAGTAAAAAACAAAACCCCACTCCAGACCAACAAACCCCCCTCCCAAAAGGTTGAGCATCAGTTTTATGGATACTCATTTTACCAGGACAAGATGAGTCTTTCTTTAAAACTCTGCTTGTCAAAAGAGGAAATATTGATGGGAAATTCTTCTTGAGTAAAAATCCTCAAGTAGAGAGAGGTAAGAGAGATGGACAAAGCACAGAAGGGAAGCAAAGCTGCACAGTGTCATGTTCTCCAGACCTTCAGGAGTTCTGTAGCCTGGCTCCTGGCTGCATGTGTGTGTTTTTACATGACTTCTGTGGTGGTGGACTCTTGCTGACTTGACTTTCCTTCTGTCCAGGTGAGGTTTAAGCACATCTCAAGTGTTTTTTCTATTGATACATGAATAATATTGATTCAAACAGGTACTGGGCAACCTTGTGTAGCGCCAGGCCTGAGGTTGGTGTCCCTGCCTGTGGCAGGGGGTTGGAGCTCTGTGATCCTTGGGGTCCCTTCCAACCCAGGCCAGTCTATGATTGCATGATCACTGTCACACAATATTCAGACATAGCTCTGTACAAACAAGTTTTCCAGACCCAGAGGAACTCAATCTGGTAGGGATTGTTGGAAATCATCTACCTCCACCTTCCTGCTCAGCACATGGTCAGACAATTCTACACCAGCAGCAAACTATCTGCAGCTCCTTCAATAAAGCAGCACCCTTTGTTTGTGCAGCTGGAGCATGTGGCTCCCCCCAGCCACAGCAGATTGAAGCAGGGGCTGCTGACCCCCCACTCAAATGTGCACCCCCTCACTCATACCAATACCCAGGACCACACCACCACACACACCTTGGGTGCCAGCAAGATGCTTGGGATTGGATGCAGAGTCCAAGAGAGCTGAGGAAGGGTGGTGCAGGGCACTTTGCACCCAAGCAGAGTTTAGTCCTGACCTAGGAAGCCAAGCAGGACTTGCTGGGCCAGGAATTCTATGATTCTATGATTTTTACTGTGGGTCAGGGGGGTTTTTAACCAAAGGAATGCCTGTATTACTGCAGTGAGGAAGAAATACAGACTCCTCAATCACTGCTTTATTTGAATTTACTTTTGAAGTTTCCCATATTGTATTCAAATATGGATGAGTGAGTTTGTAACAGGTTATTTTTCCTTTCATTTCAGATTTGGCTGGAACCTATGAAACCTGTTATGAAACAAGTACGGAGTAAGTAGCTTTAAAAAAGGAAGTTTTCTTTCATTTGCATCTGCTTTATGTGGGTTGCTTTCACAACTGCTACTTGATTTACTGGTTGGGCTTCCCTGAAAATGCTACTTGGTAGGGGTGAGAGTGGTTCCTGTTGGGGCATGCAAACCTGACACTTGTAATATGCAATATGTGGTGGGTGGAATGGAAACTTACTGAGGTATGATTCTTCCTCTCTGAGAAACAGCTACAGAGGTTGGGTCAGCTGGTGATTAGCAGTGTTCCCCAGGGCTCAGTGCTGGGTCCAGTCCTGTTCAGTATCTTCACTGACACCTTGATGGGGGAACAGCACCCACCCTCAGCAAGTGCTGATGCTCCAGAGCTGGGAGGAGTGGCTGACAGGCAGGACACTGCGCTGCCATCCAGAGCCCTGGCCAGGCTGGAGAGCTGGGCAGGGAGACACCAGATGAGGGTCACCAAAAGCAAGTGGAGAGTCTGGCCCCTGGGGAGGAAGAACTGCTGGAATCAGGACAGGCTGGGGGGAGCTGCTGGAGAGGAGCTCTGTGGAGAAGGACCTGGGGGTGCTGGGGGGTGACAGGGTGGCCATGAGCCAGCAGTGTGCCCTGGGGCTGAGAGAGCCAAGGGGATCCTGGGGGCATCAGGAGGAGTGTGGGCAGCAGGTCACAGGAGGGGATCCTCCCCCTCTGCTCTGCCCTGCTCAGGCCCCAGCTGGAATGTTGTGTCCAGTGCTGGGCTCCCTGGGATCAAAGGGACAGGGATCTCCTGGAGAGAGTCCAGAGGAGGCTGAGGAGATGATGAAGGGCCTGGAGCATCTCCCCTGGGAGGAAAGGCTGAGAGAGCTGGGGCTGTTCAGCCTGGAGAGAAGAAGACTGAGGGGGGACCTAATCAATGTTTATCAATATCTTAAGGATGGGATGCAGGGAGAATTGGCCAGCCCCTTTTCAGTGTCTGTGGGGACAGGACAAGGGGCAATGGCTGCAAGTTGGAGCACAGGGAGTTCCAGAGCAACCTGGGGAAGAACTTTTCCCCAGTGAGGGTGAGGGAGCCCTGGGACAGGCTGCCCAGGGGGTGTGGAGTCTCCTTCTCTGGAGAGATTCCAGCCCCGTCTGGACACCGACCTGTGTGCCCTGTCCTAGGGACCCTGCTTGGGCAGGGGGTTGCACCCCATGGGCTCTCGAGGTCCCTTCCAAGCCCTACAACTCTGTGATAAGTTGAAGTGAAACGTGATTATTTGCTCTTTGTGAGGGTTTTTTGTACATTGTGCTGTCTTACAATGGGAAGGAAAGGAATATTCTGGGTTATTGCATTCTATGCATGGGAGGAAGTGGCATCTGCAGTCAGGGGGTCTCTGTGGTAGCTAAGGGCTGCAGAAAGCTGCACATGGAGCTTGCTGATGTGCAGGGGTGGGGGTATTCCCATCTCATTCTCAAAACCCCTCTCCGAGTGTGCTCTCCCCAAGAGAACAGTGGTAGGGGTCCGCTGTCTGCTGTGTGGAGCTTCATGCTACTCCAAAACGGATTACAAGATGCATGCTAAAGGCTAAAAATAATTGAAGAATGCAGTATGCTGGTTCTTCTTCTTCCCCTTACCCCCTTAAACCAAGGATATCATAGAATCATAGAATGGCATGGGTTGGAAGGGACCCCAAGGATCATAGAGCTCTAACCCCCAAATATAGTATATTAATGATATAGTATATATATATTTTAGTATATATTTTATATATAATTATATATATTATTGTATATATATATATAATGATATAGTATATTACTGCTGGTCTTCCATTGAATCTGGTGACTGATGTATGATTTCACAGGAGCATCTTGCTAAGAACTCCTTTGACAGCATTGCTGAATGCAAAGCCTTGAGTGGGGAATAAAGCACTAAAAAACCCTGGGAGTCCTGGAGGACAGCAGGCTGACCATGACCAGCACTGTGTCCTCCTGGCCAAGAAAGCCAACAGCATCCTGGGGTGTGTCAAGGAAAGTGTGGGCAGCAGGTCGAGGGGGGTTCTCCTGCCCCTCTGCTCTGCCCTGGGGAGGCCTCATGGGGAACAGGGTGTGTGGGGCTGGGCTCCCTGGGTCAGCAAGGACAGGGAGCTACTGGAGAGGGGACAGAAAGGGCCTTGGAGATGCTGAGGGGACAGGAACATCTCTGATGAGGAGAGGCTGAGGGACTTGGGACCTTTTAGCCTGGAGAAGAGAAGATTGAGGGGGGATCTCATCAATGTCTGTGGATAGTTGAGGGGTGGGGACAGGAGGAGGGGGTCAGTGTGTTCAGGGGTGCCCAGGGACAGGACAAGAGGTGATGGGCACAAACTGGAGCAGAGGAAGTTCCAGCTGGACATGAGGAGGAACTTCTGTGCTGGGAGGGTGGCAGAGCCCTGGGCCAGGCTGCCCAGAGAGGTTGGGGAGTCTCCATCTCTGGAGCCATTCCAACCCCCTGATCCTGGGCACTGTCCTGTGCAGCCTGCTCCAGGGGACCCTGCTCTGGCAGGGGTTGGGCTGGGTGGTCTGCAGAGGGCCCTGCCAACCCCCATCACCCTGTGTCTCTGTGATACTTCAGGATGTGGGGATTTCAGTAGTAAGAGCCTCAGCCAGCTCCAGCAATGGTGAGATTACATCGTGACAGTACAGCTACGCGAGGCTGGACACATCTCCCCTGGCTTCAGCTGGCACTGCCCTTCTTGGTGCCTGGGCTCCCTGGCCTGGCACTGATGCACACAGGTAGTCTGCTCCCAGCTGCTCCCCCTGTTTTCCCTCTGGCTGCTGTTTCCCAGGGAAAAGTGACATTTTCCAAGAATGAGATTTGGTGAGTATCCTCGTGCTGTGAAGTGGCTGAACTGGCTGGTTAGATAATCTTTTCTTATATTCTAACTTCAACAAGTTTTCTTGAGCTTCTTTTTCTGTTGGTTTTTCAGGGTTGAGTTTTTTTGGTTGGTTGGTTTAGAGTTCATGATTTTGGAGTTAACCTTTAGTCCAGTGGGTGTTCATGGGCTGTAAGGCAGCTCAGAGCTGTTCCTTTATGTTGATGGTGATTGATGTATAATTGCCAGCCTGCAGTTCTGTCTCTTTGACAAAAGATCTAGATCATTAATGTTTACATCAAATTAACCTTGGCCAGTGACCTATTGTGAGTTATATAAAACTTTGTGTTGTATAATAAGGATTTTAGTTTTAATCAGCTTCAAATGAATGCAATTTTACTACCAAATTGCTCTAGCAGTCCAGGAGTTTCAATCCAAATTTTGGACCTCCTGATAGTTTAAACAGGATCAGGTTGGCATTGGGTACCTTCTCTGAGATGTTACCAGTTTTACATAATGTTGGGTTCACCATATAGTTTGTTCCTGCTCAGATTTAGCTTCTTACAAGAATTTCTTTATCTTGGTTAAGACTGGTCCTGTGTTTCTTTTCCTAATTAGTCTGGAACTTCTTCACAGAGGAACAACCAGATTTAAAAAATAAAAAACAACAAAACCAAAACAAAAAGAGGAGTTGTGCTGCAGAAACAATTTTTAATATTTATTGCCATTTAACACATGTGGGGCTCAGAATGCTGCCAGAATTGTTCCCAGAGCAATGCTTTCCCATTGATTGGTGTGAGTAGGGTGCAAGTCCCTTCTTAACCTTTCTGAAGGTCTTTCAAGGACTCAGATTATTCTCAGAAATTTCATTTTCCTCATGTGGTGTGTCTCAAGCTGTAAAATCCTTGGTAGGGTCTCAGTCCCTGCCAAGAGTGAGCTTTGTGTGTTGTCAGAGGGTGCTATTTCCAGCTCCCTTTCATTTTGGGATATTACACTGTAATTAGGATGAGGAATGTAGGGTTTTTTCCTTCACCAAAGCTTTGGTAATTTTGGGATCAGAGGTTGGGAGCTGGTTTTTTGACTCTGAGAGTTAGTTCTCCCAGCTCTTAGGCAGAAAGCAGAGTTCCCCTGTTAGCAAACAAGAGGGTGAGTGAGCAAAGCAATGTCTGGTGTGGGACAATTGGGTGTTCCAGGCAGAAGAAATCAGCTTTCTTTGGAACTGATGGGGTTAAATTGGACTTTGTCAAGCTTTAACAAATCTTGGTGCTTAAAATAAATTCAGGCAGGCTGGCTTGTGCTTACCAATGTGCTGAAACAAATCTGATCTGGTGGGGTTTTTTTTCTTAATTAAAATTTGGCTAAGCTTGCTTGGAAATGGCAGTGTCACACAGAGTCCTGGGATGGATGGGGCTGGAAGGCACCTGGAGATCATCCATGATCAGGGCTGGCTTTGAGCTGCTTCAGCAGGGTCATGAAATACATGGAGAAGAGTCTAGCAGGCTGAGGGCTGCAGGTTTTCCCTTCTGTTGCAGTTTTGTGTGGCTGTGCTGCTTCGGTGGCTGTTGTAAGCTGCAGCTACAGCTTTCTGCAGGCCCCACGTTTTGAGAACACGGTCAATTCAAGGCCGAATTCAAGCCTGGGCCTGTGAGAGCTGGTCAGAGCACCTCTGGGAATCACATAGAGGAGAAAAAAACTGGTGGCAGGGGCACTTTGCCACCGGAGCTGGGAGTGAGAAGATGGAACAAGCTGCACAGGCACCAAGGCCAGGCCCGAAGGAGGGGTGTGGGGGGAGAAAGAATGTGGGAAGAGAGTTTCCCCTGCAGCTCGAGGTGAAGCCCATGGTGAAACAGGTGTCCCCCCAAAGCCCATGGATGAGGATGGGGAGCAGAGACACCTGTGCCCTGTGAAGATGGATCCACACCTCAGCAGGTTTGCTGGGGCACGTGGGACTTTGTGGGTGACCAGGCTGGGGGGTCTGGACACGAATGTCAGCACCTCATGGAGAGGGGCCCTGCTGAGAGGCCTGTGGGGAGGAGATGGCTCCCCAATGGAGAGGAGTCGTGCTAAGAGGCCTGTGGTGAGGAGATGGCTCCCCCATAGAGAGGAGCCCTGCTGAGAGGCCTGTGGTGAGGAGATGGCTCCCCAATGGAGGGCAGTCCTGCTGAGAGGCCTGTTGGGAGGAGATGGCTCCCCAATGGAGAGGAGTCGTGCTGAGAGGCCTGTGGTGAGGAGATGGCTCCCCCATAGAGAGGAGCCCTGCTGAGAGGCCTGTGGTGAGGAGATGGCTCCCCAATGGAGGGCAGTCCTGCTGAGAGGCCTGTTGGGAGGAGATGGCTCCCCAATGGAGGGCAGTCTGGCTGAGAGGCCTGTGGGGAGGAGATGGTTCCCCAATGGAGAGAAGCCCTGCTGAGAGGCCTGTGGGGAGGAGATGGCTCCCCAGTGGAGGGGAGCCCAGCTAAGAGGCCTGTGGGGAGGAGATGGCTCCCCAATGGAGGGCAGTCCTGCTGAGAGGCCTGTGGGGAGGAGATGGCTCCCCAATGGAGGGCAGTCCTGCTGAGAGGCCTGTGGGGAGGAGATGGCTCCCCGATAGAGAGGACACAGGCTGCAGAAGTTGGGGACACGGCTCTCACATGGGTGGGACCCCAGGGTGCTGCAGGGGAAGGGGTGTGTGTGTGGAATGCCCCCCCACCAGCAAAGGAGAAAAACCAACTCAGGCAGAATAGCCCGAAAGTCCCCATTCCCCATTCCCTGCCCCTCCCTGTGCTGCCATGGGGGGAAGAAGGGAGGGAATTTATGATTAAAGTCTGCAAAGAGAGGGGTGGGGGGAGTAGGGGTGGTTTAAGATCAGAAGAATGAAAGCAGCTTGTGAGGAACTGACCAGAACCCCACTCCCCATTCCCTGCCCCTCCCTGTGCCATGTTGTGGGGGAAGAAGGGAGTCAAATCGTGATGAGGGTTCAGTGTGCTGAGAAGGCAGGGGTGGGGGGAAGGTGCTTTCAGACCTGGCTTCTTATTCTTATCTCATTCCAGTTCACTGGGTGTATTAGTTGCAGTAGTAATTAATCACTCTGTGCTGAGTCTGTTTTGCCCATTGCACTAATTGGAGAGTGATCCCTCTGGCCTTATCTCAGGTCCTAAGCCTCCCAATATCTATTTTCTCCTCTTTTCAGCTGAGGGGAGGGAGTGAGCGAGCGGCTTGGGGGGCATTTGGCCTCTACCAGGGCCAAAACCACCACACCTTCCCTGGTCTTCCCTTGCCTTTTAGTGGGGGGTCTGTTCCTTCAGGTTATCCTGCTTTCTGCAGCTCTGTGTGCTTGAGGCAGAGTGTCCTTACTCCTCATGGGAAGGTGCACACTGAGGACAGGTCTCTGTCTGTCAGGAGCAGGGGTGGATGTTCCTCTGGTCAGGGGGATGCCTGCAAATGCCAGATGGATGCTCTGCAGGCTCCCATAAGCAGCAGTTGGGCTGTAATGCTACAACCACTGCCATGGTCTGGTTGCAGCTGGGTGTTTTTGTCGAGTGTTATACAGGGCATTAGGGGCTATTCCAAACAGTGAGGTAGGATTCTGTTTAGATTTAAACATTAAATTGATCCAGGCCTGAGGTTGGTGGCCCTGTCTGTGGCAGGAGGGTTGGAGCTCTGATCCTCAGGGTCCCTTCCAACCCATGTCATGCTATGATTAAATCAGTTTTCTCCCTGTTGTCAGACTTAAAAGTGGGAAGAAATGGGCAGCAATGGGGACAGGCTAGGAATGCACTTCTATCTCTGTGAGGAGCTGGCTGGGTCTGAACAGGATCATGGCTTCAGCTCAGCGACAGCTCCGATGCAGCTGGTTGGTGCTGGCAGAGCCCGTGGCATCTGCACCCTCTTCCTCTTTGGGGAGCCTCTCACTGGGTCACCTGTGATGCTTTAGCTTGTTGCTTTGGGACAGTGTAGCTGTCAGGTTGCACAGATCCATTTTTACAGCCTGCAGGCCTGCCTTGGAGCTTGCATAGATAGCTCCTCTGCAGACAACCTCCATGGGCATGGGTGACCTGTACCCAAAGACCTGCTACAGTTAGCTGGCAAGCTGAAAGCTGGCTAGGGTTTGTATTTCTGTGTGCATTGGAAAGCACAGTATACATGTGCTCATTAATCATGGAACCATAGACTGGCCTGGGTTGGAAGGGACCCCAAGGGTCACAGAGCTCCAACCCCCTGCCACAGGCAGGGACACCAACCTCAGGCCTGGAGCTACACAAGGTTGCCCAGGGCCCCAGCCAACCTGGCCTGGAACACCCCCAGACACGGGGCACCCACCCCCTCTCTGGGCAGCCCGTTCCAGCCCCTCACCACTCTCTCTGCAAAGAACTTCCCCCTAATATCCAATCTAACCCTTCCCTCCTCCAGCTTCACTCCATCCCCCTTGTCCTGCCAGTCTCTGCCCTTGAACAAGCTGATTCCCCTCCTGTGTCTCTGCTCCCTTCAGGGACTGGCAGGCTGCAATGAGGTCCCCCCACAGCCTTCTCTTCTCCAGGCTGAGCCAGCCCAGCTCCCTCAGCCTCTCTCCAGAGGGGAGCTGCTCCAGCCCTCTGAGCATCTCCGTGGCTCCTCTGACCCCTCTCCAACAGCCCCACATCTCTCTTGTGTTGGGCCCCAGCTCTGGACACAGGATCCAGCTGGGGCCTCCCCAGGGCAGAGCAGAGAGGGACAATCCCCTCCCTGGCCCTGCTGCCACCCCTCTGCTGATGGAGCCCAGGATCCCATTGGCCTTGGGAGCTGCCAGAGCACACTGAAGAGCAAGAGCTTTTTGTGAAAGTATTAACTTTTCTTGCAGGACCAAAGACTGCAGTGCTTCGTCTGGCTGTCAAATTTTTCCCTCCAGACCCAGGCCAGTTGCAAGAGGAATATACCAGGTAAAGTATTTTTTGGGAAGAATTTACTTTACATTACCTGCTGTCACAAAAGGAGGTAAGAGGAGGAGGAAATGGCATCTTATTTCCAAACAAAACTGAGTCTGACCATGAGTGGAAGAGGATTAGAGTTAAGGTATTAGCAGACACATGTTGGCAGGTGAAGGTTACCAGAAAATATGGTTTTCAAACCAGAAAACAAGGCAGGTTAAGGCTTGCCTAACACTGTGGTGTTGAAAGAAACAGGGTATACAGGAAATACTCCTATTTCTAAACAGTACCTGTATAAAGTACTCAGTATGTATTTTAATAAGGGATTTATCATTTAAACCTCCAAAGTTTTTTAAACTTCAAAGTTTTCTTAAACTTCAAGCATTCTACATCTAGCAAACATGCTTTACTGGTTTTGTCTATTTATGGAGTATTTAGTGTAGAATTCTCTGTGCTTAGAGCTCTAGGTAGTTTGTAACACCATTAATGAGATGTACACTTTGTTGTGAGTGTGGTGAAGAAACCAAGCCAGATATGCAGTCAGATGTGCAGAAAACAGAGCATGCTTTATAGAAATCTCTAATACCTACTTTCACTACTTAGAAATTAAGGGGAAAAAACCCCTCCCCCATTCAAAATGTGTCCCCTTTGTTATCCTTTGGCTTCAAGAATACAACACATAATGTTTTTAAATTAATTCTTCTTTTTAAAAAAATGACTGTTCTCTTTCAGGTTGTAATTTGGTGAAGAATATTGATCAGCCTGTTAGTTCAAAGGTTTATAGCAATGAGTTGTGGCTTTTTTTGCTGGAGTCCTTATTGCACCTTCTTTCATGTAAAAAGGAAAGCACAGAACATTTGCCAGCATTATATTCATAAAAATACATTAAAATTGGCCCAAGTTACAAATCAGGCTTTATCACTTCCCAGGCTGCCTGGTTTTTCTTCTATCCCTGTATGTTTTGCAGGCAGCTTATTACTGATGCAAAGCTGTTCAACACAAATCTGTTCCTCTTCAACTGATTTGGGAAATAGTTAAGGAAGTGCAGCAGTATAAGAAAAGGAAATTTAATTTCTTACTGTCTTTCTAGACTGCTAACATTATAGTCCTGGAAAATACAACTGAAGAAATGCATTGAGTGCTAGCAGGAATACTCATTCTTTTTTCCTACCAAGATATCAGAATCAGTGAATCCTTGTTCTAATAGATAACTTCAAGTGTTCGTTAAGTTTCTTCCTGGGTACAAATTGAAGCTACTGAGTTAACATCACAAATCAAACTTGTTAAAAGTGTGAGATTCCTTCTGCTTCCTCATCCCTGAGTGTTCATTGGTGCTGATCATAGAATCCCAGACTGGGCTGGGTTGGGAGGGACCCCAAGGATCACAGAGCTCCAACCCCCTGCCACAGGCAGGGACACCAACCTCAGGCCTGGAGCTACACAAGGTCGCCCAGGGCCCCATCCAACCTGGCCTGGAACACCCCCAGACACGGGGCACCCACCCCCTCTCTGGGCAGCCTGTTCCAGCCCCTCACCACTCTCTCTGCAAAGAACTTCCCCCTAATATCCAATCTAACCCTTCCCTCCTCCAGCTTCACTCCATCCCCCTTGTCCTGCCAGTCTCTGCCCTTGAACAAGCTGATTCCCCTCCTGTGTCTCTGCTCCCTTCAGGGACTGGCAGGCTGCAATGAGGTCCCCCCACAGCCTTCTCTTCTCCAGGCTGAGCCAGCCCAGCTCCCTCAGCCTCTCTCCAGAGGGGAGCTGCTCCAGCCCTCTGAGCATCTCCGTGGCTCCTCTGACCCCTCTCCAACAGCCCCACATCTCTCTTGTGTTGGGCCCCAGCTCTGGACACAGGATCCAGCTGGGGCCTCCCCAGGGCAGAGCAGAGAGGGACAATCCCCTCCCTGGCCCTGATGCCACCCCTCTGCTGATGGAGCCCAGGATCCCATTGGCCTTGGGAGCTGATGTGTTGGGCTGGCTCAGTCCTGGGTTGTTTGTCCATCCTTGGTGGGCAGGCTTCAGTATTACCTGGTTTTTGGAGCAAGGAAGAATTAGGAGACACTGGCTTTCCCAGGTACCACGTGTGGTTTCCCTGTTCCTTCCCCTGGCAGGGTGGTACCTGTAACTCCAGTACTTGTCTCTCTCTCAGGTACCTGTTTGCATTGCAAATCAAGAGGGACCTGGCAGAGGAGCGACTGACCTGCAGCGACAACACGGCGGCTCTTCTGGTCTCTCACCTTCTGCAGTGTGAGTACCCTGACTGTGCTGTTGCCACTGCTAACCTGAACCTGCAGAAGCTTTTGGTAACTAAGAGCACCTTCTGTCTGGTGGTGTGTCCTCCCTATGTGCAGCAGACCTGTTGATTCTGAGCACTTGGATGCTCTTCAGGGCTAGCTCTGGTAAGGATCAGCTGGTACTGACCTATGAGCACACTGTGGCTTTGTGGAGGCTGCACAGAACCAAAGCCATTGTGTGTTGTCTCTTTTCCCTGGCTCTGCAAACAGGGACACCAATGCTCCTCATCTTCCATACAGCCCTCCTGTCTACCTCCCTGCTTCATTTCCCTGTTTCCTTGTGGCTGGGAGGAGAGAAGTGTGTAGAGACCAGCCTGAAATAAAACTAGAAATGCTCCACCACAAGCCTAAGAATGGCCAGCATCTTTCCTCCTTGCTGGGACTGGAGCTGGAAAGGGGAGAAGTGATTGATTTGGAAGCTCTCTGTGGTGCTGCTCACCTAGTCTGTACACACCTAATGCCCTAAAACCATGGCCTTTAGGACAAGCAGGTTGCAAACCTTGCCAGGGTTCAGACACCAGCTTGGCTTGAGCAGCAGCCAACTAATAGTGTGCTTACTGCAGGAACAGGGCTGTGTGCCTCCTTGCTGGTGTCAAGCTAAAGCTATTAAGTGATGCCTCTTCACAGCTCAACAGTTACCAGCTCTATAAATCCACATTGTGATGCAGTGGTACACTGACAGTGATATTAAGGTGATTTTATTGGAAGAACAAAGGTATCTGGTGTGTGTGCCTTCAGTGAGTGACACAAATAAAACTGGCTTGTGGGTTTCCAGTGTAAACCCTGCACCCTGCAGTACAGTGTGGAGCTGGTGAGCAGATCTCTGGCCTTGCTTAGCATGATTCTACCCTGCTGGAAAATGAGAAGTGAAAAAGGATAGGATTATTTTTCAAGTAATTTTTTTTTTAAAGTGCCTTTTATATTTCTTTTTTTCCCTTGTTTCCTATGCTGGCTTGGTTTTTAACCAGGATATTGCTGTGCTCTTTTTAAGAACACCTTGGATGAGATTCTTAGTTCATTTAGTTGTCTGTCCCTGAGAGCAGTTGATAGCAGATGCTATGTGGAAGCCTCAAAAAAGGAGCAAGTGGTCATACTCCCTTTGCTGCAGCCAGCCAACCAGCCACCCACACCCCCCAACCCCCCCCTCTATCCCCCACCTCTACCCCCCTCCTCCACCCACCCACCTGCCCATCCATCCACCCACGCATCCACCCACCCACCCATGCATCCAGCCAGCCACCCATCCACCCACCCATCCACCCACCCAGCGAGCCAGCCAGCTGTCCAGCCACCCACCCCCCCAACCCCCCTCTACCCCTCCCCTCTACCCCCCTCCACCCACCCACCCATCCCCCCACCCACTCATTCCCCCACCCACTCTCCCCACCCACTCTCCCATCCCCTCACCCACTCTCCCCACCCACCCATCCTCCCACTCATCCCCTCACCCCCCCCACCCATCCCCCCACCCCCTCTCCCCACCCCCCCACCCCCTCTCCCCACCCCCCCACCCCCTCTCCCCACCCCCCCACCCCCCTCTCCCCACCCCCCCACCCATCCCCCCACCCATCCCCCCACCCCCCCACCCATCCCCCCACCCATCCCCCCACCCCCCCACCCATCCCCCCACCCATCCCCCCACCCATCCCCCCACCCATCCCCCCATCCCCTCACCCACCCCCCCACCCACTCTCCCCACCCACCCATCCCCCCCATCCCCCCATCCCCCCACCCACCCATCCCCCCACCCACTCTCCCCCCCACCCACTCTCCCCCCCCACTCTCCCCCCCACTCTCCCCACCCATCCACCCATCCCCCCACCCACTCTCCCCACCCACCCATCCCCCCACCCACTCATCCCCCCACCCACTCTCCCCACCCACCCATCTCCCCACCCACTCTCCCCACCACTCCCTCACTCACCCAGCCACCCCCCCACTCACCCAGCCACCCACCCATCCCCCCACCCACTCTCCCCACTCACCCAGCCACCCCCCCACTCACCCAGCCACCCCCCACCCACTCACCCATCCCCCCACTCACCCATCCCCCCACTCACCCACCCATCCATCCACCCATCCATCCATCCCCCCACCCACCCCACTCACCCACCTACCCACGCATCTACCCACCCACCCATCCACCCACCCAGCCACCCACCCATCTTTGAGTGTGGCCTGAGTCAGAGTCTGGCTCTGCATCCCTTTGTTTAGTTGCACATCATGCCCTTTGCTTTCATGGATTTAGCTGCTTTTTGAATTAGCTTATAGTTTTGGCATCCTTCCATAAGAAGTAGCTTCACAGCTTAAGTTTTGGGGAGGTTTTGTAGGCATCACCTCTACCCTTTTATCTTTTTAAACCTTTTGCATTTCAATTTTCCATTATCCTATCAGGAAAAACAAATGGCTTTTTTAATTGTCTTTGAATTGTTGATTAATTTTATAACTTTTTGGTCTATCTCCTATGTGTTTTGTTTGCTTCATGCTTTTCCAAACCAAAGGCTTCTGGTCATTTCATGTCTTAAAAAGGGGAGGGGGGGGGTGAGATTTGTTCTTGGGGGGTTTGTTCTGCATTCTGCTACATAGTTTTATCTTTTATAAATCTCTTTATAAATCCCTGGGCTCATTTCTGAAAGGTGGAGAGATGTGAAGGGGACACCAAAACTCAAGATGTAGGGATTTAGAGCCACAGAATCCTGCTTTTCTCTTTTCACAAGGTTTTTATTATTGGATACTTCTGATCATTTTATTTACCATCCTTCTAGGTAGTCTTGTCCATAACTATTTAACATATATTTAGAAAAATGAAATGGAAATATCCTGGTTTGCTATGAGGTATCTGGAAGGAAGAAGGGGTTAGATCACCTCATGGGTCTCCTACAAGTCTTTGACTGTAAAGAAGCCTAAATCTGTGTTCAAATGCCACTAAATCCCCAGGAAATCTGTTGGGATAAAGGAGAATTTTCCGTAAAATGAAGCTGGATACAAAGTGTAAGGCACAAATTTGAAACACCTAAAGGAAAATACCTCCTGGCTCTTGGGGGGTCTCTGTAATTCCTTACTAATTAATTTCTCTTATTGCTCCTTTCCCATTGCAGCTGCTTATTCTAATGTTGGTTTCTTCTCTGTGATAGCTGAAATAGGGGATTTTGATGAATCAGAGGATCGAGAGCACCTCAAAGCAAACTGTTACTTGCCAAACCAGGGAAGAATTGAAGGAAAGATTCTGGAGTTCCACAGGAAGCATGTGTAAGTGAGGGTTAATGTATACTCCTCATGTATCCCACTCCTGGGGGGCAGGCAAGCATGCTGCACACTGGGATGTTAAGAGCTGTGAGTGAAGCACCATTTACATAGAAACACAGAATCACCAGGTTGGAAAAGCCCTTTAAGATCATGGAGTCCAACTGTCCCTGTCCTGTGCTGACCCATCTCCTTGAGCACCTCATCTCCCTGTCTATTAAACACCCCCAGGGCTGGGGACTCAGCCCCCTCCCTGGGCAGCCTGTGCTACAACCCCACAGCTCTGCCAGGGAAGACTGTTCCCTGCTGGAACATCCCTAATCTAGTTTTTGTGAGGTGAAATCAAGAGAATGTTTTTGAATGACATAACTTTGACTTCACCTGATCTTTTTCTGTAATTTTTGAGATCTTGGATAGTTAGATCAGTTGTGAATATCCATGTTTTACTGTGCACAGCCATGATTTTTAATCCAGACATAGAAATTTGTATCTATTTCCTGAGCTTTCCCTTTTGCTCTGTGTGGGTAAGCTCAAGGACTGTTGCTGACTGACTTTCTTTGAAGACAAAACAAGATTTTTCTGTGTTTCAGGCTGAGGCACATCCTATATTGTTAGACAATCAATTCCTGAGAATTTCAGTAATTAACTTTGTGCTTTTTATGATCATTTGTTTTCAATTAGACCAAAATTATTTATACTGGTGGAATTTCAGCTTGAAGTATTGATGAAACCAAGGGTTTGTTATTTCTTTTTCTGTTGGTTTTTGAACATCTCACATGCATGTGGGAGCCATGAAGAACCAATTAAATACTGTTTTGAAGGAATTTAGAAGTAAATTAAAATGTTTGCCAAGATTCTTCTCCCAAGGAGAAGGTAGCTGAAAGAGACCCATGGATTACACAGCAATACTTCATTGTTTTTCTCATGTCAAAAGACAAGTGCTGAAACAATTATGCAGCAACTTCAAAGCAAGTGAAATGGAAAGGAGGAACATTGTTTTCATATACATTGTGAAACCTCCTCCTGCAAGATGCTCTGGAGTCTGAAGC
Source organism: Laterallus jamaicensis coturniculus (assembly GCA_022605575.1). Taxonomy (NCBI): domain Eukaryota; kingdom Metazoa; phylum Chordata; class Aves; order Gruiformes; family Rallidae; genus Laterallus; species Laterallus jamaicensis. The sequence goes on along the minus strand of JAKCOX010000164.1, from coordinate 702,618 downwards.
TACAAGTGACTGAAAAGCTTTCATGACATCATGCAGTATTGCCAGTGGCTTTCACATTTGTGCTGAACTGTGTGATTCCTGTAGTTCTGGGGTAAGTTTGTCCAGCCCATGCACAGAACAGCTCTTTGTCAGCCACATGTCTGGATCTGGATGAGTCACTTCTACTTGAGGGGCATTTCCTTGGCTGGTTTTTCATGGTGGAAGGGCTGGGATTGTCTTCAGAGTGAAGCCAAGGCTAGAAATGTGATGAATTAGCTTAGAACTTTTTTTAAAAGACAAGTAACTTCTTCCCTTACTTGTGAGTAATGGTTAGTGTGTATTTTTGCCTGTCAGGAAGAAGTGAGAGAGGGGTTATTGAGAAAGGATTCCTTGCTTCATGAGTGCATGTTTCATTAGTTTAATGAGAATTACATGGGATACAGCCCTGGTATTGATGTGGCTTCTTATGAGCAGGAGGGGAATCAGCTTGTTAAAGGGTAGGGAGTGGCAGGACAAGGGGGATGGATTAAAGCTGGAGGAGGGAAGGGTTAGATTGGATATTAGGGGGAAGTTCTTTGCAGAGAGAGTGGTGAGGGGCTGGAACAGGCTGCCCAGAGAGGGGGTGGGTGCCCCGTGTCTGGGGGTGTTCCAGGCCAGGTTGGATGGGGCCCTGGGCAACCTTGTGTAGCTCCAGGCCTGAGGTTGGTGTCCCTGCCTGTGGCAGGGGGTTGGAGCTCTGTGACCCTTGGGGTCCCTTCCAACCCAGCCCAGTCTGTGATTCTATGATTCTGTGAAGGTTGGTGGTATCTCTGTACCTTGAGCCTGTGTGCCAAGTCCTCTACCCCTTTGGAAAAAAGCTGCTGTTAGGGAGATGTCATTTTGGGCCTGCTGCAGTCCTAAAAATAGCTGTGCCTTCCTTACATGTCTCCTCTCCCTTCCCTTACCCAGGGAGTGTTGGGCACTCTCTTCCATTTTTAGCAGGAGCTGTGAAGGTCCTGTGCTTTCTCAGAGTTCAGGCATGTTCTTCCTCGTTCCTGGTACAAGGAGCAAGCAGGAGCATGAACCTTGGGTGTTTGTCTCCTTCCTGGCACTGGGCAGTGTGGTTAAAGGGACTGAAGGCTCCTCCTTTACCATCCCTGTGAATCCTATTTTTATTTATACCTTTTAATTTCTTTTTTTATTCCCATCAGTTGACCATATTATTCCCCCCACTTACCTTCAGCAGACAGATGCTTTCTTCCACTGATGATTGCTTTTAGCAGAGACTTCTCATTTAAATGGAGCCTTTGGGAAAAGAAACTCATCTCTGGCAGGATCAGAGGGATTGGAAGGGACCCCAAGGGTCACAGAGCTCCAACCCCCTGCCACAGGCAGGGACACCAGCCTCAGGCCTGGAGCTACACAAGGTTGCCCAGGGCCCCATCCAACCTGGCCTGGAACACCCCCAGACACGGGGCACCCACCCCCTCTCTGGGCAGCCTGTTCCAGCCCCTCACCACTCTCTCTGCAAAGAACTTCCCCCTAATACCCAATCTAACCCTTCCCTCCTCCAGCTTCACTCCATCCCCCTTGTCCTGCCAGTCTCTGTCCTTTTAAAAAGTTGAACCCCCTCCTGGATAACTCCTTAATCTCCTTGGATAACTCTATGGAGTGTCTCCTCAATGTTAGAAAGTTGTGTCTTGGTTTTGGGTTGGTTTTTGCTGTTTGAACAGGTAGAAGAACATGAAGCTGGATAAAACAGAATCTGTATTCAGTCTGTCCTGTATCATAGGTGGATGATTCCATATCATTTGGTGGGTGAGAAACTCCCCATGAGCAGCAGTGGCTCTGGCAGCTCCCAAGGCCAATGGGATCCTGGGCTCCATCAGCAGAGGGGTGGCAGCAGGGCCAGGGAGGGGATTGTCCCTCTCTGCTCTGCCCTGGGGAGGCCCCAGCTGGATCCTGTGTCCAGAGCTGGGGCCCAACACAAGAGAGATGTGGGGCTGTTGGAGAGGGGTCAGAGGAGCCACGGAGATGCTCAGAGGGCTGGAGCAGCTCCCCTCTGGAGAGAGGCTGAGGGAGCTGGGCTGGCTCAGCCTGGAGAAGGCTGTGGGGGGACCTCATTGCAGCCTGCCAGTCCCTGAAGGGAGCAGAGACACAGGAGGGGAATCAGCTTGTTCAAGGGCAGAGACTGGCAGGACAAGGGGGATGGAGTGAAGCTGGAGGAGGGAAGGGTTAGATTGGATATTAGGGGGAAGTTCTTTGCAGAGAGAGTGGTGAGGGGCTGGAAGGGGCTGCCCAGAGAGGGGGTGGGTGCCCCGTGTCTGGGGGTGTTCCAGGCCAGGTTGGCTGGGGCCCTGGGCAACCTTGTGTAGCTCCAGGCCTGAGGTTGGTGTCCCTGCCTGTGGCAGGGGGTTGGAGCTCTGTGACCCTTGGGGTCCCTTCCAACCCAGACCAGTCTGGATTCTATGATTCTGTGATAGGAGGAAAAAATACATTGTGAAGGTGGTTGTGTTTGAAAGATAGGACTTGAAAGCTTATACTAAACATCCTGTAGTTTTGTCTTTCACTTCTTTCACAAATCCTTTCAACAATAGAGAAATACTGGCTTTATATTTAACTCTGCAGGTGTGGTAACAGTAAACAAGGTGAGTTGTATTTTTGGCACAGCACATCACTTAGTTGCTTCAGCAGGAGCCTGAATTAACTTTACTTATTTCTACAGTTTATTACCAAACTAAAAAAAACCCAGGGGGTTTTGAAGATGGCATGTTGCTGGTGGTGCAGTTAAACCCTGGCACTCCAGACACTCAAGGCAATGTTTACTGCCTTCCTGCAGTAGTGTGAAGAGAATATTTGCTGCAGGATGAGAGTAGTCCAGAATTAAACATCACATCATTTGCTCGTGTTCTGGTGACTGTGGGGTTTTTTGTTTGTACTTTCATATTCTCAAATTACATTTAAAAGGAATCTAGATGGAGCTAAAAAAGCTGTTTAGTCTATAAGATGACTGTAGGTGGGTAGAAGGAGGTGTTTTTAAGGAGTATGCCTGGATAGGCAAGCCAGGGTAGCAGGAGAATTTGTTTAGGACAGATGCTGTGGTTGGCACTGAGTGGTACCTGGAAACAGATGATGCTGCAATGGTTTCTCATCTGCCTGAATGACATGAAACAGATTGATGCAAAGAGGAGCATTTCTTGGAAAACAGGATTTTAACAGCTTGCCTTTGCCAGGAATCTAATAGGTTTTCTGCACTAGTTGGTGTAAAAGGAATAAATCAGGAAAATGGGATAGATGGATAATTGTGTTTACTGTTGCCCCTTGTGTCCTTTCACAACTCACTAGCCTAGTTGGCCATGATTTAAGTTCTTTTTCTGAAACCAGGATGTTTAAAAATTGTTTTTCAAGTAGGAAAAACTGTAACTTGAGGTTGCTGTCTCATCTAACAGTTTCTACACCTGCAGCATCTTGATGCTTCATCTTTAAAATCCTAGATGAATCACTGGGTTGAAATGCTCTGTAAGTCACCTTATGCTTAAAGGTCACTTTTGAGGGGATCACCCTGATGGCTGTGTGACTCTTGCAGCACACCACCCAGTGTTTCTCTGGGGGGATGGAGGTAAGGAACCTTTCCACCAAACCCTGCTGCAGTGACAGCAGCATTTCCTGGGAAGTAGGTGTAATGGATAGCCTGGTGTCCATTGACCTGGGGAAGATTAAGTAGATAGATCTGCTTAGTGGATGAACAAAATTAGACCAGCTTGTTTTCTGGCTGGTCTGTGCAGCTTAGTCTGCAGCAAACATCTGAGGGTAATTATTGTGGAAGGGCTTCCTCCTGTGTAACCATTTGTGGTGCACTGCCTGCCACAGCTCCCAGCACGGCCCAGTCAGTCCCCACTCTTCCTCCTTTGCTGGGCACAGGCAGGCTGCATGCATGACAACACTCTGAAAATGTTGGGGGGGTTTAATTCCTTGAGAATTCCTGTGCTTTGGATCATATCTAATGGAACATGAAATAAAGGTCAGGGCATCTGCATCAGTTCCACTGGGCTTTTTATGAAGAATTTTCAATACTAAATAGCTCCAGTTTTCTAGTTTCCATTTTTATCCTGATTCCTTTTTCCCTTCCAAACCCCCTTCCCAGCCTCAGGCACCCTCAGCATCCTCTTTAAAAGACAAAGTGCTGCTTTCATTCTTCATGTCACTCAACTCAGAGTTACAGCAGGAATTAGAGTGGATGGGAATTCCATGTGGTGTGCTCAGAGTGTAACTGGAAGCTGTGGCCAAAGTTAATATTTGGGATCTACCTTCTTTTTTGGTCTGAAGTTATTGAATGAAGAGGAGCCATGGCATTGCTGCTGTTCTGATGCAGTTAAGGTGTATGTGGAAGCAATGCTAGCAACACTTAAAACCAGTATAAAAACTCTTCCTCCAGCATTCCCCATTTCAGGAATTCCATTTCCCTCTCTGCTCTGCCCTGGGGAGGCCCCAGCTGGATCCTGTGTCCAGAGCTGGGGCCCAACACAAGAGAGATGTGGGGCTGTTGGAGAGGGGTCAGAGGAGCCACGGAGATGCTCAGAGGGCTGGAGCAGCTCCCCTCTGGAGAGAGGCTGAGGGAGCTGGGCTGGCTCAGCCTGGAGAAGAGAAGGCTGTGGGGGGACCTCATTGCAGCCTGCCAGTCCCTGAAGGGAGATTATAAACAGAAGTGGAATCAGCTTGTTAAAAGGGAAGATAATGGCAGGACAAGGGGCATGGAGCTAAAGGAAGGGTTAAATTAGATATTAGGGGGAAGTTCTTTGCAGAGAGAGTGGTGAGGGGCTGGAACAGGCTGCCCAGAGAGGGGGTGGGTGCCCCGTGTCTGGGGGTGTTCCAGGCCAGGTTGGCTGGGGCCCTGGGCAACCTTGTGTAGCTCCAGGCCTGAGGTTGGTGTCCCTGCCTGTGGCAGGGGGTTGGAGCTCTGTGATCCTTGGGGTCCCTTCCAACCCAGCCCAGTCTGGGATTCTATGATTTCAAGGCTTGTCTAATTATCTATTTCAGGGTGGTCCATATTTTGGGATCTTGGCCCTCACATGAATGGTGGTGTGAGAGTTCTGCATTGCCTGGGCAGGAGGTGTTTCAGGCACTGCACCTCCTGCTCTGTGGGCTCTCCTGCTCTCTCTCTGCTGACCAGCCTGGATTGCACAGTCCCTGTCCACCCCTCCTGATGTACTGGGATCCAGTGCACTTCCCCTCCTGAAGAAGAATGGTGTGGGGAAAAGGAGGAAAAGGTTGTGGGGGGATACAGAAGGAGGGGAAGGCAAGAAGAGGGAAGGAAAGTAAAGAAGAGGGAAAGGGGGAGGGGAGGAAAGTAAAGGGGGGAGGGAAGGAAAGGAGAGGCGGGAAGGGAAGGGAAGGAAAGGAAGAGGGATGGGGGGGGGAAGGAAAGGGGGAGGGGGAAGGCAAGGGATAGGGGGAAAGGCAAGGAAAGGGATGGGGGAAAGGCAAGGAAAGGGATGGGGGAAAGGCAAGGAAAGGGATGGTGGAAGGAAAGGAAAGGGATGGTGGAAGGAGAGGAAAGGGAAGGAAAGGGAAGGGAAGGAAAGGGAGGAAAGGGAAGGAAAGGGAGGAAAGGGAAGGGAAGGGAGGAAAGGAAAGGAAAGGGAGGAAAGGAAAGGGAGGAAAGGGAGGAAAGGAAAGGGTGGGGGAAGGAAAGGAGAACAGAGGGGGGGAAGGAAAGGAAAGAGGGGGGAAGGGAAAGGAAATGAGAGGGGGAAAGAGAAGCTAAGTTACAGGACAGGGTCAGTTTTGTCATGCAGGAAAACAAAATGTGTGTGGTTTGACATCAGCAAACTTGCAGAGGAGTGCACCAAGGCCAGATCTGCCTGGTGTGTGCCAGAGTCCATAGCAGTTCCTGTGTTGCTTGCTTGGACTTTGTACACACTCAGGAAGGAGGTGCTCCATGTGTGTACAGCTGTTTCCAAAGTCATTCCAACAGCAGATGATACTTCAAAACAAATGAAAAAAACCCTTTCTCTCTTTTCCTTGGTGAGGAGGAAGAGTAAAGCCACAAGCTGGGGAGACGAACTGCACCCTGTAGCAATGAAAACAGGGTGATATGAACAGTGCTACCACTGAAAAACAAAGCTGCAGTACCCACTGGCTGTCAGATGGGTTACTCCTCTTGGGTTTGCAGTCAGCATGGATTACAGTATCACATAGTCATTCTGGAGTAGTTCTTTGCAGCACCCACCCTCAGCAAGTGCTGATGCTCCAGAGCTGGGAGGAGTGGCTGACAGGCAGGACACTGCGCTGCCATCCAGAGCCCTGGCCAGGCTGGAGAGCTGGGCAGGGAGACACCAGATGAGGGTCACCAAAAGCCAGTGGAGAGTCTGGCCCCTGGGGAGGAAGAACTGCTGGAATCAGGACAGGCTGGGGGGAGCTGCTGGAGAGGAGCTCTGTGGAGAAGGACCTGAGGGTGCTGGGGGGTGACAGGGTGGCCATGAGCCAGCAGTGTGCCCTGGGGCTGAGAGAGCCAAGGGGATCCTGGGGGCAGCAGGTCACAGGAGGGGATCCTCCCCCTCTGCTCTGCCCTGCTCAGGCCCCAGCTGGAGTGTTGTGTCCAGTGCTGGGCTCCCTGGGATCAAAGGGACAGGGATCTCCTGGAGAGAGTCCAGAGGAGGCTGAGGAGATGATGAAGGGCCTGGAGCATCTCCCCTGGGAGGAAAGGCTGAGAGAGCTGGGGCTGTTCAGCCTGGAGAGAAGAAGACTGAGAGGGGACCTAATCAATATTTATCAATATCTTAAGGATGGGATGCAGGGGGACATGGCCAGCCCCTTTTCAGTGTCTGTGGGGACAGGACAAGGGGCCATGGCTGCAAGTTGGAGCACAGGGAGTTCCACAGCAACCTGGGGAAGAACTTTTCCCCAGTGAGGGTGAGGGAGCCCTGGGACAGGCTGCCCAGGGGGTGTGGAGTCTCCTTCTCTGGAGAGATTCCAGCCCCATCTGGACACCGACCTGTGTGCCCTGTCCTAGGGACCCTGCTTTGGCAGGGGGTTGCACCCCATGGGCTCTGGAGGGCCCTTCCCACCCCTGGGATCCTGTGACTCTATGATTTGCTTTATGTCTGTCATGCTGGCTGTGCTGCTCTTTTCCCTCCCCCTTTTCATGTGATAATCAAGCAAGCAGAAGGAGGAACACTGTGGATTGAACTCTTGATTTTCTCAACTTGATCCTTTCTAAGCTGAAAACCCTCTGAGCCAGTTGATGTTTGTTTCAGTACCTCTGTCAGTGGGATGCATTTTAGGTCTGTCATCTGCCATCACACATAGTTCCTGTTACAGACACTCAGTGTGGAGTGAAGCTGCCCATCTAGATGCTCTCATTCAGCACCAGAGTTAAAACTCCAGTGAGTCAGCAGTGCAGGCAATGTTCTAGAATCACATTGTTCTTAAAACTTTCCTTTCTTTTTCTCCCACATTAATAGGGGTCAAACTCCTGCTGAATCTGACTTCCAAGTGCTTGAAATTGCTAGGAAGCTGGAGATGTATGGCATCAGGTTTCACCTTGCCTCTGACAGGGAGGGGACCAAAATCAACCTAGCTGTTTCACACATGGGTGTGCTGGTGTTCCAGGTAAGGTGGGAAATGCAGACTGGGTATGTGTGTCTGTCTTTTAGTGGTATATATTGGGAATAACTCTGGTTTTTTAAATGTAGGTAGCTTTAATTTGAAAACCTGGCATGTTTTTATGGTGGTGGGAATGTCATTTAAGATGCTTTAGGTGTCAGTTGCCCTTAGTGCAGCATAACCCATCAGTGACATCAAAGCAGAAGGGGGTTTGTTTCCTGTTTGAAAGTTCCTTGTGTTCAGAGAAAACCATCAGGTCACTTGGTACAGCACTGCAACAGGTCTGTAATCCTGCAATTTGGGTTACTCCAGGTGGGGCCTGCCCTGGGGAGGCCCCAGCTGGATCCTGTGTCCAGAGCTGGGGCCCAACACAAGGAAGATGTGGGGCTGTTGGAGAGGGGTCAGAGGAGCCACGGAGATGCTCAGAGGGCTGGAGCAGCTCCCCTCTGGAGAGAGGCTGAGGGAGCTGGGCTGGCTCAGCCTGGAGAAGAGAAGGCTGTGGGGGGACCTCATTGCAGCCTGCCAGTCCCTGAAGGGAGCAGAGACACAGGAGGGGAATCAGCTTGTTCAAGGGCAGAGACTGGCAGGACAAGGGGGATGGAGTGAAGCTGGAGGAGGGAAGGGTTAGATTGGATATTAGGGGGAAGTTCTTTGCAGAGAGAGTGGTGAGGGGCTGGAACAGGCTGCCCAGAGAGGGGGTGGGTGCCCCATCATCCCTGGGGGTGTTCCAGGCCAGGTTGGCTGGGGCCCTGGGCAACCTTGTGTAGCTCCAGGCCTGAGGTTGGTGTCCCTGCCTGTGGCAGGGGGTTGGAGCTCTGTGACCCTTGGGGTCCCTCACAACCCAGGCCATTCTATTACCTTCCTTCACTTATAGAGGTCAATAGAAGAATTGCTTCTGTGGTAAGTTGGGAGTTAGTGATACAGGGAGGGCTGATGTGGGGCAGCAGGGTGAAGGCAGAGCCTGGTTTTAACCAAATAAGCAGGCTTTGTGAGCAAAAGCATGGCAGGATCCCTTGCATGTCTGTCAAGTACTTCTCAACTAAATGCTACTGCTCCATTAGAAAAATCAGCTTGGAAGAGTGTATCTAAAATTCTGTGCAGAGCAAGAGGAAAGTATATGAAATAAAATTCTTATCTTGCTTGTACCATAAAATATCCTAAATATTGATGGGGTTGAAATGTTCCATTCCCATCTAGTTTCCTAGGTTTTCCTTCAGTTTCCTAGTGTCTGTGCAGAGACAGACATTGCCCACTGTGCTGAAAGATCAAAATATTTAGGGGGGGAATATTTTTACCAGAAGTTAAATGTGTTGGGGGGAATGTGTGGGCTGTGTATGCATAGGTCTCTGTACCTGCCAAAGAAATTTGTTTGCTGCTTTTCCATCTGCAACTTCTGTTCTCATTTCAATTCAGGGTAACACGAAAATCAATACCTTCAACTGGTCAAAGGTCCGTAAACTCAGCTTCAAGAGGAAAAGGTTTCTTATTAAACTTCACCCAGAGGTCTGTGTAAGTTTACTGTAACAGTAACTGGTCAGGATTGGGGGAAAAAAAATTGTATATTTGATTTTATTGTGAAGAATCCTAGAGTTTTATACATCAGCTTCCCTGGGGTGGGTTTGGCTTCATCATTCAAGGAAAAATCTTTGTTTTCTCACTTCCATGTTTGTGGGTTTAGGGTTTTGTTTCATGTGTCAGCCTCAGCTCATCCTTACTGTAGGCATGTGGGTGTAAATGTAAGGTAGAAAACCAAAAAGTAGCATAGAATCACAGGGGCTGGAAGGGCCCTCCAGAGCCCATGGGGTCCAACCCCCTGCCCAAGCAGGGTCCCTAGGACAGGGCACACAGGTCGGTGTCCAGATGGGGCTGGAATCTCTCCAGAGAAGGAGACTCCACACCCCCTGGGCAGCCTGTCCCAGGGCTCCCTCACCCTCACTGGGGAAAAGTTCTTCCCCAGGTTGCTGTGGAACTCCCTGTGCTCCAACTTGCAGCCATTGCCCCTTGTCCTGTCCCCACAGACACTGAAAAGGGGCTGCCCATGTCCCCCTGCATCCCATCCTTCAGATATTGATTAATAAGGTCCCCCCTCAGTCTTCTTCTCTCCAGCCCCAGCTCACCCAGCCTTTCCTCACAGGGGAGATGCTCCAGGCCCAGAAATGGTGCAAATGGAGACTACCACCCCACAGTTGCCATTAGAGGCCACCCTGTTCCCACTGTGATTTACATCTTCCTGGCTCACATCACCTGTATCCCTGCCCATCAGCCTGCAGCAGCCTCAGCTTTTCCTTTAGACACAGCCAGGGCATTTCTTCTTTACCTCTGGCTATGTTCCTGCATGCACAACTGCTGTCTGAAGTGCTGCAGACAGCTGCACACACTTGTGGCTGCTTGGAAGGGTCTGTGAGGCTTTTTTTTTTGTAGCCATCTCTCTTTTTTTGGGTGTTTTTGGGGGAAGTTTATAATTTAGACTGAAAATCCCATGCATGGGCTAAGTCCAGGAACAATTTTTTTAACAGGTAAGGAGATGTAGCACATTTCCCCCTGCATCCCACACTTAAGATAGTTATAGGCATTAATTAGGTCCCCCCTCAGTCTTCTTTTCTCCAGGCTGAGCAGCCCCAGCTCTCTCTGCCTTTCCTCACAGGGTACCAAGTACCTGGTGCATCCTGGCTCAGTAGTTTTACCCCAAACAAGTTCCATTTAATATTTCCCTTGGGCAGAAATGAAGGTTAATGCTCCTGAACTCTGAGCCATCCTTGTCTAAACAAACAAAGGGAACTGAAGCACTGACCCAGCAGATCTGTTGGTCAGCTAGAGGTGTGTTAGGGAGTGCTTTTGGCTGGAGCTCTTTAAAAGCTCCCTGCAGTACCTTGCTTCTGCAAGCTCTCTGTGGCTCTTGCCTCCAGGAACTGGTGAGATCCATGCAGTTCAAGTGAAGAACCTGGTTGAGAGTCTCTTGATTCAAATGAGAATAACCCACTGGGCCTCAGGAAAGAAGATCTGGCTGTGATTATGTTGTTGGAGCTTAATTTTAAGGACCATGTGATCACTCTTGCTGCTGTTTGTGTAGCAGAAGTATTAGTTTTCATGCTTGGCTGGTTTACAGTAGATTTAGTTTGATTGCAGAGATCAAAGATGATGTTGCTTTCCTGCTGGATGACTACATTAAGTTTGATAAAAGGCTGTATTAAAACAAGGGAGAGGGGAAATGTTTGGGGAAATGTTTGGACCTGCTGTTATTCTGTGCATGAAGGAACATGAAGCAGGACATGCTGTGTGCATATGTAATAATGGCTCACAAAGAGACCTCAGCCATCTCATGTGCTGGCTCTACACTGACAGGCACAGTGTTTTCCAGGCTTGTCTAAATCTCAAAGAAAGACAAGCATCAGAACTTAAAAGGAAAAGTTGTTTGAAGTTGCTACTATTTCACTTCAATACTTTTAATTTCTTTCACATCCTAACTTTGTGATCCCTGTTTCTTAAGGTGGATTATAAGCAAGTTTCTAAAGTCAAGTGCATTTTAAACTTTGTTACAGTTTGGATGTTAACAAATACTTCTGAGAGCTATTAAATTATTTATTATTAAATTAGGCATTCCAAATAACTTCTGCTGCGTTATGGCAGCTGAGAAGTGACTTGGCAAAACACTGCACCTCTCTGGAGTTCAGCCTTTTAGTCAGCACCTATTTGTACTCTCTGCTCTGTTGCTGTTTTACACACTGCTTAGCCTTTCTGTTTTGTTCCCAGGGCCCCTATCAAGACACTTTGGAGTTCCTTTTGGGAAGTAGGGATGAGTGTAAAAACTTCTGGAAAATCTGTGTTGAGTATCACACCTTCTTTAGGCTCTTTGATCAGCCAAAACCAAAGGCTAAAGCCATGTTTTTCACCAGAGGGTCGTCATTCAGATACAGGTAGGGAGAACCAGAAGAGAGATGAAAAGGCAAGAGGATGCTAAAGTCATTCCAGCTGTCACTCTCATCCACCCCTGCTCCTAACTTTCACTCTTGTGGGTTCACAGTGGCAGAACACAGAAGCAGCTGGTGGATTACATTAAGGACAGTGGGATGAAGAAAACACCATATGAAAGGTAAGTACACACACTTGTGTGAGGTGAAATGTAGCTCAGGGAGCTGGGTTTCTTCAGCCTGGAGAAGAGAAGGCTGTGGGGGGACCTCATTGCAGCCTGCCAGTCCCTGAAGGGAGCTTATAAGCAGGAGGGGAATCAGCTTGTTAAAAGGACAGACAATGGCAGGACAAGGGGGATGGAGTGAAGCTGGAGGAGGGAAGGGTTAGATTGGGTATTAGGGGGAAGTTCTTTGCAGAGAGAGTGGTGAGGGGCTGGAACAGGCTGCCCAGAGAGGGGGTGGGTGCCCCGTGTCTGGGGGTGTTCCAGGCCAGGTTGGCTGGGGCCCTGGGCAACCTTGTGTAGCTCCAGGCCTGAGGTTGGTGTCCCTGCCTGTGGCAGGGGGTTGGAGCTCTGTGACCCTTGGGGTCCCTCCCAACCCAGCCCAGTCTATGATTCTATGATTCACAGTGCCCTCTAGTTCCAAAATTGCACTGCTTCTAAATGCTGTTTGGAGACACAGTCATTTGTTGACTTCTCACTTCATGAGGTCTACCTCAACTAAGTTAGAAAAGGTTCAAATTCTGTGTGATGTAAAGAAGCTTGGGAAGGTTTTGATACTGCATTTCAGTGTCCATGGACCATGTCTGATTGAACCCTCAGCCCATTTCAGAGGTTCACTGAAATTAGGGAGGACGTGCCTGTCTGTCACTGTAGCTATGCAAGCAGCAGAACACATCATAGAACTTGCAAGCCTGGGACTGTCCCCTTAAATACTCATTTCTAAACATACAGATAATTAATGTGTGTTTTCATTTTAAAATTGTCATTTACTTGACTATGAAACCTTCCTGTCTACATTTGGGAAACTATTTGTAGCCTTTCATTGTAAAGATTATAGGAACTGAGTAAGAATTCTAAGAACTCTGCATTAATCTGCTATTAATAAATGTCTCTGATGTCTCAGACTCCAGTTGAGCTCCTTTTCTGTATTAAAAAGATGATTTTCTTGTCAATTATTGACGTAGAATTTATCTAAGCACAAGTATGATGCAGGATATCACTTCTTGGGGTGTAATATCTAGAAGTGGATAGACCATATATTACATGGTTGACTGAATTGTGAGTTGTTTGTAAAACTGTTACAGATGAACTCCTCCTGGTTTTGAAGCCATGCATTTATCACTGCTTATCCTGAGGACAGAGAAGTTAAACTAGGTGTGCTCTTTAGTCTAGTCTTCTGCCCCAAGTTGCTCCTGAGTTCTCCTTCAGTGGGATGAATGATCTGGAGATGTTTCTCTTGGCTGCCAGAATGGGAGTAGCTGAGAGGGGCAGGGTGAAGGCTGGTTTGTGTCTTGGAAACTCACGGGCTGCTCTCTGTTCTGCAGGAGGCACAGCAAAGCCAGAGCGTCCACTCGCACCCCAAACACCGACGTGCCAAAACAGGTCAGTGCTGCAGCACTCTGGGGGCTGCAGGGCTGGGAAGCTCACAGCCAGCTTCCCCAGCTTCACAGCTAAGGAGAGGTGATCCATGCAAACCCTTTGCCTGGGATTGCTTGCACTGTTTGAGCTTTGTTCTGGGTGCACAGGTTGTCTTCTGTTTGGGAGTGGTATCAGCTTTGATAGCTGTAGCCAGTGGAGTCTAGAGTGAGTGATGTTTTTCCTTTGCAGAGTTCAGCTTGACTGGAAGGATCATGTCATATGTATCTGTGCAATATGAGCTGGGGAGCTGCTTTGGCAGGGGGGTAGGACCCCATGAGCTCTTGAGGTCCCTTCCAACCCCTGTGATTCTATGATTCTTTGATCTTATTTCAGGGGATTAGTTTATTTAGGCACCATCTAACTGCTACTCCAGAGTTTATTGTACAGAGTCCTTTACAATCAGTGTCAAGAAACAAGTGTTTCACTGAATGCTCTCACATTCCATGCAAGAGGTTAAGGAAGCATCACAGGGTTTTGCTGTCTGTGTTCTGTGTTACTTTGCCTTCTGGGTGCTTTTTCAGTAGAGGCTATAAAATACATGGATTTAACTTTCCACCTAGTTACCAGAATTCAGGACAAATGCTCTTGCCTCTCACTGGGGTTGTGTTTCTGTGTGCAACGTTTGGTTTGCTCTCACTTGAGCTCTTTTGAAGCATGTATTCCTTCTGCATCAGGAACTGGGTGTTGCATTTGTGTTTATGTATTATAAAAATCTTTTTCTCTCTCTTGTGTTTCTACTTTGGTTTTTTTTTCTCCCCCTCTTAGAATGTCCCATTCCCTGAGGGCTTGAGAACCCCAGGGTCTCCTGCCTCAGCAGCTGCCCCCTTCCGCTCAGCGCACTCATCAGCCACTCCTGCTCCTGCCCTGCCAATCTTTGCAGAAATCAGCCCTTCCTCTTTGGACCCCCGAGCACCATACACAAGGATTCCAGAGAAAACCACTGCAGCACCAGCAGAAGAAGCAGGGAGGAGAGAGATGCAGCAGCCTGGATCTCCTGTGCTCCAAGGTGTTGGGTTTGGTAGTGTTGCAGGGAACTGTAACACTGCTTGTCCTGTTGTGCAGAGTGCTTGTGGTTTAGATCTAGACCTAGAGAAGCAGAGTAAGGAGGGCAGGGTTGCTGTTTGTAAAAATGACAATGATGAGGATGACTTTACCACAGGTGTGTTTGTTGCTGAACAACAGCATCAGCACTGCAGTCGGGGTGCCCTGCTTTTCACATTGACAAATCCACAGTTACAGGTATCAGAGGAATTTATTGATGATGACCCAGCAGAAATGTCCTTTTTTGCTGGGGGCTCTGAGGCCTTTTCCTATGTCTACAGTGGTTTAGAGTTACAGGGCTCTGATTTTTCAAAGCATGTGTCTGAATCTCCTGGCTTAACTGCAGATGCCCTTCAGCAGAACACAGCCTCTCCTCAGTCAAGCCCTGACAGGTACTCGACCGAAGCGGTCGATATGAATATGGAAGATGAGTTTGAGTTTGAAGAAGAGAGTGATTTCAATGGCAATGACAGACCATCAGATACCTCAGAGCTGTTTGAGGTGAAGGCCCAGGCCAGCAGGATGCAAAGCCTCCTGAGCCCATCTGAAACGAGCTCGCTCATCAACAACCGCTCCCAGAGCAGCTCCCTCAACAACCTGCCGCTCAACGGCACGTCCTCCCTGCACACCTACGGCTCTGCCAACCACTCAGAGGCCAGCTCCATGGTGAACTTCCCTGCCTACTCGGTCCGCTCTGAGTCCAGCTCAGCCTTTCAGTTCACAGACATCATTGACCAGCTGGAACAGCTCAGCTATCCTCCCACCACCACAGAGGACTCCAGCAGCGCAGACACGGACTCCTGGGACTCCGAAACTGCTGCTTCCCTGGATGTAAACCTGTTCTTCAGTAACCCTTTTGCTCAAGCTGCCAGTGAGACCTTTGCTTTTGACTTTCAAAACAATTTAAAGAATCTCACTCAAGAAGACTGGACAGAGAAGGCACTTGTGGATTGAGTCTTGATTTACTCTTTGTGATCGATCCCTCTTCTGGCTTAGAAGTCAGAAGGGTCTGATGGCAGTCACTTTAAGCAAGAAAACTCTAATCCAGTGGCTGGATTTTAAATCACATCATGTAGTTGATTTTATTGTAATTTTTTTTTTTCATGTACCTCTTCAGTTTCCCTCAAAGCTTCAGTGCTGCATCATGCCACATCCAGAATGTGCTAGAACAGGCTACGATGTTCAAAAAGCTCAACATTTGGGGAAAAACCACTGATTCCAGAGAGATAAGCCTCATTCATCAGCTGGCTCATGCAGACACCACAAATTACAGTATATTGAAGGATTTCTTTGGCTATAAACATATCTGGAAGAGTCTGATCAGTGTGAAACCTGAATGCAGCAGTCATTTTTGCACAGACTTGTTCACAAGCAGCTGCATCCATGAAATGAAATTAGCTGTCTTCCTGCACTGAGAGGCCTCATTTTGAGTAGGTTTTGGTTTGGTTTGTTTCTACAGTTGAAAAAAAAATGGACAATCTTCAAATCAACTATGAAGGAAAGCTTTAAAATATCAACCTGTGCAGCATGTCTGCAGTATACTTTGAAGAATAAATAACCTACATGGTGGTTTGGAAGGGGGGAGTCTTCCAAATCAAAGCCAAAACTTGGTGTGAAGACAATCCTGGTGATTTTCTGAATCCAGTGTGCCTTCAGCAGTCCAGCAATAAACAAGTGCCCTTCTGTTCTGCAGCAGTTTGGAGAGAAACTGTAAAAGCACTTAATCCCCATTGCATCTTGTTTCAGCTTTATCTTTATTTACTGGCTGTGTGTAACAATGCTTTCAAATCCATTCCCTCAAGTGTCCCTTGTCTGGGGAAGACAGGGGGTGCTCAGCCTGGTGATAGTGTTAACCTTCTCTTCAAAAAGTGAGCTGGGTTCAGAAAAATACCTTAATTTGGCTGTGAAATGGAGATGTTGGGAGGAGTGAATGCTGTAGGCTACAGTCAGAGCTTTACTGCTTTTGCACATGTTTTTTTTAGTCAGGTGGCTTTGATGTGAGGCTTGATCTGTCAGCTTGAAAGCATAATTGAAAAGCCAGTTACTCAGCTGCTCACAGGTGATTCAGCAACGTTGATCGAGGTGAAACAGTACAAGTTGTGAAGTGTCCTTCCTGTCTGTCAGCCAGCCTGAGAGGGGAGGGTGAAATCCTTCAGCTGTTGGGCAGAGGGAACCCCAAAAGCCAAGCTTTCAGCCCCAGCAGTGGTGCTTCCAACACCTCCAAAACAACCAGCTTACAGTTACAGGCATCACTTTGTGCTCGATATTCTATCAGTTTCCTTAAATGTGGTCTTGATGTCTCATTAAAAGACCTTCATTCTTTTCCTCAGATATGTAAAAATACTACCATTTATCAAAATTCTCATAACTAAAATGTCACAGGAATTCCTCTTCAACTCAAGGAGCTCAAACCTCCTTTAGTCGCCCATTTCCTCTAGTTGAGCTTTTACCAAGGTACGATTATCCTTCACAGCACTTGCTTTTGTGTTGTGGTGGTATCACTGGTGCTCCATGGGAAACCTGTGGCCTTTGCCAGTGGTGTGGAAAATCAAAGTACTTTTAGAACACGTTTGGACCAACAGGGATGGACAGGAGTTTGATTCCTCTTGTTTCTAAGTGCCCTATGTTGGGGCTTGGGTGGGATTTCTTTATTTGAGTGTGTGTCCTGGCTCTTTGCTGGATGGCATGCCTATGGAGATGATGGCCTGCAAGGGTAACATGACACTTTAAATAGGAGGAGGCCTTCAATTGTGTCCAAAGTGGGCACCTTTTAAGTATGTTTTTAGGCAGCTTGTCTGATTAACTTCCCACAACTAACTATATTATGCAAATTTCAAAAGAAAACCAGCACAAGACAACAATTCTGTCTGCAAACTCTTCCAGCTGGTAGTCAGGGACTATCAGGATAAGTAAAAACTTAGAGAAAGGCTTCTCATTTCTTTGATTTTTTAAGAAAAAACCCAATCAGGACTCATCTCTACACATAAGGATGTCTGCCTCTCTTTAGTGTTTCATGCCTCAATTGCAAGCATTCTCTCTAAATGTTAGAATTGCTTAATGTGGGCATAAATCCAACTGAATTCTTTAGGTATTTTCCAAAGATCTTGGGGAAAAAGCTGCCTGTGTTTTCAAGAAGCTCAGTTCTCCCCTGTGAGGAGGCTTGCCAGTGTGTTTTCTTGCACAGCAGTTCGTTCCAAACTAGTTGTTCTTGTATTTTGCAAGTGAGGGGACCTTTTATTGGCATTTATAAAGCTCAGGGATTTCAAAAAGAAACCCAAAAAGCAGGGGGAGTCTTAGTGCAGTGCCCCTTCTGCTTTCTGAAGGAATGGGAGCCACTAGGATCTCAGTCCTTTAGCTGTGTGTGGAGCCACAGGTGGGGAGGTGGAAGCTTTGACTGTACCAAGCTGTCCAGAGGCTTTAGTTATGGGTATCACCAGGAGTGCTGACCTCTGCAGTGTCTGACTCCTCAGGGTTTGGGATGCTTGCCCAGAGCTGATGCTGATGGGCCCCTGCCAGCTGATAGCCCTTGCTGGGATTGCAGCCACGCTGTATGTGCAGGCTGTGGGTGTGCAGTGCTGTTACCCCTGGCTCTGCCTGTGCCTTTGCTGGCTGGGAGTAATTGATAACTGTCATGCTTTGGTGCTGGGCTTTCTGTAGAAGCTCTATCACTTCTGAGGATGTAGTTGCATGCTTGGCTCTGTTGTTTTATCCCTTGTTTCCCCTGATAGGCACGAAAGAGGAGGGAAATGTAGTTTGTTAAATGGAATTTTTATTAGAGGAAGGAAGCTGTGAGAGAATGTTCTTCACTGTTTCCTCCAGAGTGGTAAGTTCAGGTTTGCTTTCCAGTAGAGATGGAGAGAACAGCAGCCTGCCTTCAAGGGAACAGGGTGGCTCTGTGCCATGCAGTGAAGCAAGCACCAGTTGTGATGTATTTTAGTGCATCAGAGCCATGTCAGGCATCCTCTTCTCCCCCAGCTGTGTGCTGAGGAGGCAGGAGAAGGTGAGAGAAGGAAGAGCTTTCTGTTCTCTGTATTGCTTGTCTTTGGGTAGCATAGGGGAAGCAGTGAGCTTCAGTGCAGGGTACTTATCCCAAGCACCAGCAATGCTGCTAAGCTTTTGGTGTTACTCCAAGCAGTATGTTTTCTTTTTACAGCATTGATACTCTAAAACTTAGGTCCTGGTACTGATTTTTGCTTGGTTGGTTGGTTCTTTTTCCCTGAGCTCACAAAGTTTTCTTTTCCAGATGGTGAGTAGTGAGCTGGCAGGCCTGAATTGGTGCCAACCACCTAACTGAGAAAGCTGGGAACCCTGGCAGAGACCCTGAGCAGCCAAGCTGCCATGGGAATTGCATGTTGCATAGGAGAAATCAGAAGGTCTTTGTCAGATATCCCATGCAGCACTTGAGGGGGTGTGGTAGGAGCAGACAAAAGCCTAGGTGCTGACCTTGGCCATGGCAGGTGAGTGGTGGTTCTCTGCTCCCCCCAAGGGTTGCTTCTAGGTATGTTTTCTCACATTTGCTTTCTGCCCCCATCTGTGGGAGCCTGGGGGGGGGGGGGGGCTCAGATATAGGTACTTGTATTCCTAGTTGATGTTTTCAGCACTGTGCTATTCCAGTATGGAAAGCCACTGGTGTTTCCAGGTGTGTTCTGCACCAGTGGTGGCTCAGTTCAAGGGATCATGCTGGAGCCATCGCTCCTGCTCCTTGGGGAAGCAAGGCTGTTTGCCATCCTTCTGCTTCTCACAGTGCCATTGGAGATAGGCTGTCAGTGTTTGTGGCTGTTCAAAGAGTTAGACTGACAGGTTTAGCTCTCCTGTGGTACTCAACTTGCTCTCTGCAAAGTGACCAAAAGCCACTGAGAAGTTCATGTCTTGAATAACCTGCACCTTTAGCCCTGCCTGTGTATACTTGCAACCATTCCATGCTGAAACACCTTTATTAAAGGAAAGCACTACATCAGACCCTTTTCCATCTTCATTTATGCAGTTAGTGGAGTTCTCTGAATTTGCACAAAGCACAGGTCACAGAGCCTTCTCTGACCTGTCTGCTGCCTCGTTAAACATTGGTAAACTTTACTAGCCTGAGTTATCTATCACATGTAGCCTTTGTAATTTTCAAGTACTCCTTCATTAGCCAAATGATACATGCTGTATATTTCCCTGGGTTTCTCTTATCTTAGGGTGGAATAGGGTGATATATTGCTCTGCTCTCAACTTTAATTTCCAGTGAATTTCAGAGCTGCTGGATGTTGTGTGCCTGTGTGTGGCAAAGGGGGGGTTGGAGCTCTGTGGTCCTTGGGGTCTCTTCCAACCCAGGCCATTCTATGATCCTTGGGGTCTCTTCCAACCCATGCCATTCTATGATCCTTGGGGCCTCTTCCAACCCATGCCATTCTATGATCCTTGGGGTCTCTTCCAACCCATGCCACTCTATGATCCTTGGGGTCCCTTCCAACCCATGCCATTCTATGATCCTTGGGGTCCCTTCCAACCCATGCCATTCTATGATCCTTGGGGTCTCTTCCAACCCATGCCATTCTATGATCCTTGGAGTCTCTTCCAACCCATGCCATTCTATGATCCTTGGGGTCCCTTCCAACCCATGCCATTCTATGATCCTTGGAGTCTCTTCCAACCCATGCCATTCTATGATTCTATGATCTGATTCTATGATCCCGAGTACCAATCTCCTCTGTCCTGTGTATATTTCTGTTGTGGTCATAGGTGATCTTATGGGGTCTCCTGTTTGGGTTTGTGTTGGTTTTTTCTGGGGTTTGTTGGGGTTTGGGGGTTTTTTTGGTGATGGTAGTCTTTTTTTTTTAGTTGCAAAGGGTAAGATTTTTGTGGACACACTAATAAAAGTCACTCAATTTCTGATTCTTGGTGCAAACCTGTCGGTAAGTCATTCCCATTATTGTCATTTTGCAAAGAGCTCCAAGCCATAATTATGGATTGAACAAATGAGTATACAATACAGTTTCCATTGCAGTCCTTCAGCTCTCATCACCTGTAGCTTTT
This sequence comes from Laterallus jamaicensis coturniculus, assembly GCA_022605575.1. Lineage (NCBI taxonomy): Eukaryota > Metazoa > Chordata > Aves > Gruiformes > Rallidae > Laterallus > Laterallus jamaicensis. The sequence goes on along the minus strand of JAKCOX010000164.1, from coordinate 682,451 downwards.
AGTAGATCTTACATCACACTTGTCACAAATGCTGTGTGTATATGGCTATACCTAGACACACAGCATTTATGCATAAACACACAGCATTTATACCTATACACACAGCATTTATACCTATACACACAGCATTTATACCTATACACACAGCATTTATACCTATACACTCAGTATGGCAATGGGGAGGCTTCAGAGTTCCAAAACATACATCATAAAATCCACTTCTAACACTTTTTGATTCATAAATCATAAAATCCACTTAACTTCTGATTTGCTCACAGCTTACCATAGGATTCCTCCACTGGGTGAGCTGGAACTTTGCAGGTTTCAAGCTTAAAACATGATGAATTGAACCTGGTTGATGGGGAAAGCATCACTCTCCATATTTCCAAAGCCCCAGTACTCCTCTGTCACTCTGGTGGCAGGTGGTGACAGCCCCAGGATGGGTAAGGAACCAGAGGTGCCCACTGATCCATTCCCATGGGGACACATGCCTTGGCTAGAGTGACTCCCCAGGGAAATAGGTGCTACTCTTTTTGGGAAAGCATTGCTTTAATATACCAACAGAGGACTGGAACTTCTTAATTGATCTCTTGAACTTTTATCTTTTATACAGTGAATGTTTCCTTGAATTACATCTTGGGATTTTTTTACTACCTTTGTGTCTGTTCAGATTGCTGGTTATGAACCTACAGTTTTGTACTAATTCACAATTTTAATTGTTTATGCAATAAAGTAAGGAAAACTTTGATACAAATGACAACATGGGCTTTTTAGCTTTATTTTTTCTTACCCTTCTGTTTCAAATAGAATAAATAACTTGTTCTCCTAGCCAAGGCATCTTAGAGTTTTATTACCATGCAGTCATTTATTACCAGGCAGTTTTCCTCCCATACCCCTTTTGTTGAAAGCAAGGGTGACAAAATACCAGTGGGTGGCTTTCAAAGGACTGTTTTGTGCAAACCTTCCCCTTGGGATACAAACAGGACTAAAAAAAAAATATCCAGGTTTCCTTAGAAGAATTCCACTGATGGTGGGGATGTTTTACTTTCAACTGGGTGCCTGGGGAAACTCTCTGCTGTGTGTTTGGTTTGACTGGCAGCCTGTCCCTTATTGCAGACTTAGGGTATGGTGGCAATTGCATGTTTTCTAGGCTGAACCTTCTCCTTCAGGAGTCTTGACCAGTGTGTGGGTAAAATCCTCTTTCCCTGAACCACAGAGACATTTACCTTGGGTAGGACTTGAGTAAGTAAACTGCAGGTTTCTTGGCCATATCATTCTCTGTGTTGTTTGCTGAGTTGTAAAGCAGTGAAAGCACCCACTGCAAGAGAATGGGTGCTCTTCAGGAAGGAGGAATTATTGGGTGTGTTTGCTGTTCACTGTGGACATACTGAGTTACTGGCTTCCTTTGGAGCATAGCACTGTATATCACTTTATTGCAGTGGTTAAATGTGATTAACTTTGCTTGATTTGTTGCAAAGTGAAACCAGGTTTGCAGAGGCTGAAGGAAAACCATGCACCTGATGTAAAGAAGAGCTTCAGAGCCCTGAGCATTTCTCTCAGCAGTGCTGCAAGCAGAGGGTTAGTGCAGAGCTGTGGCTTGAGCACAGGCAGACTTAAGCATTCCTTGCATCATGAAGAGGTTTGTGTTTCACACTGTGACAGGATCAAAAGCTTCCACACCTTGCAGGCTGCAACAACAGACCCACCTGCTTCCTACAAGTTCTGGTACAGCAGAGAAATGTTAAAGCAAGTAATAACTAATAATAAAAAAGAGAGTTAGATCTCTTGAGGTCCCTTCCAACCCCTAGGATTCTATGATCTTTCAAGGGCATCAGCTGGGGAAGGTGCTCCTTTCTGCTAGGGTGTTGCATTGTGAACTCTGAACCTGGGGCAGCTTTTAGCACATCCAGTGATGTTCTTCATTCCTGGGATGCTGCCTGTGTTGTCTGTCTTAAGCTCAAGTGCTTAAACCAACCCAAAAGCTTTGCAGAACCAGCACTTTTCACTTTTAATCAGGCTTTGCACTCAGGGCTGGCTTTATGGAGCTGGAATTTCCATTGAAGAAGGGAAACACCCTCTGACAAGTGATGCCAGAAGCTTATCTTGCTATCAAGCTTGTTAGCCTAGTGTAAGCCAAATGAAGCCTGCTGCTTCTTAAAAAGCCACTTTGTGTAGTTCAGAGCTGTTCCATGCTGACAAGGGGATGGGGAAGGGGGAGGCAGAAGGTTTTCCTGAGTGCCAGCTCACACAGGGAGAGCAGACAGTGGGCTTTAGCATCCCAGTTTTCCAGAGCCACTTTTAAAATGAAAAGCTGTGATTCAAACTGAGATACACAATTTGAAGTTGGTTTCTCCCCCTCCAATGCCTTTTTGGGGGGAGTTCAAAGGCATGAAATAAATATCCTCTCCCTTAACTCTTCTATAAATATGCTTCAATCCAGCTTGGTTTATGACCACAGAAAACTAATATATATGGATATATCACAGGAGCTTATTAAAGTAAAAGCATCACATGACTGATGGAAAAACTTTGAGGTTCCTGATGGTTCTCAAGTGATATAATTTAGGGTTAAGAAGCTAATCAAGCAGGTTGCTCTCCTCTTACTCTTTGTATTTTCCCTTTTCTTTTTGCAGAAAATAGTTGTCATCTTTTGACTCTGAAGCTTTACTTGGGAGGGTGATTTTTCTCTCTCTTGTGTTGCCTGCTGCCATCCCTACTGTGGGACCACAACTGGTTTGTGCTAATGTAGCAAATTTCAAGGCAGATCTAGAGCCTGGCTGCTGTGTGCTTTCTCCCCTTGCTCTCCCTGCCCTTGCTGACTGACATCAGGTGATAACTTTCCAGAATGTTCCTTTGCTGCAGTTCCTAAGGGGTAAAGAAGTGTTATTTGCTGTGAAATGCCTGGCATGTTAGAGAAGTTCTCTGCTGTGTTTCTGTTAGCAAAGCAAATAAGGATTGGAGTGTGGGTATTGGACACTGAACAGGTATTATGGCAGGGAAAACAACCAACCCAGTTGTTTGTTAACTGTAATAATGTCAGTGAGAGAGGTGGGGTTTGTGTGCTCTTGAATAAAATACAAGGTAAGGTGATGGTTGTGGCAGCTGGCTTCTAAGCTGTCCTGTAGTCCCACAGTGAGCTTCTTGTGACTGGTTTTGTATAACATCTAACCAGCTTGCTGCTTCAAATTCAAGCCTTCACATCTGTGTACACTGAAGGAGCTCTCAGTGTAAAGCAGAGTGGGTAAACATTTGTATCAAGTCATCATTTTCTATCTTAGATAGAGGCTTTCCCACTTTTATACCTGGAGAAAAGAGGAGGCAGCACAAACACCAATAAAACAGTGTTGTACAGAGCCTGTGGAAGATCAGCCAGAGTCCTGGCTGAGCTCCATGGCTGTATCCATGTGGATTACAGTGCTTTTCCAATGTCCTGCCATTCATCTTGATGGGTTTTGTTTCCCCCATCTGTATGCACGCTGGTGTGCTGATGGAGCTGTGGGTTGGTTTGCTTATGGGATGCATGGTTGGAACTCCATAGCATGAGAAGTCAGTAGTGTTCTCAGGACTGCCAAGGCTGTGGAACATCACACTGAACTTCCACATCTTCTGATGCTGCATTAAGTGCCTTTGCATGGGAGGTGGAAGCAGGACTTTGCCATGCCCGGCGCGCAGCGGTGTCTCTGAGGCTCTGCTTTACATCGTTGGACACCTGTGTGTCAAGGCATGGACACCCTGACACCTGCTTACAGCAAGCCTCCTGCCTTGCTTGGGCTCTTTGCCTTGGGACATGCATGGAGAGAAAGAATTTATCCTTTGTGCAGAGACATGGAACCATCACTCCTCACCACACAGTCCCTTCTCACGTGCCTGGGGGATGCTGCTGCCTGTGGGGTGGAGAAGACCTCAGTGCCCCAAGGTTTGACACTGGGAGGAAACCACTTGCCTGTCTTGATCTTCACACCAGAATTTCTACCTCATCAGGAGTTTTATACACTTGAGGAGCTGTGGACAGCAGGAACTCTTGCTCCAACTGTTGCATGGATTCTTCCTGTACCATCCTTCACTGGGAGAACAGGGAATCGCTGTGCACTGTACCTGCTGGACTGGGAGCTCCCCTGTGCTGACCTGGTGGAGAAACACTGATGGAGTACCAGCATAAACACCTCAGTGCATGCTTGTATCACCATCTGCCAAGATGCTGAGTCTCCATCATTTAACTGAGCGTTAGCCAAGAGGCTGAACAGCCCCATTTTGGAAGCTGCATGAACCTCAGGAAGTCCCTTTGCAGTTTGCTGTGTAAGCTGACAAGTTGTGGCTGTAAGATCTCCTTCCTGAGCTCCATACTGCCATCATCCCAGGGATGTGCCAGCTGGTGTGATGGGCTGTCCTGTGCCTGCCAGTGTGCAGGGGCAGGGTGCCCCCACTCCCAAGGAAGCGTGTGCATCTGTTGGTTAGCCCCCTCTGAGGCTGGGGGGAAGGGGCAGCCCTGTGCTTTGGCACTGGGGGTTCTGCTCATTGTTTGGGGTTTCTCCAGGAGCTGAACTTGCCTCTCACTTTCACAAACCACTCTGGCTTCTGGCAAGGGGCTTCTTGTCCATCAGAGACATTTGAAAGGCATTTAAGGGACCATGTCTGTACATTGCCTTAAATCCCAAGGCCTTAAAGAGGCTCCTCACCCCTGTAAGCTTGTGGCTTGTTTGGTTTTCAGCTGTTGCTTCTTGTAAAAGCCAACTTACAAAACACTCCTGTCCCCTGAGAGGTGAAACAAATGCCAGAGCTTGTTCCTTTCCTGTGCTAACAGGAGGATGAGGAAACACTGGGGCAGAAACAGACCTCAGCCCCACAGTGACTGTGTTTGACGAGTGTATTAACAGTTAACTCCGCAGCCTGGACAGCCTGAATCTCTTCCAGGTGACTGAGTGCAGCAACTGTTTAGCTTCCTGCATTTGTCAATGTGAAAACAGGCTCTTGGGCTCCCTCACTGTTGTCCCAGGGCTGTGGCTTTGCTTCCTGAACCGGAGCACAAGCAGCCAGGAGTGAATCAGAAAGCTCCCAACTCCCCTGCTGGCTGCTGGGGCTGGGTTCTTTGGGGGGTTGTTTTTATTTTTAAAGCCTTAAAATCCCAGCTGGGGGGAAGGTGTTTGAGCAGCAGAGTGAAGGTGGTGGATGTTTGGTACCCATTCAGGCTGTGCTGGTGCCTTATGTCTCTGTCAGCAAGCAAAATGTAGCATAAAAATAGTCATTTTTAAAAGCAAAAGAGAAAAGCTTGACTCTTACTAATCCAAAGCCAAGCAGTGCACATTACTCCTGCTGCAGGCAGGTTTTGCTGTGCAAGGGGATTGTGTCCATGCAACTGATTCTCAGCCTTGCAAAATTTGTTTTCCTTCAAAATCAGCAGCTTATCCTAACCATACACCTGGAGCAGGCAGGAATGGAACCTACTCATGATCCCTTTGTGTGAAGCAGGCTGGTTTCCTCTCCTCTTTCTCTATTTTATGAGATTTCCATGATTTCTCAAATGTATTTTTAACAAGCTCTATCTTCTGGTTTTTTAATTTTTGAAGTGGAAAGTTAGTGGGATGGTTTAGCCTAACTTTTCCTTGGGGTGAAAAGTGATTCTTAGTTTTTAAAAGGAAAAACTAAAAGCTGTGTCCTTGTTAACTGGAGTATCGCTGGATGGTGGGAGCCCTGCTGCTACTAGCCAAAACCCAGGAGGAACTGAGTGCTTTTCATAGACACCTAAGCAGGGGGGTTGGACCTGATGATCTCTTGAGGGCCCTTCCAACCCCTATGGTTCTATGGTTCTGTGGTTCTATGGTTCTATGATTCTATGATTCTATGGGTCTATGGTTCTGTGATTCTGTGGTTCTATGATTCTATGACCCTTTCCCATAACTGGGCTTAAAAAGGTGTCTGTCCTTCCTGCACTGCCACATAACAGCTGGCTTAAGACATGGTGGGGGGTGTGTGTGTGTGTGTGTGTGTGTACACACCCCTTTTTGTTCTTTAACCTCCTTTTTTTCATGGCTGTGAGGTTGCAGTGATGGTTGGCAGTAGCAGTGGGGGATCATCTCAGATGGGCTGCCTTTGAAAGTGTTTTCTCCTCTTTATACTCCATCTCTTGTTCTGTTCCCACCCAGGAGACCATCCTCAGCTCTCATCCCTCATGCTGAAGAGTCCCCTGGGCTCCAACCCAGCATTTCAGGTGAACTTGAATGCAGCCAGCCAGGGTTCTTCTCCTCTCCTGAGCCCTGTCCTTAGCGATGCTGGTGGTGCCAGGATAGAGGAGGATGAGGAGATGAAACGTAAGGTAAGATCATGAGGCATCTGGGAATCTGTGTCAGCAGAGGAGCAGTGGGTTGGCTGAGGGGCTGTGCTTTCTGGTCACAGAGTGCTGACTGCATTACATTTTGGGGTAGAACAGCCCTGTTTGGTGGTTAGTGGTGACAGGTTTGGTCAGGTCTGTTTATCTCACTGTTGTGGCAGGAGTCCCTGCTGTCCTCTTGGCAGGGGGGGTGGAGGGAGGGGAAGGCATCTCCACATCTGCTGCTGAGACTCCCTCCTGCTGTTCTAGCAGGAACCACTGCAAGGAGCTCCAGTATGGCAGGGAGCTCTGCTTGAAATCTGCCCTTCATAGCCCAGAATGGAAACAAGGATTCAGACTGGACTTCAGGAGGTTACTCACTGAGGGGGTCACAGAACAGGCTCCCCAGGAAAGTGGTCACAGCACTGAGCCCATTGAATCTCAAGGAGTGTCTGGACACTGTCATGGGGGTTGCTGTTAGTCAGTGCCACGAGGAGCAGGGAGTTGGACCTGGTGGCCCTTATGGTTCCCTTCCAACTTGGCATATTGTCAGAGATGTGCCTTCCTCAAATAAGCATTTTGGGGGAAGAGTTGATCCATGTTTGATGTGAAACAGTAATGGTGAGCTTGGTGCCTTTTGCACCATAACTATTTTATTAGAAGTGGAGGCCATGGAGATGATGGGAGGGCTGGAGCCCCTCTGCTCTGGAGCCAGGCTGGCAGAGCTGGGCTGGTTCACCTGGAGAAGAAAAGGCTGCTGCTGGGGAGAGCTCCAAGCCCCTTCCCATCCCACCCAAGGAGCTCCAGGAGAGCAGGAGAGGGGCTGGTGCCCAGGGCAGGGAGGGCCAGGCCCAGGGGAACAGCCATCAGCTGCAGGAGGGGGATGGAGAGGGGCTGGGAGGCAGGAATCCTTCCCAGGGAGGGGGGAGGCCCTGGCACAGGGTGCCCAGAGAAGCTGGGGCTGCCCCTGCGTCCCTGGCAGGGTTCAAGGTCGGGTTGGATGGGGCTTGGGGCACCCTGGGCTGGGGGGGGGGTGTGTGGTGTCCCTGCCCATGGCAGGATGTCACTGGGGGGCACTGGGAGCCCTTTGCCTTGACCCCTGTGATTACCCTTGAGAAGCAAAGGTGAGATTGTCATGTAACCCCAAGGAGTTTACTGCCACTTCCTGACACCAGGCAAGGATTTGGCACAAACCTGTGGCATGGCATAGCTAAGGAGGCACTAAGGAGGCACAGCAGCAGCTTAGCAAGAAATGTGATTAATTCCTTAATATTAATTAGGTGATTTTTAATGATGTGTGTTTTCAGGTTGACTCTGTTGAGGTTTGTTGCAGCTGCAGAATGTATCTTCTCACCATTCCATTCCTTTGTGCTTCCATGGCTAGTTCCTTGAAATAACAGCCCTGGAGCAACCATGCAGCCAACAACTGATGGAGTTTGACTTTTATCTTTTCTTAACTAATTAATATGATCTGGAAAGGATTTGGGTAAAAGCTGTGAGTGGAAGTAGAATGGTTTTGGGAAAGGACTGTGTGGTGGATTTGCTGTACTCAGTTTGATTAGAGAAGTGCTTCCAGCCTAGGACATCTGGAGTAAGTGTTTCTGTGTCTGGGCAAAGCTCTCCCTTGTTTCCATCTCAGTGGAAAATCCTTTCCAAATGGAAACTCATGATATTATTGTTTAATGGGGTTTTTTTTAAGATTTAGTGCTGTCCTGAGTTAGCCTGGGGTAGGACACAGCCCACATAGGTGACCCACACTCCACAAAGGGCTATGCCATACTGTATGCTGCCATGCTGCCAAAGGGTGCTGGTCAAGGGGTCTGTGTGCAGGTGGAGCCGGTGACAAGTGGGGTCCCCAGGGGTCTGTCTGGGGCCTGGTTCTCTGTAACATCTGTATCAGTGACAGGGGTGATGGGATTGAGGGCACCCTCAGCAAGTTTGGGGGTGACACCAAGCTGAGTGGTGTGGGTGACACCCTAGAAGGAAAGGAGCCATCCAGAGGGGTCTGGCCAGGCTGGAAAGATGGGCCTGGGGGAACCTGATGAGGTTCAACACTGCCAAGGGTCAGGGGTGGCACTGGGGCTGGAGGGATCCCAGCCAGAGATCCAGGCTGGGAGAAGAGCTCCTGGGGAGCAGCCCTGTGAGAAGGACCTGGGGATTCTGGGGGGGGAGAAACTCCCCATGAGCAGCAGTGGCTCTGGCAGCTCCCAAGGCCAATGGGATCCTGGGCTCCATCAGCAGAGGGGTGGCAGCAGGGCCAGGGAGGGGATTGTCCCTCTCTGCTCTGCCCTGGGGAGGCCCCAGCTGGATCCTGTGTCCAGAGCTGGGGCCCAACACAAGAGAGATGTGGGGCTGTTGGAGAGGGGTCAGAGGAGCCACGGAGATGCTCAGAGGGCTGGAGCAGCTCCCCTCTGGAGAGAGGCTGAGGGAGCTGGGCTGGCTCAGCCTGGAGAAGAGAAGGCTGTGGGGGGACCTCATTGCAGCCTGCCAGTCCCTGAAGGGAGCAGAGACACAGGAGGGGAATCAGCTTGTTCAAGGGCAGAGACTGGCAGGACAAGGGGGATGGAGTGAAGCTGGAGGAGGGAAGGGTTAGATTGGATATTAAGGGGAAGTTCTTTGCAGAGAGAGTGGTGAGGGGCTGGAACAGGCTGCCCAGAGAGGGGGTGGGTGCCCCGTGTCTGGGGGTGTTCCAGGCCAGGTTGGATGGGGCCCTGGGCAACCTTGTGTAGCTCCAGGCCTGAGGTTGGTGTCCCTGCCTGTGGCAGGGGGTTGGAGCTCTGTGACCCTTGGGGTCCCTTCCAACCCAGACCAGTCTGGGATTCTGTGCTCAGTAGAAAAGGGGACTGTCTGGGGTAGCAGAGCGGGGCTCTGGAGCTGTCTGGTTTCAGGAGGGCTCTGAGCTGTACAGCTGGAGTTGTGGGGTTTGGTGAGAACCTACATTTTGTATCACTGGTTTCATACTGGTTCTAAGTCCTGGTGTTGGTATTTCTCTCTCCCAGTGCTGTCCCAGTAACCTGTCCTTACCTGGGGAGGAGGTGGGGGGCAGGTTTGTGAGCGAGCAGCGTGTGCTGTTCAGCCAGTGCTGAGCAGTGACACGTCTTTAGTCCTAAAGTCTGTGTGTGAGCGTAGGGTACTGAGGAGAGAGATGCCCTGCTAGCAACCAGCTTCCTCCCCTTCCAGCCAGCAAGGGGAAGTGTGTGTAAGCTTGTGCTTAGCCATGAGCAGAGCACTGGGAGGCTAATGCCTGTGTGTTCCTGTGTGGTTTCAGCGCTGTCCGACAGACAAGGCGTACTTCATAGCCAAGGAGATTCTAGCTACAGAACGGACTTACTTAAAGGACCTGGAAGTCATTACAGTGGTAAGGGGGGTTTAACATCCATGCTTTCCCTTTTCCTTAACACATTTGTAATTGTTCATTTGGAAAAACTTGGAATATTTTCCAGGTGGCAGAAGGGAGCATGTCCTATGATAAAGCATAACCCAGGAGCTATGGAGCTGGTACCTTCCTTGCTCTGTAGGCCCTCATGTGGGAGAGCAGATATCTTCTCTGGACTTCTGTTGGTGGCTCCAATAGCTCTATCACATGCTGCCTTGATGTCTTAGGCAAACTTTCTCCCTGAAAACTGTGAATGGGGGGCAGCCTAAAAATGTGTGTTCATTTTCAGTGGTAGCTGTTCCTCTCAGCTCTGCTTAGAACAGGGCCGTTGCCTGCACAAGCAGCTTTTCTCTTCCTGTCTTCAGAGCCTGAGAACAGATGAAAATTGTAAAGGGGGTAGTAAGGATCCACAGGGCTTTGAGGAGTTTTAGCTTCTCTTTGTTGCTGCTTTTTTGTTTCCCCTCCTTTCATACAGAGTAGAGAAGTGAGTCCCTGTTTGGAGTACAGCTTGAGTTCCCAGTTCTTTTTCTTGAAGGGTTTTGTGTTCATTTACTGCAGGTTTGCACACTGTGTTGTGTTTCTGTAAGCTTCTTGTTTTCATTTCATCAAAGAGAAGTTGGAGACCCTTACTGCCATCTGTCTCCAGCTGAGCTATTCTCAGCGAGTGCCGTCTCACTCCAGTTCCTCCCACAGGCTTCCCAGCACATCTCCTAAAAGATGGGGGAACATCTGGCACCTCAGAGGAGTTTTCTAACATTCCCATCCCTGCCAGAAAGCAGGGAGCCCCAAAGTGCTCAAACCCTGCAGTATGTGACACGCGACGAGAGGTCTCCAGCTGCCTTGTGGGGGGCTCCAGGTTGTGTGAAGGAGCAGTTGTGTCCACACTGAAGTGATGTGGTGTAACAGCAGCAGTGCAGCCACCTGGTAACTGCCCCTCATTCAGAGCCATTCCCCACCATCTCATCATTGCATTAAGAAACATGCTTGTGGCCCAGCACTGGTACCAGGGGCCTTGTACTTGTAACCTTTGGCAAGGAAAGAAATCACATCCTTTCATCTTCCCCAGATTACATCTTCCCTCAACGCTTCTCCTTCCTTCTGGCTGTTTCCCTGTGCACATGCTTTCTCCCCCCTCTTCCCCATTGCTGCAGGAGCAGGAATTCCTATTTTAACAATTGCTTTCTCCAAGAGGAGCATTCATTGTACCTTATGATTTTCCTGGCAGTGGTTTCGCAGTGCAGTCATCAAGGAGAATGCCATGCCAGAGGGCCTCATGACCTTACTCTTCTCTAACATAGACCCCATTTATGAGTTCCATCGAGGCTTTCTGAAAGAGATTGAGCAAAGGCTGTCACTCTGGTAAGTGCTTCAGAACAGGGGGACCTTTTTCTGTATCCTTCCATGGAAACCATACGTAAAATGTATTTGACCTGGTAGCTCTTCTTCAGCAGAGTTTAAAGTATTAGAATAAATTACAGCTTTAAAGAAACAACCCCTGACTGAATACATTTTGCAAAGCCCATTTTCCAAGCACTACCTAATACATAATCCCCCAGACCAAGGCTTTTGTCATCTCAGAATCATTTAGGTTGAAAAACACCTCTAAGATCATTGAGCCCAGCCATTGATATAGCTTGCTGTTGTCTCTAGCCTTGGAAAGGAGAAGGAATTGGTTGAGTCACCTTCCCTGGATGTGTTTTTAAAAAAAGGGTAGATGAGGTACTTAAGGATCTGGTTTAGCTTAGGGAATGGTTGGACTTGATGATCTTTAAAGGTCTTTTCCAACCTAGTGATTCTGGGAATGCAAAGCCAAAGAGGTAACGTGTCTTTTTCAACTCCTTCCAGTCCATGAATCTCTGGATGAAAATCCTAGGAAGCACCTTTTGGTAATGAAAATTAACATTCAGTTCTTGCAGCAAAATTTCTTTTCAAGACTTTGTCTTTAGTCTTTTAACCTTTGTATCACTGTCTGCTGCAATGTTTGAGACTCTGATTACTGGTCAGAAGGAAAGGGGTTAATGCAGATGACATAGAAACAAAATTAAAGACATAAATTCGGGAGGGGTCATGCTGTGACACCTCTTCAGAAGGCTGAGGGCTTCAATTCTGAAGTTGCTACTTCTTTATCTCCCATGTCTGGCACCTTCTTATTTCATCTTGTGTGTGTTTCAGGGAGGGAAGAACCAACGCTCACATGAAGGGAGATTATCAGCGCATCGGGGATGTCATGCTCAGGAATATGCACACTCTAAAGGTAGATTGGGGAATAAACCAGCAGAATCTTGGGATTGAGAGGAAGTTTTTACCTCTGGTCAAGGAGTGCAAGGTTTAGCATCTCCCCTAAGCTCCAAGTGACTTGCAAACTCCTAGAGTTGATAAAGAAAAAAGAAAACAATATAAAATATTTCCAGCAAGTCTCTGTCCTGCTGTTGCTTATCTAATCACCTACATTTACCTTGAGGAAAACTGGTTTGTTTATTGGCTGCTCATCAGCAGGTGAGGAAAAAGGATTTAATTGGTCTCTCCTGTATTTGCTCCTCCCTATGGAGAATCTGAGAATCACAGGGATTGGAAGGGACCTGAGGAGATCATCCCATCCAACCCACACTGATTTATGTTTAACTCCAAAATAACAGTGGTTTGTAACTGCAGGCCAGTTTCTTCTGAAACACAGTCACCTTTCTTTGGAGCACTTCTGCTTGTGCTGGAGAGGTGCACTAATTGGCTTTTTGTTAATTCAGTGAAGCACATGATGCTGTCAGTGCTGCTCTTGTCGTATTCCAGGCAATACGGGCAGCCTTGAGTTAGATGCTCATGACCAAAGTAGGTTGGGGAGTGGATGTTTGTTCTTATTCACTGTGAAATCTAGTCAAGGCTGCTTTCCTTGGATCAGGGTGATTTAGTTAGTTTTGGTACAATTATCCCAGCCATAGATGCAGACTGAGAGAAGAGCTCCTTGAGAGCAGCCCTGTGAGAAGGACCTGGGGATTCTGGGTGGGGAGAAACTCCCCATGAGCAGCAGTGGCTCTGGCAGCTCCCAAGGCCAATGGGATCCTGGGCTCCATCAGCAGAGGGGTGGCAGCAGGGCCAGGGAGGGGATTGTCCCTCTCTGCTCTGCCCTGGGGAGGCCCCAGCTGGATCCCGTGTCCAGAGCTGGGGCCCAACACAAGAGAGATGTGGGGCTGTTGGAGAGGGGTCAGAGGAGCCACGGAGATGCTCAGAGGGCTGGAGCAGCTCCCCTCTGGAGAGAGGCTGAGGGAGCTGGGCTGGCTCAGCCTGGAGAAGAGAAGGCTGTGGGGGGACCTCATTGCAGCCTGCCAGTCCCTGAAGGGAGCAGAGACACAGGAGGGGAATCAGCTTGTTCAAGGGCAGAGACTGGCAGGACAAGGGGGATGGAGTGAAGCTGGAGGAGGGAAGGGTTAGATTGGATATTAGGGGGAAGTTCTTTGCAGAGAGAGTGGTGAGGGGCTGGAACAGGCTGCCCAGAGAGGGGGTGGGTGTCCCGTGTCTGGGGGTGTTCCAGGCCAGGTTGGCTGGGGCCCTGGGCAACCTTGTGTAGCTCCAGGCCTGAGGTTGGTGTCCCTGCCTGTGGCAGGGGGTTGGAGCTCTGGGATCCTTTGGGTAACTCCCAACCCAGACCAGTGTGTGATTCTGTGATTCTATGATCCAACAGGAATTCACCAGTTACCTGCAGAAGCACGACGAGGTCCTGACAGAACTGGAGAAGGCCACAAAGCGCCTCAAGAAGTTGGAAATGGTGTATAAGGAGTTTGAGCTGCAGAAGGTCTGTTACCTGCCCCTCAACACCTTTCTGCTCAAGCCCATCCAGCGACTGATGCACTACAAGTTGATCCTGGGGAGGCTTTGCAAGCACTACACAGCAGAGCACCGGGACTTTGCTGATTGCAGGAGTGAGTGAACGCTTGCCTCTGGCTGGGCTGGGCAGAAACCTTCTCATGGAAAGGGAAAATACATGGAAAATTCTGCCCATACCCTGAGGGAGATCAGTTTTACATCTACAAAGTTTGTTTTCCTTTGTTTGCCACTGTAATCAGCTGTACCTTGAGTGCTGGGGCCAGTTCTGGGCTCCTCACCATCAGAAGGACATGGAGGTCCTGGAGTGAGTCCAGAGAAGGGCAGCCAGGCTGGGGAAGGGGCTGGAGGGCAAATCCTCTGAGGAGCAGCTGAGGGAGCTGGGGGTGTTGAGCCTGGAGAAGAGGAGGCTGAGGGGAGCCCTTCTCCCCACCTCCCCTGCCCTGCCAGGAGGGTGCAGAGAGGTGGGGGATGGTCTCTTCAGCCAGGGGACAGGAGATGGGACAAGGGGCAATGGGCTCAAGCTGTGCCAGGGCAGGGGCAGGTCAGATGGGAGGGAAAGGTTCTTCCCTGGCAGAGCTGTGGGGCTGTGGCACAGGCTGCCCAGGGAGAGGGCTGAGTCCCCACCCCTGGGGGTGTTTAACAGGGGGGAGATGAGGTGCTCAGGGAGATGGTTCAGCACAGGACAGGAACAGTTGGATTCAATGATCTTAAAGGTCTTTTCCAACCTGGTGACTGTGTGATTCCTTCCCTGTTCTTCCTTCTCTTCCCTTGCTCTGGTGCAGGGCTCTGAAGCTTTCTGCACCCAAAAGTTGCCTTAACTGCTAGTTTGGCAAATGCCAAAGGTAACAGAGATGCAGGCTGTTTCCTTGCACAGAATGAATGGCTTTCTCTGGCATTGCAGAGTTTTTCCTCAGGCTAATCTTGATGGATAGATCTTACCACTACAAGGCTGGGAAATGTCTTTTTTCCCCTTCTTTAGGTGTTTTAGGAACACTTGTCATTTATAAGTAAAAATGTCACCAAAAATTGCTTTCTAGTGTCCAAAGCTTGTATAGCACATCCCATTCACTTACAAAGTCATCTCTTTTGGCAGAAATAGTTGGCTTGAATTTTATAATTGACTATTGGCTACATGGTAAATACTTTTTATATGTGCAGTAATCCCCAGAGGACCTGGAAGCACTGGGTGAAGTTGCTTGCTAGTCATGGTAGGTAGCTCTGAAGCTTCCAGGAGTCGTTGATTTCCCTGTGAGGAAAGGCTGAGAGAGCTGGGGCTGTTCAGCCTGGAGAGAAGGAGACTGAGGGGGGACCTGATCAATGTTTATCACTATCTTAAGTGTGGGGTGCAGGGGGAAATGGCCAGCCCCTTTTCAGTGTCTGTGGGGACAGGACAAGAGGCAATGGCTGCAAGTTGGAGCACAGGGAGTTCCAGAGCAACCTGGGGAAGAACTTTTCCCCAGTGAGGGTGAGGGAGCCCTGGGACAGGCTGCCCAGGGGGTGTGGAGTCTCCTTCTCTGGAGATTCCAGCCCCATCTGGACACCGACCTGTGTGCCCTGTCCTAGGGACCCTGCTTGGGCAGGGGGTTGGACCCCATGGGCTCTGGAGGGCCCTTCCAGCCCCTGGGATTCTGTGACTCTCTGATTAGATTAGGTAGATCTGACAGAACTCTTCTGTTCTATTCTAAATCTGATGACAAATTTCAGATCTGGTTTTCCAGGGGTTAAATGGGCAGCCTGGGTTGAGCCACTCTGTGCTATTTCCTTCCAGATGCACTGAAGGAGGTCACAGAGATGACATCTCAGCTGCAGCACAGTCTCATCCGCCTGGAGAATTTCCAGAAGCTGACAGAGCTGCAGCACGACCTGATTGGGATAGATAACCTGACAGCTCCTGGCAGGGTAGGTGTACCTGTCCTTACCTTTTAGAGACTGTGTCAGATCTGTTGCCTTTCAGCCGTGGATTTGCCATGACTGTGCCTCTGCTTTAGGGAACAACAGTAAAAGCTTTGTGTAACAGTCTTTGAGGAAGGTCCTGAGGAGCTCTTTGGGATGTCACAGGGTGATGGGGGTTGGCAGGGCCCTCTGCAGACCATCCAGCCCAACCCCTGCCAGAGCAGGGTCCCCTGGAGCAGGCTGCACAGGACAGTGCCCAGGAGCAGGGGGTTGGAATGGCTCCAGAGATGGAGACTCCCCAACCTCTCTGGGCAGCCTGGCCCAGGGCTCTGCCACCCTCCCAGCACAGAAGTTCCTCCTCATGTCCAGCTGGAACTTCCTCTGCTCCAGTTTGTGCCCATCACCTCTTGTCCTGTCCCTGGGCACCCCTGAACACAGACTGACCCCCTCCTCCTGTCCCCACCCCTCAACTATCCACAGACATTGATGAGATCCCCCCTCAATCTTCTCTTCTCCAGGCTAAAAGGTCCCAAGTCCCTCAGCCTCTCCTCATCAGAGATGTTCCTGTCCCCTCAGCATCTCCAAGGCCCTTTCTGTCCCCTCTCCAGTAGCTCCCTGTCCTTGCTGACCCAGGGAGCCCAGCCCCACACACCCTGTTCCCCATGAGGCCTCTCCAGGGCAGAGCAGAGGGGCAGGAGAACCCCCCTTGACCTGCTGCCCACACTTTCCTTGACACACCCCAAGGTGGTGTGTCATGTACCTGAGAGGAAATTCCCTACCAGGTGTGATGCAGGCTCTTTGCACTGAGACTGCACAGAGGATGTAGCAATGGGGTGATGGGCAAAACTGGTATCAGAGACTCTGCTTCTCTTGAGTTTGTTCAGTTCTCTGCTTGGGTTTGGGTTGCTTTGGTTTTTCAGAGCTCTATAGAAGTGTGTGTCCATAAAGAAGCATGAGCACAGGAGCACTGTGTGTGTGATGGCAACCACTGCAGAGACCTGCAGGTTTACTGGGCAGACTGCTGGTCTCCAGCAGGAACTCTGCTCCTTTGCTGCCTCTTGCATCCTTGCTTTACATGCTGGCTGCAGCAAGGAGCTGAGTCCTGTTCCAAACCAGAAGGGAACCTGTCACCTGCCCTTTAACAGATGCATTGGTGATTGTTACTGGGCACCAGGCAACACCTGTGTACTCTGGGATGGAGGAAAACTGAACCATCACAATGCTGTGTGTTTGGAAAGGTGAAGCTTTGCCTGACTGTCTCTCTTCTGCCACAGGAGTTTATCAGGGAAGGCTGCCTCTACAAGCTCACTAAGAAGGGTTTACAGCAGCGGATGTTCTTCCTGGTGGGTTTCCATCCTTCCTGGTGGGTTTCCATCCTTCCTGGTGGGTTTCCATCCCTCCTGGTGGGTTTCCATCCTTCCTGGTGGGTTTCCATCCTTCCTGGTGGGTTTCCATCCTTCCTGGTGGGTTTCCATCCTTCCTGGTGGGTTTCCATCCTTCCTGGTGGGTTTCCATCCTTCCAAAGTCTTGAAGTTGTTATCAAAGTGTCTTTTTGTGTGCTTGTTGTG
The DNA here is from genome assembly GCA_022605575.1 of Laterallus jamaicensis coturniculus. Lineage (NCBI taxonomy): Eukaryota > Metazoa > Chordata > Aves > Gruiformes > Rallidae > Laterallus > Laterallus jamaicensis. The sequence continues at coordinate 665,494 of JAKCOX010000164.1, read as the reverse complement.
CCCACAACTCACTCTGAGGGAGGTTTAGATGTGGCAGTGCTGTCTGTTCAGCATGTTTTCCTAATGACTGGGGGAGGTGACCCTGCTTGGGGCCAGATGCCCCCAAAGCTGCTCTGTCACCCCCCTGCTCAGCTGGGCAGGGGAGAAGAGATCTAATGGGAGGGTGATGGGCTGAGCTAAGGGCAGGAGAGATCCCTCAGCAGTTACTGTCATGGGAAAACCAGGCTCAACACAGAGTAAAATGCATCTAATTTATTGCCCAGTGGAACCAGGGCAGGATAATGAGAAATAAACCCAAATCTTACCCCCTCCCACCACCCCTCCCTCCTTCCCAGGCTCAACCTCACTCCCAATTTCTCTCCCTCCCCCCCAGCAGCACAGGGGGATGGGGTTGGGGTTGGGGTGAGTCCCTCACAGGCTGTCCCTGCTGCTCCTTCCTCCTCAGGGGAGGACTCCTCACACTCCTCCCCTGCTCCAGCACAGGGTCCCTCCCCCAGCAGACAGTCAGGCCTCTGGTGTTGGTGCTGTGGGGCCTGGGGGAAGCTCCTGGCAGCTCTCCCAGAAGCTGCCCCTGCAGCCCCCCACCACGAAACCCTCACCACCCAAACCTAAAACAATCTCACAGAGTTGTAACAGAATTTTAAACATTATTTGCCTCTCTAGTAAGTACATGAGTGAGGTTTAAGGCATGTAGACTGAACACACTGAGAAGTGGTGGGGATTTAGTGTCCCCACTGGCCTTTGAGCAACAGATTTTAAAAACTATGTTGAAAAAAATACTTGGCCCTACCTGCTGTCTTCAGAGATGTGATTGTATTCCTCCTGCCTTCCCCAGTTCTCAGATATGCTGCTCTACACAAGCAAAGGGGTTACAGGGACAAACCAGTTCAAAATTCATGGACACCTTCCTCTCCATGGCATGCTGGTAAGTGCTTTTGAGTTCTGTCACCTGCATTAAGGAAATAACTCTGCCTTAGGGGGCAGGCTGAGGCAATTCCTTCAGGACATGAGGACTTAGAGCACCCTGCCATGCTGCTGGCTGAGGAGTGTCCCTTTGCCTGTGGAAGATGTGTCTGCTTGTTCTTTCCATGCTAGTGAGACAGCTGGACGCAGACTTTACACCATTTCTTTTCATGCTGCTGTGAGGGGCTGACCTGGAAGTGGGGAGCTGTGCTGGTGTTGTTCCCTGGGCACACACCGAGGCCCCCAATCTCTGCCTCCACACCCCCCTTTTCTAACAGGACTCTTCTTTCTGTCTTTGATTTGCAGCTGATAGTGCTCGACCCACCGGTAAGTAATAAGCTGACTCCTCCTCAAAGCCCTCCTGTGTCAGCCCTCTTGGAGGTGGTACTGTGCTGCTAGAGACACCACAGTAGAGCTAGAGATGATGGTGTAGAGCCAGGCTAGATTGGAGTAGGTGATATTCACAAAAAAGTAGCTGTTCCTTACTTCCTCCAACCAGACTTAATGCTGTTGTGAGTCCAGTTCCTCCCCAGCCAGCTCTGGGGTCTCTCAGTGCTGAGTAGGGATCAGAAAAGCCTTTTCTTTTTCTGCAGGTGGAGGAGAGTGAGAATGAGTGGGCTGTCCCACACTGCTTCACCATCTATTCAGCCCAGAAAACCATAGTGGTGGCAGCCAGGTAAGGTTCCTTCTCCTGGGTTGCCTGCAGGTCCACAGGGACACTGTGTGGTCCTGAAGGGACACTGTGTGGCCCTGAAGGGACACTGTTCAATCCTGAAGGGACACTGTTTGGCCCTGAAGGGACACTGTTTGGCCCTGAAGGGACACTGTTTGGCCCTGAAGGGACACTGTTCAATCCTGAAGGGACACTGTTCAATCCTGAAGGGACACTGTTTGGTCCTGTGGGGCAGTGTCAGGGTGTTTGCTGCACCCTCTGGAAAGTGTGGCTTCAGACCAAACGTGGGACACTCCACACACCCTTTGTTTGGGCTGTGTATTTATCCAGTCACAGACTGTGTTAGGTTGGAAGGGACCTTCAAAGGCCATCTAACCCAACCACCCTGCAGCAAGCAGGGACACCATGAAGGTGCCCAGGCTGCCCAGGGGGTGTGGAGTCTCCTTCTCTGGAGAGATTCCAGCCCCGTCTGGACACCGACCTGTGTGCCCTGTCCTAGGGACCCTGCTTTGGCAGGGGGTTGGACCCCAGGGGCTCTGGAGGGCCCTTCCAACCCCTGGGATTCTGTGACTCTTGCAGCACCCGCCTGGAGATGACAAAGTGGATGGAAGACCTGAACATGGCGATTGAAATGGCCAAGAAATCCACTGAGAAATCAGACATGCTCCTGGAGAACTCAGTGTGCAACCGCTCCAACAGTAAGTGGTGCTTCCTGACCCCTTGGAAAGCATGCTGCTCTCTCTGGTTTTCCTATGGTGAATTGGATGCCAGGAATGGGGTATTTCTAGAATTCCCATGGGAATGGAGAGTTAAATGTGCTTTTGTTTTGTTGTAATGCAGCAGAGATGCTCCAGTTTGACTCTTTAATAACACCTTACTTGTCTCTTCAGTAGAGTTTTCTGAATTTAACAACATTGTGTATCTTCTTCTCCAGAAATCTGGTGTCTTTGGAGATCAGCAGGTTCTTTTATAGCCAATGTTCTTGTGTCTGGTGGCACTACAGATGTGCTGAAACATGTAGTATCCCTTCTCAGGGTGCTTCTCCTGTTCCTCACTAACAACTGACCAAAGATGAAGCACTGGGGGTTTTGGCTGGTGTTTATTGTGTCAGCTGCCCCAGGCTGACTCAATAGGTGATGGAATCATAGAATCACAGACTGGTCTGGGTTGGAAGGGACCCCAAGGGTCACAGAGCTCCAACCCCCTGCCACAGGCAGGGACACCAACCTCAGGCCTGGAGCTACACAAGGTTGCCCAGGGCCCTATCCAACCTGGCCTGGAACACCCCCAGGCACGGGGCACCCACCCCCTCTCTGGGCAGCCTGTTCCAGCCCCTCACCACTCTCTCTGCAAAGAACTTCCCCCTAATATCCAATCTAACCCTTCCCTCCTCCAGCTTCACTCCATCCCCCTTGTCCTGCCAGTCTCTGCCCTTGAACAAGCTGATTCCCCTCCTGTGTCTCTGCTCCCTTCAGGGACTGGCAGGCTGCAATGAGGTCCCCCCACAGCCTTCTCTTCTCCAGGCTGAGCCAGCCCAGCTCCCTCAGCCTCTCTCCAGAGGGGAGCTGCTCCAGCCCTCTGAGCATCTCCGTGGCTCCTCTGACCCCTCTCCAGCAGCCCCACATCTCTCTTGTAATGGGGTGATCCAGGTGATGAAAAATGGGTGCTGACATTTTGGTGATGAAAGCCAAAGTGATCCACTCTGAGTGGCCTTCAGGAGCCACGTGGCCAGGTTCAAATTGACCTGATTTTACAGCTGGACCATTGCAGGAGCAAACGATTGTTCTGGGGCATCCCAGCTCCTCTTGCTGATGGTCCTTGCATGCTTTTCCTAAACCACTGATGAATTCTCCTCCCCCAGGATCCTCTGATGAGGTCTCCCTAGAGCAGGAGTCCGAAGATGACATACACTCTTCTCGTAGCTCCCTGGACAGGCAGAGCCACCACCGTGCCAACACAACCATGCACGTGTGCTGGTACCGCAACACCAGCGTCTCTATGACTGACCACAGTGTGGCTGTCGAGGTACCCACGGGGCACAGCTCTCCTGCCTCACTCTGTCCCTCCCACTCTGCCACTGCATGCTCACCCCTCTCCATGCATGCCTGTCTGCATACATACCCTCCTCTCTCCTGGCTTTGCTTTGGCAAAGGCACTGAAGGAGGGAAGTGTCCCTCAAGGAAAGCCAGGATAATCCTAGAGCTCAGCTCCTCCTTTGGGTTTCATCAGCCTCTCTGGGAGATAACCTCTCCGTTGGTGAGATTTTCCTGTAGAGGTTGACTTTGGCATGCTGAGGTCTGGTTAGCTACAGTTCTGCACCTAGAATTAAGAAGAGTGCTTTAAATTCAGTGGGAACACGAGTTCTCTGCCCTTCCCTGGCTGGCAGGGGGGAGCAGCGAGCGTTACAACTGCTTCATGGTGGAGCCAAACAGATGTCCCACCTGCCTGCAGAGCTGCTGTTACCTTAGGCCTTGCCCCTCAGCAGGGCTTAGAGCAGCACTGGTGGCACCTTTTGGTCCCAAACCCCACAGGCTTCCAGGTGAATTCCTGTGCACTGCTCCTCACCTGGAGTGCTGCTTGCCCCAGCACTACTCTCTTGCTTTAGACAGTGGTTTGGTAAGATCAGTTGGGTTAGGACCCTTTCTGGGCGTGGGGATGGCATGCTTGGAAGACTTCCAGAAGTGGGAAGGACCCTCAATACCCTGGACAGAAGAAGGTCACTTACTAGACAAACAGCCACAGGGCAGGGTGCTGCATCAGTGGCCCTGTACCCCCCTGCCCAGCTGCTAAGGCACCTTCTGTGCAGTGGAAGGAGTTCAAGGTTGGGTGCTGGAGCTCCTGGGTTTTCCTGGCATGGAGAGCACATCAGTTGGAAGTCCTAGAGGTGTCACCTTGGACAGAGTGGTCAGGTGGCAGAGTGGTTTCTGCCAGAGGGGACAAGCCTTCCCTCCCCTGCCATACCTGTGTCATCTCACTCTCCTTGTACCTGGGAAACGAGGCCACAGGCTCTGGGATGGCACGTGTGAGTTCTTGCAGCTCCCTCTTGCTTTGATCTGTTCCATGTTCTAACACCATCACGGTTTTCTTTCCCCAGTCCATTTTCCTTTAACAGCTGCCTTCCTCACATCACTCCTCTCAGCCTAACACTCTGGTTTTCTCTTTCTCTCCCCCTTTTCTCTGCTCAGTTCTCTGCTCTCTTGCTGTTTCTCCAGAGCTTCCTCCTCGCTATTTGCTGGGCCAGGCCCAACGGCCCAACACAATCACCCATGTTTGTTGGTACCGGAACCAGAGCCTATCCCTGTCTGATTACCTGTGCATGATCCAGGTAAAAATGCCTCTCAAGTTCTCCACTGCTGGGGAGGAACCACGGGATGCCATGGAAAACACACTGCTGCTTGCTTCCTAACACTGAGCCCATGGGAGCCCCAGCCAGCAGCAGAGCTGTAACCAGTAACTTTGCCTTGTTGAGACAGGATTTCCTCCAGCTTATGCTTCCCAAAAGGGTTCTCAATCCTGTCTTTAATTACAGAACCCTTTCACTGTTGTTCCATGCCACTGTTGTTCCCTTACCCCACTGCCCAAGAGCTCGCTGACTCCAAGGTGTTTGACTTCCCTGCTTGTCACACCGAGCTCAGCTTCATGTAGCTGCCACCTGGAGCTTGTCCACAACTCTGGCACCCTCTGCTTCCTCTTCTGCTTTATCTCCCTTCTCACACAGTGTATCCTGTGTGGTTTTGCTGCCTGTAAAAATGGGGGGGCTGAAAGGATGGACACTGTTCCCCTGACCATAGGGTACAAAGGGGAGTGGGTGGCTGGGAGGGATGGGCCTGTGCAGCCCCCAGTGCTGCACTGAGATACAACCAGTGCTTAACACTGGAGGGGAACGTGCTGTCAGAGAAATCACTCAGCTCTTCATAAGAAGGTGGTTGGGAGTTGGTGAGCTGAAGATGCAGAGCCACTTGGTCACCACATGAAGTATCTGGGAGGCCTTTTACCTCAGGGGAGCAAGTGTAGGAGCAGAGGTAGCAGGCAGCCTCAAGCTTTCTCTCTGCCATCTCTGATGGACAGTGACCTGTGGTTTCATGGCAATTGGGGTTTTTTTTCTTTCTGTGCTAGAACCAGCTCTCTGGGTACCTGCTGAGGAAGTTTAAGAACAGCAATGGCTGGCAGAAACTCTGGGTTGTCTTCACCAACTTCTGCTTGTTCTTCTACAAAACACACCAGGTGAGCAAATCACAGAATCTCAGACCGGCCTGGGTTGGGAGGGACCCCAAGGGTCACAGAGCTCCTACCCCCTGCCACAGGCAGGGACACCAACCTCAGGCCTGGAGCTACACAAGGTTGCCCAGGGCCCCATCCAACCTGGCCCGGAACACCCCCAGACACGGGGCACCCACCCCCTCTCTGGGCAGCCTGTTCCAGCCCCTCACCACTCTCTCTGCAAAGAACTTCCCCCTAATATCCAATCTAACCCTTCCCTCCTCCAGCTTCACTCCATCCCCCTTGTCCTGCCAGTCTCTGCCCTTGAACAAGCTGATTCCCCTCCTGTGTCTCTGCTCCCTTCAGGGACTGGCAGGCTGCAATGAGGTCCCCCCACAGCCTTCTCTTCTCCAGGCTGAGCCAGCCCAGCTCCCTCAGCCTCTCTCCAGAGGGGAGCTGCTCCAGCCCTCTGAGCATCTCCGTGGCTCCTCTGACCCCTCTCCAACAGCCCCACATCTCTCTTGTGTTGGGCCCCAGCTCTGGACACAGGATCCAGCTGGGGCCTCCACAGAGCAGAGCAGAGAGGGACAATCCCCTCCCTGGCCCTGCTGCCACCCCTCTGCTGATGGAGCCCAGGAAGGGAGCTCAAATGTCCCAGAGGGCTGTGCCAGGAGGCCTGCAGTCCTGGGCTTTCTGCTGTACAGTGGGGGCTTCTCTGCTTGCAGTTGCCTGCTTGGTAACAACCCTGGGCCTTTTTGTCTGGCCCAGTGAACTGTGGTATGTTGCTTGGGCTTTGTGCCTCGAGGTCACCTTTCTTTTGGGATGAATATTATGATTTTGGGGTCAATTCTGTGCCAAGGGAAGGGGGGGAGCTCAGGAAGCAGCACCAGGCAGGGGAACAGAAGCAAATAACCCTATGAAAGCAGTGAAAGGAGTCAGGGGAAAGTTCATTGTAGCTCTTGGAAGCCTCCCAAAAGATCCAGGCTGCTGCCCCTTCTCTCCTAAACACAAATGACCTTACCTGTGTGGTGCTGAGGAGCACGTGGGTGTTGGGAGGAATGGAGTGTGGGGGCACCTTGCACTGAGGACAGGGCTGTTGGGTTCTTCCAGGATGATTATCCCCTGGCCAGCCTCCCACTGCTGGGCTACGTGGTCAGCTCCCCTGGAGAGGCAGATGGCATTCAGAAGGATTATGTCTTCAAGCTGCAGTTCAAGTCCCATGTGTATTTCTTCAGGGCTGAGAGCAAATACACCTTTGAGAGGTAATCTTTTGTTTTCTCTGTCTGGGTTGGTCATGCAGAGCCCTCTCTCTGCTCCTGCCTAACTCCTACTCTGAGTTCTCAGTAATGAAGTTCCCTTCCTCCTGTTGATGCTGCCTGGCCATCCCTCTGCCAGAGCTTACAGGGCAGAGCTGGTGGTCCCCCCCCAGAGCTATAAGCCAGGTCTCAGGAGTCTGGGACTGCCTCAGAGCTGGGGGGCAGCATGGGTGGAAGGGCTGAGAGGTGCCACTGTGTCCTGGCAGTCAGATTTCTGGGTTAATGAGAGTTCTGATAAGCCCACATGGAGTTACAATACAATAACACCACTGGAGTTGTTCCTCAAGGCTGAGCACAGCAAGCATTCCCTTTAGCAGTGCTGTGAGGGGCTGTTCCCTGCCCAGACTGCATCATGTTTAGAGTGCATTGCCTGCAAAACTTTGCTGTTACATCAGCTGTTGAACATCCTGGTGCTGTGTTCTGCCCTGAGGGCAGTGTGGCTTGCTCTGGGGGTAGCTTGATTGAGGTGTCAGATACTCCCCCCACTCCCACTTGGGAGCAATGGATGGGTGGGCTACCCCAGACACCATGTTGTGATTTCAAGGGGGGGAAGGAAATGTTCACAGCAGGCATTTGACTTGCATTTTTGCTGTCACTTTGCTTTCTTCCATCCCACCATTCACTCTAAGAAAAGCAATCCTGAGGAAAATGGGGTTTGTCCACCCATCCTCCTTGGAAACTGCTTTCTGTGCAGCTGTGGGAGAAGGCAGTGTGCTCTCAGAAGGGCTCTCTGGAGCTCCAAGTGTTGGATAGCTGTTAGCTGGGCTGGCAGCTGTGTGTGCTGGGGTGTATTTACCTCTCATGCTATTCAGCTGGAGACTGTTTCCTAAAAGGAAGGTAGTGAAAGGGGTAAAAGCTCATAACAAGACTATTGATCTGAGGGGGGGATGAGCACTTCTCACATCCTTTCTTGCCAGGTGGATGGAGGTGATCAAGAGAGCCACCAGCTCTCCAGCTCGGTCGAGCCTGCTGCTTCCCAGGGATGGGAAGGACAGTCACACAGACTGAAGTGGGGCAGGGCTGGATCTCTGCTGTAACCATTGACAATGAGGCAGGTGGAAACAGGAGTCTCTGGAGTGGATCAAGCAAAGAACTGGGAGGCTCATTTCCACCTGGGTGCGGAACGTGGAGTGAGGGAGCTGCAGGTGGGGATCACATCGTTCCCAGGGGTGTGGAAGAGGGGCCAGTCTGTTCCAGTTGAACCTACTCAGAGAGAACCAAACAACTGCAGAGCTCTGGAGCGCACAGGTGGTGGAAGGTCTGTTGTTCCGGTTGTACCTGTACAGTAACACCCTTGCCTGCCCTGAGGGCAAACACCGCCTTGTTTTTACTGGATGGTCAGAGTGTACTGGAGCAAAATGGCAGCCACTGGTGCCAGGCCTTGCTGGCTCCCAGACATTCCCTCCCCCTGATGCTCAGCATGGCTGGCTGCACAGTCGGCCGGCACAGTCGGTCTGACAGGGCATGCACACATGGATCAGCTTAACCACGGGTCGTTTGGAACACAAACTGCAGCTCTCAGAGAACAATTCCAGCTCTTTGGAATCTGCTGGGGCAGCAGTTTTCCAGGCAGGGGGGTTTCCAGGCTGAACCTCTGCTAAGCTTGTGAGGTTTGGCTGTAGTGTGGGTTGGTACAAGTTGGCTGCACGGCTTGTCCTTTGAACTCTGCTGTGGCGCACGCTGCGAGCGTCAGTCGCTGTTCTCCTCTCACAGCTCCTGCGTCCCTTCGCCCTGTCACAGGCCTTACCTGAGGCACAGGGTGGCAAACACGCTCTGCCTGCCTGTGGGTGATGTTTTCAAGGCATTTAAACAACGTAGGAGAAAGCTTTCTCCAGAAGTTGTGGTTGCTTGTGCTTGTGACACACACAAGACTGCTGAAAACCCCCTGTTCTTACCTTTACATTTGGGCTGGGATCCATCACCTGTCTCTCACAAAGTCACTGGATTCCAAACAGAGCATTTAGTGTCTGTGGACTCTATTAAATCTCTGCATTAAACCTGAAGTGTTTGCAGTTTGTTCTGTCTGTGTAAAGCTGTCACCTTTGGTTGCCTCCATGGCCAGGACTGAAATAAGCCCCAAGTGCCACAGGATGCTGCTGGATGTGGCTTTGATGGGCTTTAGGGACTCTGTTTTCACATTAGGTAGGAAAGTCTTTGTATTGTAGAAGAAGGAACGTTGAAGAAGTGATGTGAAAGACAAAGGGAAGTGTTGCATGTTGGGAGGATAGAGGGATGTGGGGATCCCCAGGAACATGGGAAGTACGGAGGCCAAGGCTGTGTCTGGAGATGGTCTGCAACACATGTGGGATGAGGACTGCAGGGACAGGCTTCCAGAGGACTGTCCAGGCTGCTTGCTTGGCCTTGGCATCCTGAGGAAGAGGAGCAACTGAAGATCCAGCCCTCACTACCACTGTCCCAATGACTGTTGTCCCATGTAAGTTAAATGTACTTAATTTATTAGCGTCTTCTCTTTTTTAATTAACTGTTGTAGGTGTACACGTGTGGATTGACTTGATATAACACACCTGAATATGACTGTTGAAAGTAAATAGCATCTTGGTCTAAAACAATCTCAGCCTCTTATTCCTGAGCCCACCCTCCCCTGCCTGTGACCATGTGCTGGGAGGATGGATGGCATCTGTGTAGGAGCAGGCATTTCACAATGTTGGTTAAAGGGTCTTTGCCTTCAGGGGGGTTCCTGGGTGATGTTGGCTGTTCTTCTGTCACCATCATGTACTGAGTTGCTTACAGGAGGGCTCTCCTCTTTCCCAGTGACCATCCTGGGCAGTTAACAGCCCCCTGTTGGTCTCCCATGGGGCAGCTCCACAGGAGCAAGTTGCAGAGAGGAGCAGTGGGGATTTGGCACTTCAGCCCAGCCTTTAGCTGCACTCACCAGCTGCAGCAGGGCTTCCCAGTGCCAGGATCTCAGATCCTGGTTTGGGTTTCAAGCTACTCCATGGCTTTTCAGGACTGAGGTTCTGACTCAGCCAGAGTCAGCTCTGCTCCATCCCCAGCAGAGAGCAAGCACTGAGCCAGAATCATAGAATCACAGCCTGGCCTGGGTTGGGAGGGACCCCAAGGATCACAGAGCTCCAACCCCCTGCCACAAGCAGGGACACCAACCTCAGGCCTGGAGCTACACAAGGTTGCCCAGGGCCCCATCCAACCTGGCCTGGAACACCCCCAGACACGGGGCACCCACCCCCTCTCTGGGCAGCCTGTTCCAGAACGATGCGGAGTGTGTGGAGCCACCTTCACAGAGCCCATGGGAACCAGCAGGCTGGGGAGCAGCTCCAGGACAGACAGATGGATGGACACACAGCCTGAAACTACCCACAGCTGAGGTGAAGTCTTGCATGGGGACAGAGTGTCCTCTGCCACAGGCTGGGGACTGCAGGGCTGCACCAGGGGCCCAGGGCAGAGGCACTGGGGTCTCTGCAAGCTGTGCTTGCCCAGGGCAGTGCCCCTTGCCAGAGACACAGCAGAAGAGCAGGAGAAACGTGTGAGCTCCTGCCAGAGCAGTGTCACAGTGTGCAGTGTTCTCTGCCTGGGGTGAAAGAGCCTGGGGTTTCCTGAGTTTGGGGGCTTTTAACTAGCTGACAGAGATGGGTTACTCCACACCCACTGGACTTTGCCTGATATCCCCATGAATGAGCTGTGGGTCCCCTGACACCAGCTGGATGATGTGTAGTGGGTGTGTGGGGGACCTGCCCTCTGACAGCCCCTTGGCTGTGCTCCTGCCTTGAGGCTCCAGCAGTTTCTCCCACCCACACCCCCTGACTCATTTCTCCACCTCATGTGACAGGAAACTGCTTCACCCTGTGACCCAAACCCTTGGCACTGAAGGCCTGAGGACTGGTGGGTACCTACACAGCTAATCCACAGCCTGAATGCCTGTGCTCTAGTTACCCCCCATCACCTCTGGGTAGCAAAATAGTGCTCCTACAGCTCCTGCCACGGCAGCCAAGAGCAGGAGAGAGCTCCAGGGCACCTCAGGGTTCTCTCCACACCTCTCCAAACAGCAAAAGCTGTGTTACTTGGGTGGAACATTTAAGAACACATCAGTCAGAGCTGCTGGGAACAACTCTTCCCCCTTTGCTCTGGGCTTCACAGAAACATCACCCAGCTTATTGGGCAGAAGGTGTAAATGCCTCCACCAAGACCTCCCTCTTACAGGGTGATTACATGGGGTATCTCCAGCAGTGCTTCGACCATGCTGTCAGCAGAATACATGTTTTCTGAAAGAATTACTTCCTTTATAGAGAGAATGCTATCAGCAGGGGGTTGGACCCCATGGGCTCTGGAGGCCCCTTCCAACCCCTGTGAGTCTCTGATTGTCTGAACCGAAGTGACCTGCCACTGACCTGCACCTGGTTTCTTCTGGATGGTGACCAGAGCTCCCTCCTGCCCATCCACGGGCTGGGTTGCTCTCAGGCAGACCTACATTATTGGATCCCCTCTCAACCTCTGTGCAGTAAAACAGCTGGCCAGCTCTTGCAGTTTAAAATGGGCCTGCAACACTAATCACTCGTGCTGATCACCCTTATTAAAGACTTACCATCAATTAAGCCAACAAAACAAGTTAATTGCTGCTCCTCCCTGTAGTCATTAGTTGCTCCATACTATCATTGGACACCGTACCACCCTGAGGGCTATGGATGAAGCTAGTGAGACAGTTTCTTGGTGTATGGTCAGGCTTAGTACATGCCATTAAAGAGAACATTCTTTTTGGTTAAACTTTTGCCCTCTTCACCAGGCTAAACAGCCCCAGTTCTCTCAGCCTCCCCTCCCACCAGAGATGCTCCAGGCCCTCATCATCCTGTACCATCACAGAATCATCAGGTTGGAAAAGACCTTTCAGATCATCAAGTCCAACTAATCCCATCCTGAGCTGAACCAGATCCCTGAGCACCTCATCTCCCCTCTGTTAAACACCCCCAGGGGTGGGGACTCAGCCCCTCCCTGGGCAGCCTGTGCCACAGCCCCACAACTCTGCCAGGGAAGAACTTTGCCCTCCCAGCTGAGCTGCCCCTGCCCTGGGGCAGCTTGAGCCCATTGCCCCTTGTCCCATCTCCTGTCCCCTGGCTGAAGAGACCATCCCCCACCTCTCTGCACCCTCCTGGCAGGGCAGGGGAGGTGGATGGGGAGAAGGGCTCCCCTCAGCCTCCTCTTCTCCAGGCTCAACACCCCCAGCTCCCTCAGCTGCTCCTCAGAGGATTTGCCCTCCAGCCCCTTCCCCAGCCTGGTTGCCCTTCTCTGGACTCACTCCAGGACCTCAGTGTCCTTCTGATGGTGAGGAGCCCAGAACTGGACCCAGCACTCGAGGTGCAGCCTCCCCAGTGCCCAGTCCAGGGGCACAATCCCCTCCCCAGACCTACTGGCCACACTGTTTTTGATACAAGCCAGGATGCCATTGGCCATCCTGGCTGCCTGGGCACACTGCTGGCTCCTGGTCAGTCACCCAACACCCCCAGGTCCTTCTCTGCCTGACAGCTCTCCAGCCAGTCTCCCCCAGCCTGTAGCTGCAGGGGGTTGTTCTGTCCCATGTGCAGCACTCTGCCCTTGGCCTTGTTAATCCTCATCCCGTTGGTCTCAGCCCATGGGTCCAGCCTGTTCAGATCCCTCTGAAGAGCCTCCCTACCCTCAGGCTGATCAGCTCTTCCTCCCAGCTCAGTGTCACCTGCAAACTGACTGAGGGAACATCCCATCCCTTCACCCAGCTCATTGATAAAGATGTTGAACTGAACTGGACCCAGCACTGAGCCCTGGGGGGACTCTCTCCAGTCTCTCTGTCCTGAACTGGGAGCACTGCCCTCTGCTCCTCCCCGCCCTGTCAGAGGGCCTGTCTCCCCACAGCTCATAGAGGAGGCCCGGCGCTGAACTACATCTCCCGGCAGGCAGTGCAGCCCAGCCTCTCCCCTCCTCCTCCTCCTCCTCCTCCTCCTCCTCCTCCGCCGTGCCGTGTTGTTGCGCCGGGCCCGGCCCGGCCTTTCCCCACCCGTCTTCTCCCGGTGCTTCTTCCCCACCGCGCAGCCGAGCTCGGTACCCCAAGGGCAGCCCGGAGCGGCGGCGGGGCTTGTGGCCCGGCATGGCACCGCACCGCCCTGCCAGCGGGGAGCGGGGGCCGTAGGCGCGGCCGGTTGCCCCGGTAGGTGCGGGAGTAGCCGGGGTTTGGCCCTCTGGGGGCTGTGAGGGATGGGGATCCACTAGCGGAGGGGCCTAGAAGGAGGCGAGGCCGTGGTGGAGAGGGGAGGAGAGGCCTTGGAGGGGACTGGGAGGAGCTGGGAGGAGGCCCGAGGTGTGAGGTGGGGTGAGGGGTCCCGGAGTGGGGCTGGGCCGCCGAGCCAGCCTGCCCCGGGGATGGAGGGGGGGCACGGTGCGGGGCTGGGGTGGCCGTGCTGAGGAGCACTGGGGTGCCACAGGAGGGGTTGTGCTGGGCCGGAGAGGAGCCCTGTGGAGAGGGTCGCAGAGGAGGTCGGGGGTGGGGGCAGAGCTAGGGGTGGGGGGCACTGGTGGGGGAGTGTCCTGGTGTGGTGTAGGGCTGGGGTTCCCTGAGGAGGAAGGGGTGTCCTGGGGAGAACTGGAGGGGTGCCCCAGTGAGGGGGTAACTGGAGGGGTGCCCCAGTGAGGGGGTAACTGGAGGGGAGGGGTGCCCCAGTGAGGGGGTAACTGGAGGGGTGCCCCAGCGAGGGGATAACTGGAGGTGTGCCGCGGCGAGGGGGTAACTGGAGGGGTGCCCCGGTGAGAGGAGAACTGGAGGGGAGGGCCGCCCCGGTGAGAGGGTAACTGGAGGGGAGGGCTGCCCCAGTGAGGGAGTAACTGGAGGGGAGGGGTGCCCCGGTGAGAGGAGAACTGGAGGGGAGGGGTGCCCCGGTGAGAGGGTAACCGGGGGGCAGTTGGGGGGAAGGGGTGTTGGAGGGTACTGCTGTGGGCTGTGCTGGGGAAGGGGCGACTCTAGCACTGGGGAGCAGGTGGTGCTGGGGTCTTTGTTGGTGTGTATCGCTCCATCGAGGTGCCTTGCTGCACCTGGAAGGCATGGCTGGGAAGAATGGAGACCTGGGGTTTGTGAGGAGGGGCCAGCGTGCTCTGAAAGGGCTGGTGAGTTCAAGGAGAACTGCAAATCCAGGAGGAAAGAAGAAGAAGGTGGCTCTTTTGGGGACCCAGCCAGGCTCTGAGAACCTCCAGGTAGAGCTGTCATGTTCTTGCTTGTCACAGTTGCCCAGTGGATGAGAGAGCATCGCTTCCCCACCCTGCTGCAGCGTCCCAACCCTCCTCCCTGACTTTGCAGAAGTGGGTGTCCGACCACCCTGCAGGCATGGCCCACTTGAAAGAATTTGCCAGCCAGGTGAGTAGCAATTAACATTTTGTTTTAAACTCTTGTATCAAGAGCAAACATAACACCCCAGAAAAATCACTTCTTGCCACTCTTTGTCTGTCTTGCACACATCTTGGCCATATAGAAGTGGAATTGGTCACCCAGTGCGGTGCTTTGCTCGTCTTAGGGGGGCAGGAATCATTGGCTCTCTGAGTATTTTTGGGAGAGGAAGTCTAGAAATGAGAAGAGAAAAGCTGTGTGTACAGGCTGTGCTGGCCATACCTCACCAAAGCCTTCCCCACAGCAGCCCACAGAGCAGTGCTTGTAACCCTCATGTGTAAGAGGCTACTGGAAGCTGCCCTGTTCTGAGAGGGACAGCAGCCTCAGTGGATGGGGTTAAATCCTGTTGTTGTGATGATGTTTTCAGAAGAGGAATGTGGAAGGATGATGTCATGACTTGGGATGAAAAGCTCAACCATAGAATCATAGATTGGCATGGGTTGGGAGGGACCCCAAGGGTCACAGAGCTCCAACCCCCTGCCACAGGCAGGGACACCAACCTCAGGCCTGGAGCTACACAAGGTTGCCCAGGGCCCCATCCAACCTGGCCTGGAACACCCCCAGACACGGGGCACCCACCCCCTCTCTGGGCAGCCTGTTCCAGCCCCTCACCACTCTCTCTGCAAAGAACTTCCCCTTAATATCCAATCTAACCCTTCCCTCCTCCAGCTTCACTCCATCCCCCTTGTCCTGCCAGTCTCTGCCCTTGAACAAGCTGATTCCCCTCCTGTGTCTCTGCTCCCTTCAGGGACTGGCAGGCTGCAATGAGGTCCCCCCACAGCCTTCTCTTCTCCAGGCTGAGCCAGCCCAGCTCCCTCAGCCTCTCTTTGTAGGGCAGTCCTTTCCTTGGGTCTCTTTGGGAACCCTTGATGGGACCTGGTGATAGAGGAATCAACTTTTTAAAAGGGCAGAGACTGGCAGGACAAGGGGGATGGAGTGAAGCTGGAGGAGGGAAGGGTAAGATTGGATATTAGGGGGAAGTTCTTTGCAGAGAGAGTGGTGAGGGGCTGGAACAGGCTGCCCAGAGAGGGGGTGGGTGCCCTGTGTCTGGGGGTGTTCCAGGCCAGGTTGGATGGGGCCCTGGGCAACCTTGTGTAGCTCCAGGCCTGAGGTTGGTGTCCCTGCCTGTGGCAGGGGGTTGGAGCTCTGTGACCCTTGGGGTCCCTTCCAACCCAGGCCAGTCTGTGATGCTGTGATCTGTGCAGCTGAGGCTTGCTGGAAGGGCAGTAGGAATTGGCCTTTGTGAGGTCCTGTGAATATCAAGAGACTTAAGACTTGGATTCAGCTGTGGGAGGCTTGACTTGAATTTGACTCCCAGTTGTGTTGCTGATGTGCAGGGTTACCTTAGGCAGGTCCCCACACTGCTTTAACCCCTGTGCCTCTATTTCCCTGCCCCAGCTGCTTGTCTGGCTCTCTCTTTTTCTTGGCTGCCCTTTGCTCTGTTCATGTGGCACAGTGGGCCTCTGGTCTTTGTTGGGGGCTCCATCTGCTAGATGATATAGTTGCATGTCAGTGTTTAAAGCTTTGATCTGAGCTGTTTCTAGTTTTGCTTTTCCTTAAGTGACCTTGAAGAAGCTGTTCAAGTCCTCTGGCTAAGTAATGCTTTGCTCCCAACTTGCCTCACAGCTAGTATCCTTTGGCTTCAAGGGAGTCTGAGGCACAGTCATGTGGCTAAAAGTGTGGAATGCCAACTTCCCTCTTCTTGTCTGTAATCCAGAAGTTCAAAGCTGTCTCAGGTTTAGCAGCTGAAAAGAGCTGTGCACAAATATCATATAGACAGGGAAGCTTCCTAGTGTTTCCAGTCCCAAAGCTGGTTTCCCCAAGAAGAATGTAGTGCCTGCTGCACAGATCTCTGCTGGTGCCCCTGAGGTTAGTGTGTAGCATGCAGTGTGGGTAAATGCTGGATGGGAAGTTGGGGAGGAGAGCAGGCAATGAAGGAAAGAAGGTCACTAGCTGAGGTTTATTACAACCAACTTCTTCCTTCCCCTCTCTTTGGCAGAGGAAAATGATGTTTGTTGGGCTGGTTGGAAAGCACTCTAGTCAGAAGTAACACTAAATGCCCCAGGAGATAAACCCTTGGAGGCTGCCAAACTCCAGTCAGCTTCAGCTCTGGAAGTGTTGTGGCCTTGACAGTCTCTTTCTGTTGTGGACTTTTCCCATGTAGAACAGTGGGTCTGTTCCTGACTTGCCCAGGACCAAGGAACTCTCACTCCCACAAGGGCTTCAGCACCTCTGGGTGTTCTGCAGAGCAGATGCAGGCATGACTCTTGCTCACAGTACTGGATAGGAGTGTTTTGAGGGTGAAATCCAGCCAGACACACCCTTTAAACCAGCTCAAAGTCTTCTCTCTGGGCTGTTTGCTTCTGTTCCCAATATGCAGCTTATCTTCCCAGGTAGTAGCTCTGAACTGAGGGTAGCTATTTGCCCTTCTTCTCCAGCCTCCTCTCAGAGGTCGTGTGTATCATGTCTCAGCATGATAGAGCTGGAGGTGGCAGAGCTGCCAAGCCCATTCTTTCCCCATGAAGGAGCTGGTGTTGCTGCCAGCCTTGTCTTGTAACACCCTCTGATCCTTCATTCCTCATGCCTGTTTTAAAACATGACCTCATCAGTCGTGATGGCAAACTGCCCCCTACCTGTCGTGACAGAGCATCCTCCTCCTCTGTGCTGCGAGATGGAATCCCAGAGGGCAGAAATGGAGCAGATTGTCCTCATGCCTCTCATGCTTGTTCCCTCCCCTTCCTGCCTGTGGAACCAGCTTTGTGTGCTCTCCTCCCAAAGCCTGTTCATGCCTCTCTGAGCCATCTCTAGTGCCTGACTGCTCTCAGTGGGGTGGAACAGCACAAGGCTTCCTGCTCCAGAGCTGCTCCCTCACTGGTGTTCAGCCAAGCAAAGCAGCAGGGTGAGGTGACCATCCCTGAAAGGCTTTATGTGCTGTAGCAGAGCTCTGTAGAGCTGCCTAGCTCTCTCCTCCTGACATCACTGCATCTGTTCTGGTGAGGCTTGTACTCCCATCAGTCAGAACATCTGCTCATCAGTGGTGAGTTACTGTGTGTGGCAGCTCAGGTAGGAGCTTTTTTTAATGGACAAGAGCTTCTGAGCAGATATCCTGCAGACTGGTGCCATGTTTATCTTGGTTTCTCATTGGAATTCAAGGTTGCTTCCCCAAAAAATGCCACCTGGCAACACCTTCTGTGGTGTCCACAACAGTAGTTCACAAGGTGTTCTGCTGTGCAGGGATTGACTAAGGTGTCAGGCCTGGTTCCTCCTCCCTGTTTACAGGAAGGGAAGACATTCCTGTGGCTGGAATGACTCTCTACCACCTTGCCCCATGCTTTCTTGCTAGGTTCAGGCTGCTGCTGGGCATGACTGTGTTTTTTGGCACCTCTGTCAAGGGGTGCACATCCTCAGGCCCTCCCATAGAGTCACACTCTTGCCCTCTGAAAGAGAAAGTGAAGTTTCATGATATTCCCCCTCTGCTCTGCCCTGCTCAGGCCCCAGCTGGAGTGTTGTGTCCAGTGCTGGGCTCCCTGGGATCAAAGGGACAGGGATCTCCTGGAGAGAGTCCAGAGGAGGCTGAGGAGATGATGAAGGGCCTGGAGCATCTGCCCTGGGAGGAAAGGCTGAGAGAGCTGGGGCTGTTCAGCCTGGAGAGAAGAGACTGAGGGGGGACCTAATCAATATTTATCAATATCTTAAGGATGGGATGCAGGGGGACATGGCCAGCCCCTTTTCAGTGTCTGTGGGGACAGGACAAGGGTCAATGGCTGCAAGTTGGAGCACAGGGAGTTCCAGAGCAACCTGGGGAAGAACTTTTCCCCAGTGAGGGTGAGGGAGCCCTGGGACAGGCTGCCCAGGGGGTGTGGAGTCTCCTTCTCTGGAGAGATTCCAGCCCCGTCTGGACACCGACCTGTGTGCCCTGTCCTAGGGACCCTGCTTGGGCAGGGGGTTGGACCCCATGGGCTCTGGAGGGCCCTTCCAGCCCCTACAACTCTGTGATTCTGTATCCTCTCCAGTCTGTTCCCAGTGCCTTTGTTCAAAGTACAGCCTGTTTGGGTGTTGCCATGGATGCACAAGGATATTTGGTTATCCCTCAGCATCTGGGTTTGGAATGCATGTGGAAATCCTGTTGAGTGAGCTGACTTAAAGCTCACTCTGGGCTTGGCATCCTCCACACAGCACTGGGCACCAAAGGCAAATAACCTGTAATGACTGTCTGGCTTAATCAGCACCTAGGGCTGCTCAGCAGTGGCCTGCTGCTGGAGCCTGGGGTTGGATGGAAAATGCAGCTGCCCCATTTTTAGACAGAATCCCTGCCAGCTCAAAGCCCTTGTGAGGGAGTGGTCCCTCTGGATGACGTGTTGGAGGTGAGACTGAGAAGTTCTGGATGTGGAAACCTCACTGTTGTCATGGCTTTGGCTGCTTCCTCTAGGTCAGGGTGTCATTTTCTACATTTATTGGGTTTTTTTTGAAACGAGATGTGAGCTTTCAAAAGAGCAGAAAAACTAATCAGAGCCTTTTAGTAGCATGAAGCAGAGCACAACCTCCTGGGCTGCACCTAGACACAAGGAAATGGCATCAGGAAATGATTGAAAGGATTCTGATTCCTTCCCTTTCTCCTCCATACTCCTCTTAATAAGGAGTTAACTTGGGAGCTGCTGCTAAAAGGGTATTTCTCCAGTGATCTTGTTAGTTGCTTCCCAGTTGATGTGCTTATCTAATGAGGGAAATGCTGTTTGCTTTTGCATCCAGGCATGCCAGCCAGAGGAGAGGCTGTTCCAGATATAGCAGGTCTGCAGATGGAGTGTCCATTCAGCAATCCTCTCCCCTCTGGGATAGGCAGGTGCCTGGCCTCCTTGCTGCTGACCTCCCAAAAGATGTGAGGCTCTCTGCAAATATCTGAGGGGAGCTGGGCTGAGCACTGCCTGGAGATTGGGCTGCAGTGGAGAAGACAGCTAACATGAGCTGGTATTTATATTAGTGGAGGATTTCACCCACCACACAAGTAGGGAAGAGGGGTGCACCTCTCAACTCATTCCAGTCTTTGAATGGAGGAAGGCAGACCAGGGAAACATCCTTAGCTCTGGCCAGGCTGGAGAGCTGGGCAGGGAGACGCCAGATGAGGGTCACCAAAAGCAAGTGGAGAGTCTGCCCCCTGGGGAGGAAGAACTGCTGGAATCAGGACAGGCTGGGGGGAGCTGCTGGAGAGGAGCTCTGTGGAGAAGGACCTGGGGGTGCTGGGGGGTGACAGGGTGGCCATGAGCCAGCAGTGTGCCCTGGGGCTGAGAGAGCCAAGGGGATCCTGGGGGCATCAGGAGGAGTGTGGGCAGCAGGTGACAGGAGGGGATCCTCCCCCTCTGCTCTGCCCTGCTCAGGCCCCAGCTGGAGTGTTGTGTCCAGCGCTGGGCTCCCTGGGATCAAAGGGACAGGGATCTCCTGGAGAGAGTCCAGAGGAGGCTGAGGAGATGCTGAAGGGCCTGGAGCATCTCCCCTGTGAGGAAAGGCTGAGAGAGCTGGGGCTGTTCAGCCTGGAGAGAAGAAGACTGAGGGGGGGACCTTATTCATGTCTATCAATATCTTAAGAATGGGATGCAGGGGGACATGGGCAGCCCCTTTTCAGTGTATGTGGGGACAGGTCAAGGGGCAATGGCTGCAAGTTGGAGCACAGGGAGTTCCACAGCAACCTGGGGAAGAACTTTTCCCCAGTGAGGGTGAGGGAGCCCTGGGACAGGCTGCCCAGGGGGTGTGGAGTCTCCTTCTCTGGAGAGATTCCAGCCCCGTCTGGACACCGACCTGTGTGCCCTGTCCTAGGGACCCTGCTTTGGCAGGGGGTTGGACCCCAGGGGCTCTGGAGGGCCCTTCCAACCCCTGGGATTCTGTGATCCTTGTACTTCCTGTGGCCTCTTGCTGGTGCCCATTTTCTCATCCAGCTCTCCAAAGGAAGGCTGGTTCTGGTTCCTTGCCTTCCTTTTTGTTCAGGTGTGGACAGATGCTAGCTCCTGGAGCTGCCTTGGCACCATTTAGTGCCTGCAGTTGAGCAGTCCTGTCCCAAACAAGCTGATGCTGTCCACAGCAATACTCCCTGACATTCTCCTTCTGGGATTCTCTTCCCCACCATGGTGTGCAGGGGCAGAAATCCCATCTGAAAGGCTGCTTCTGTTCTCCTCATCACTGCTCCAGTCTCTGTTAAGCCCTTTTGGGATCTGTGAGCCTCTAGTGAATTAAATGGCACTGCTGATGCTCAGACAGGGAGATGGGCTGCATGGGGAAGGGGGACACACACATGGTGCTCTGCAAGCAGCCCTGGGACTTGATGGACTTTCCTTCTCTCTGCTTCCTGGTTCAGCATTCCAGGGTGGATCCTGAGGAGCTGTTCACCAAGCTGGAGCGGATTGGCAAAGGATCCTTTGGTGAGGTGTATAAAGGGATCGACAACCGCACCAAGGAGGTGGTGGCTATTAAGATCATCGATCTGGAGGAGGCTGAGGATGAGATTGAGGACATTCAGCAGGAGATTACTGTGCTCAGCCAGTGTGATAGTCCCTACATCACCCGGTACTATGGCTCCTACTTGAAGGTAAGGCAAAGCCGCAGCAGTTCTCTTGGCAGCAGTTTGGGAATGGGGTGGGCTTCTCCGTGGGCGCTGCCACTGCTGGTGGGATACAGGGCTGCAGGGTGCCAATCTGTGAGTGTCAGTGGGGCAGCAGGAATGGCCATGGCTCTGCTCACAGCGTTTACGTGGTCTGAGCAGGAGCCTGGGCTTCAAGATGCTCGCAGAGCACGTGGAAATGAATTGCCTGGTACAGTGTTGGTCCCAAGAGCAGGGTGCTTCACTGAGGAGAAAAACTATTCATTGAAGAGGCTGACCTCTCCATGGTTTGACCATCCTTGAAGGGAAGTTTGTGGAATGCTTTTGCAAAACACCACAGTTTTTGGGGTATTACTGCTGGGGGCTTTGTGCCTCTGGAAAGGAGAGGAGTTTGAAACTGTCCTTTGTGGAATCTTTGTGGAATTTCATCAGGAATGATGAAAAGAACAGGAACAGAGTCTTTGGAGGAGTGCTGATGCCACTTCTGTTGAGAAACAGGTTTAGGAAACCCCAGTGGAAGCTGCTAGAAATAATGATCAGATGTGGTGCCTGCGTGGTGACTGTAACACTGGCTCTGTAGCAAAGAGCTCTGGAGCATTTGGGGTACTGATTATTCCTTACTTATTTTTTCAAAGGTCCTAACATGGGGGTTTTTTTCAGCCTTCTACTGAAGATGCTGTAGCAAGCTGTAGGTTCCTGGATCTGCTGTTTATCTCCTACCAGGACCCTGTGAACCTCAGCCTGGAAATCTCTTCTTTGAGGGAGTACAAGAGTGCCTTGCTGATTGTACCCTCCAAGCTGGCAGTCCTGTTAATGAGCTCAAAGGCTGCAAAGCTCTTCTGGCATTGTCAGGAAGGTGTGCTAGATCTCTTGGAGTGATGTTAAATGGCTCCAGGATGAAAACACACTTCTCTCTGGGCGCTGGGTAGTCCTGTGCCTGTAGAAGCACTCAGCATTGCTCAGATAGATCTGTGGACCTAGAGAGAGCTGTATGGGGGGGGAGATCCACCACTATAGTGCTGTGTCAGCAGGGAAGAGGGAGCTGGGAAGGTCCCTCCTAAGCCTCTGAGTGGTGTGCAGCACCCCTTGGGCTCTGTACAGTACTGCTCATGTGTCTTACTGCCTCTGGGGTGTTTCCCTCCTCTGCTTGCTCTTACTGCTCTCTTTACTCTTGATCTGTGCACTTGCTTGCAGGGCACTAAGCTGTGGATAATCATGGAGTACCTGGGAGGAGGTTCAGCCCTGGATTTGGTAAGTGCATGGGAAGCTCTGGACCATGAAAGCCATTGGCTGGAGCCCTGGTTTGTGAAATGCCTGTGAGCCAGACACTCACTTGCCACATACCATCTGTGTGACAGCCTGGGGGAAGGCAGTGCAGCACAGCACAGACAGGCTGGTTGTGTGTATCCCAGGACAGAGGAGATGTTTGCACAGAGCTCAGCTGTCAAAATGTTGCTTTCCAGCTGCTCTCCTGCTTTATGATGGGAAGAGGCAGCTAAATGAAACCTGGCAGCAGCCAGTTGGTTCTGAGTGCTGCAGATCCATGAGAGCTCCTGGCACTGATCAGTGCTTGCACAACATCGAGCTCAGCAGGGACCTGCTGCATGATCAGGATGCCCAGGTGTTTGATGATACAGAATCACAGGGGTTGGAAGGGGCCTCCAGAGCCCATGGGGTCCAACCCCCTGCCCAAGCAGGGTCCCTAGGACAGGGCACACAGGTCGGTGTCCAGACGGGGCTGGAATCTCTCCAGAGAAGGAGACTCCACACCCCCTGGGCAGCCTGTCCCAGGGCTCCCTCACCCTCACTGGGGAAAAGTTCTTCCCCAGGTTGCTGTGGAACTCCCTGTGCTCCAACTTGCAGCCATTGCCCCTTGTCCTGTCCCTGCAGACACTGAGAAGAGGCTGCCCATGACCCCCTGTGTCCCACCCTTCAGCTATTGATAACCATTGATCAGATCCCCTCTCAGGCTTCTTTTCTCCAGGCTGAACAGCCCCATCTCACTCAGCCTTTCCTCACAGGGGAGATGCTGCAGCCCTTTAATCACCTTTGTAGCTCTTCTCTGCACTCTCTCCAGGAGATCCCTGGCTTTTCTATCCCAGGGAGCCCAGCACTGGACACAACACTCCAGGTGGGGCCTGACCAGGGCAGAAATGACATACAAATGACATGTAATGAGTTACTCTGGCTTTTAAGGGAATACAAGCTCAGAGTAAACACATGGGAAAGATTCTGCTGTGCTGCTCTGTCACTTCGGTTTTCTCCTTGGAACAGCAGAGGCTGCTTTTCCAGACCAGTGGCTAGGGTCATGTAAGCAACTGCTGAGCCTGCACTGGCTAGGAGGAAGGGTGTTGGGGGGTGTCTGTCATCAGCAGAAGTCATCTTTGGGGCAGAATCTCAATTACTGTGGGACTTGCTTAGAGGAGAACTGATGGAAAGATGAAGAGCTTTGATATAATACTCCACAGCCACAGGGTAGAAGTTTCTGGGCTGCTGCAGTGACTGAAGCTCAGTTCTTGTATACTAGCAGAGACTTGACCAAGAGGAAAGAAAAAGGATAAACAATGGCAGGACAAGGGGGATGGAGTGAAGCTGAAGGAGGGAAGGGTTAGATTGGATATTAGGGGGAAGTTCTTTGCAGAGAGAGTGGTGAGGGGCTGGAACAGGCTGCCCAGAGAGGGGGTGGGTGCCCTGTGTCTGGGGGTGTTCCAGGCCAGGTTGGATGGGGCCCTGGGCAACCTTGTGTAGCTCCAGGCCTGAGGTTGGTGTCCCTGCCTGTGGCAGGGGGTTGGAGCTCTGTGACCCTTGGGGTCCCTTCCAACCCAGCCCATTCTGGGATTCTATGAAGAGAAGCTGTTAGTGTGTCCAGTTCACCAGTGTGTTTCCAGGCCAAAACAAGAGCTGAGCATCCTGCTGTGTGTCTGGGAAGCCTTGAACAGACCAACAAATCACCCCCCAGAGATTTTCCATCTAATGTTGCCTGGTGCAAAGACCAGCACTCTGCTTGCACCAGGCATGCTGTCAAATGCTTCCTGCTCAACATGACCTGCTTGGCCAAGGTTTCCTGGCCTGAGAGGCTGGTGAATCCAAGGCATCAGTCACCCTTGGTTAAGTCATGTTTCTGTCCTTTATCAGCTGAAGCCAGGACCCCTGGAGGAGACTTACATAGCTACTATCCTGAGAGAAATCCTTAAGGGTTTGGATTATCTACACTCTGAGAGGAAGATCCACAGGGACATCAAAGGTAAGAGGGGAGAACTCCACTCCCATTATTTAGGGGATGTTACTAACACAAGGCTCAGCAGTATTACACTGCCATAACTGAGAGCTTCCAAAGACTGTTCCTTGCTGCTGCTTGTCCTGTTGGTTGCTTGTTTCTGAATAATGAAAAACAGTGTTTCCAACTCCTGTCATTTGATTGCAGTTTTTCATGTCTTCAGGGCTTACAGGAACAGTAAGGGTCTGTAGCTCTGCTCTGGCATTTGTAGTCTGGACAAGTGAGGAGCTGAAGCAAGTGAAAGGCATGCTCAGGTTTTAGCTGGCTCTTGGTTATGCCTGGCCATTTGCTGGACCCTGAGGGGGGTGTGTGCTGGTTATGGTGGTTATAGCTCCCTGGGAAGGTGAGCTGTCTTCACACAGGGCTCACAGCATGAAAAACAGGGCAGCTTGTGTCAGCCTGTTACTGGTGTCCCTGGCTGTTTGTAGTGTAGAGAGATCTGGCATCTGCCTTCCAAAGGGCAGGCTCACACTGAGCATCAAAGGATGGCAGGAGGGGTTGTGGCCCGTGCTGGATGCTCACTGCTCAGACCCTCTGCAGGGGGGGATATGAAGAAGCAGAGCAGAACAGCCTCACACAGTGGGGTGTGCAGGAGAGACTCTGTTGTATATGTCAGACTGCACATTTCTAGTGTATTTTCCAGCCATTTCAGGCTGGCTGTTGGCTGCCAGCAGAGTGGGGAAATGTTCAGGCAGGTCTCTCTTGGAATGAAAAGATCTACCAAAAACACCCCATCCAAAAACCTGAGTGATGCCCCTGTCCTAAGCTGAGTGAGGGGGAAGCTGTACAAGAGCAGGACTGGGGAGATGTTTAGAAGGATCAACTATTTAACCTGTGCTGAAAAAAACCCTGAGACCATTTGAGGTACCTCTCTTCTTTGTGTGGCCAGGAATCATATCTGGTTGATTGTGTGGCCCTTCACATCTGCTCTGTGTTACTATCCTAGAAACACTTGCCTTCTCATCCAGCCAAGTGTACAAACTTCTTGTTACCCAGCAGAGGTCAGAGCATGAGAAGGAGTCTGGGGCTGGAAATCCAAGCTGGGGGCTTTCCCTGGGGCACAGGAGGATGTCACAGGAGGTCTGTCCATAGAATCATAGAATGGCCTGGGTTGGGAGGGACCCCAAGGATCACAGAGCTCCAACCCCCTGCCACAGGCAGGGACACCAACCTCAGGCCTGGAGCTACACAAGGTTGCCCAGGGCCCCATCCAACCTGGCCTGGAACACCCCCAGACACGGGGCACCCACCCCCTCTCTGGGCAGCCTGTTCCAGCCCCTCACCACTCTCTCTGCAAAGAACTTCCCCCTAATATCCAATCTAACCCTTCCCTCCTCCAGCTTCACTCCATCCCCCTTGTCCTGCCAGTCTCTGCCCTTGAACAAGCTGATTCCCCTCCTGTGTCTCTGCTCCCTTCAGGCACTGGCAGGCTGCAATGAGGTCCCCCCACAGCCTTCTCTTCTCCAGGAAGGTCTGTTCCCAGTATTCAGTTCTGAGTGGGCTGGAGATGATTCCAAAGCCAGTGGACTTAATGCTTTTTTGTGCCAACAGCTGCCAACGTGCTACTGTCAGAGCAGGGAGATGTGAAACTGGCTGACTTTGGGGTGGCTGGGCAGCTGACAGACACACAGATCAAGAGAAATACCTTTGTTGGGACTCCATTCTGGATGGCACCAGAGGTCATCAAACAGTCTGCTTATGACTTCAAGGTGAGCTGGGAGCAGGTGTGCTACTGGATGCTACTATATATGAGCAGGTGCTTGGGTTGGTAAAGGGATTGGAAGTGCTGCTTGTAGAGAGAAGGATGCTCTCCTGTCAGGGTCACAGTTTGTTGGAGAAGTTTGTCTGTTTGATGTGAAACACCCTGTCTGAAGTTGCCAGCTGGGCTCAAGTTGCATCCTTCCCTGTTGCAGAATTGCTCCTTGCTATTCTGTGCAGTCACTGTTGTTGTTCTTCTTCCAGGCAGACATCTGGTCCCTTGGAATTACAGCCATTGAACTAGCGAAGGGAGAGCCTCCAAACTCTGACTTGCATCCTATGAGGGTTCTCTTCCTGATCCCCAAAAATAACCCTCCAACACTGGAGGGTCACCACAGCAAGCCCTTCAAGGAGTTTGTGGAAGCCTGCCTCAATAAGGATCCCAGATTTGTGAGTATTGCTGGCTGCTTGTGAGTTTGGGTAGCGTGTCACAGGGGCCATAGGTGCGGTTAGCAGGAGACCTTGTGGTGCAAGGCTCCTGGAGAGGAGGATGCACAGAGCTTGCAGGACAGACAGACAACGGAAGGAGAGAAAGCCATCCAGAGAGATCTTGACAGGCTGGAAACATGGGCCTGGGGGAACCTGATGAGGTTCAACACTACCAAGGGTCAGGGGTGGCACTGGGGCTGGAGGGATCCCAGACATAGATCCAGCCTGGGAGAAGAGCTCCTGGGGAGCAGCCCTGTGAGAAGGACCTGGGGATTCTGGGGGGGAGAAACTCCCCATGAGCAGCAGTGGCTCTGGCAGCTCCCAAGGCCAATGGGATCCTGGGCTCCATCAGCAGAGGGGTGGCAGCAGGGCCAGGGAGGGGATTGTCCCTCTCTGCTCTGCCCTGGGGAGGCCCCAGCTGGATCCAGTGTCCAGAGCTGGGGCCCAACACAAGAAAGATGTGGGGCTGTTGGAGAGGGGTCAGAGGAGCCACGGAGATGCTCAGAGGGCTGGAGCAGCTCCCCTCTGGAGAGAGGCTGAGGGAGCTGGGCTGGCTCAGCCTGGAGAAGAGAAGGCTGTGGGGGGACCTCATTGCAGCCTGCCAGTCCCTGAAGGGAGCAGAGACACAGGAGGGGAATCAGCTTGTTAAAGGACAGACAATGGCAGGACAAGGGGGATGGAGTGAAGCTGGAGGAGTGAAGGGTTAGATTGGATATTAGGGGGAAGTTCTTTGCAGAGAGAGTGGTGAGGGGCTGGACCAGGCTGCCCAGAGAGGGGGTGGGTGCCCCGTGTCTGGGGGTGTTCCAGGCCAGGTTGGCTGGGGCCCTGGGCAACCTTGTGTAGCTCCAGGCCTGAGGTTGGTGTCCCTGCCTGTGGCAGGGGGTTGGAGCTCTGTGACCCTTGGGGTCCCTCCCAACCCAGACCAGTCTGGGATTCTCTGACAAGCCTGGCAGGTTAAAGGCAGTGCACTTGCATGTTCAGTGTATGGAGATGGTTAGATGTAGCATGCTTTCCTTCTTTGCTCCAGAGGCCAACAGCTAAAGAGCTGCTCAAGCACAAGTTCATCACACGCTACACCAAGAAAACCTCATTCCTGATGGAGCTGATAGATAGATTCAAGCGCTGGAAGTCGGAGGGACACGGAGAAGATTCCAGTTCTGGCGACTCTGATATGTACGTACGTGCTCTGCCTGGAGGGGTGCCCCTGACACACCCTCTGTGCCCCAGGGGAGCCAACTGGACACAGCTCAGGTCCTTTTCCCCTCCTGGGAGGAGACTTGTGAGCATCTGTTGGTAGGAGCAGGGAGGCAGCTGCCTGAGGAGACAGGCTGGCACCTCCTGCTCAGTGGGACCAGTACTCTGTTCTGGTCTTAACCCTGGAGCCTCTTTGCTGAGTGTAAAGAACCATAAGTACTAACAACAAACAGCCAGTCTGCAGGTAACTAGTAAAACAAGCTCTCCTTGCCTGTATTCTACACATGCTCAGTTAAATACAACACCTTTAGCAATAGGGGTGTCTGTGTATGTGTGGGTAGAGAGCTTTGCTGCTGTTGTGGAGGGTATGGAGGCTGTGACTTTGGGTGAAGACAGGGCACTTTGTTGCCTGGCTGGTGACACAGAGCTTCTCTTCACCTGTAGTAGTGATGACTCAAGTGACTGATGACTCTGGGAGGTTTGCTTGCATCAGCTAAGCCTGGCCCCTCAAATTGTGAGCTTGGATTGTCTTGAAATTCCCCTAAATTAACTAGTGCTTGGAACTGTCTACCAGCTGGCAAGAGCAGGAAGGTGGTTGTAGTGATTTGGGAGCACAGTGTGGTGCTTGGCTCAGATCTCTGCTGCTCTACCTGGGCTGTAGCCACTGAAGTGGTTTCTCTTCAGGGTATATCCTGGGATAGGGAAGTGCCTGGAGCCCTGTGGTGGTATGACAGGCAGGTTGGGGGGAGCTTATGACTCTGGTAATGGGTGGCTGAAATGCTGAGGCTTTGTCTTGACTTTCCCCTTCTCATTTCCAGTGATGGAGACACAGAGGATGGAGACCAGGGTCCCATCTGGACATTCCCACCAACTATTCGCCCCAACTCCTTGAGCAAGCTGCACAAAGGAATGGCTCTTCATGGCTCCCAGAAGGTCTGTTTGCTGCTGTCCTTTCAGAAGTGGAACTAAGACAAGCTTTTGAAGGTCTTGGGAAAGCTATCAGTCAGTTGTTTTCTGTCTACAATTGACTTCCCTCTGGTTTCAAGGGCTAGTGCCCCACAGTTGCCTCTTCCACATTGTCAGGGTACTGCAGTCTGTGGCTTTCCTGAGACCTGGTGGGGCACTGCCTGAGGGGGCTGTGAAGTTACCAAAGGCTTTGTGCTTGACTTTGTGTGCTCTGGGAGCCTTTGCCTGCAGCTCATAACATCTGTTCATGTTGCTTTCTAGCCTACTGAGC
Source organism: Laterallus jamaicensis coturniculus (assembly GCA_022605575.1). NCBI lineage: Eukaryota > Metazoa > Chordata > Aves > Gruiformes > Rallidae > Laterallus > Laterallus jamaicensis. The sequence continues at coordinate 636,486 of JAKCOX010000164.1, read as the reverse complement.
CCATCAAGAGGCAACCACGGTCACAGTGTCTCTCCACGCTTGTTCACCCAGTTTTTGGGGAGGTGAGTGGAACTTTCTTGGTGTCTGTGGTTGGAGATGAAGAGGTATGTGATGTGGATAAGTAAATGGGAAGGATTTGGAGAAGGGAGGTGCAGCATGGTACCTGGTAGGGTTAAGGGGTGTGAAACATTTGTGCCTCTGTTCAGAGGTCTGTACTAGACATTAAGCAAGTGAGTTATGTCCCTGGAGCATCCTCTCCAAATACCTGTGTCCCTAGAAGGGGATGTTTCTGGTGAAGATAAGGTACAGGAGTACCTGTCTGTTGTCTGCATCTGAGGCTTGCTGATGCCTCAGCAGCTCTGCCCCTTATTCCCCTGGCCTCATGGCTGAAGTGCAGCCCCTGCAAGGGCAGGCAGGTATCAGAGCCTGCTTCTCCCTGCTCTTCAGAGCCTGCTTCTCCCTGCTCTTCAGAGCCTGCTTCTCCCTGCTCTTCAGAGCCTGCTTCTCCCTGCTCTTCAGAGCCTGCTTCTCCCTGCTCTTCAGAGCCTGCTTCTCCCTGCTCTTCAGAGCCTGCTTCTCCCTGCTCTTCAGAGCCTGCTTCTCCCTGCTCTTCAGAGCCTGCTTCTCCCTGCTCTTCAGAGCCTGAAGTGCAGCCCCTGCAAGGGCAGGCAGGTATCAGAGCCTGCTTCTCCCTGCACTCCAGCTCCCAGTACTGTCTGCAGAACGTGGGTGGGTTGGAGCTTTGGCTTTGCCAGTGACCTGGCCATCTTCTCCACATAGACATGCCTGCTATTGCTAGCACACTGAGGCTCAGGAGTTGCTGACTGTGTGGCCTGTGGGAGGCAGCTGGAGGAAATGGGCTTGGAAAATCCCCCCCCACCCCACTTCCCTCTGTTGCACTTTGGCAGTAGTGGCCTACACAGACACTGCATCTTGGGGGTCTCTTCTCGGTGTGCCAGGTCACAGAAACCCTCTCTCTGGTCCTGATGACTGTCCCTTTTCCAGCTCCTGATGCTGTTCTGAGGTGGCCCAGCAGAGCTGGGCTTTTTCAGGAACAGTCTCTGGACTTAAATGCTGCTGGGGTGCTCTGTGGGAAGAGGGTTTGCTGAGGGGTGGGAAGCAGAGGTCGTTCTGAAAGGACTCATGAGGCAGCACTGCTTTGGACCTTGAGTCTGTCTGACTGGCCTTTTCTGTGCTCCCCTGGGCTGGGCTCCAGAGGTGGATTGTCTGGGTCTCAGAGAGGTAAATCCCAACAGAGATAATGCTGGTTTCTTGTGCAGTGTCATTGGTGACATCTGCCTCTTAGTCTTCTGTCTAGGAGCCTTCTGGGGGTGCTGGGAGCTGTGGTCTCCAAACCAATGAGTGCAGCTTCCTGCTTCTCCTTGCAGACCTTGCAGCACCAGTTCCAAGCAGGAAGCAGCTTTTTGGACCTTCAGTTTCTGCTAGTTTGACTCCCTTACCCCAGATCTGCTAATCCTCCTTTCCTTTGGTGAGGCTGACCCTGCCCAGTGAAATCAGCTGCAGGGAAGGTTCTGGGCTGTCTCTGAAATAACCTGGCTTCTGCACTCTGTATCATGGGGTTGGAAGAGAACTTTTCCACTTGTTCAAGTAGGAAATCTGCTTCACTGCTGGTTGCCTGGGTTCTTCTTTTCAGCAGTTTTTTCCTGCCAACAGCTGACTTTCCCCACTCCCTGTTAGATTACACCTGGTAGGTTTTGATCTCCTCTTTCCATAAGAGGGCTGAAGCTGGGCTTTGCAGAATCACCAGGTTGGAAAAGACCTTTAAGATCGTCAAGTCCAACCATTCCCATCCTAAGCTAAACCAGATCCCTGAGCACCTCATCTCCCCTCTGTTAAACACACCTGGGGTGGGGACTCAGCCCCTCCCTGGGCAGCCTGTGCCACAGCCCCACAGCTCTGCCAGGGAAGAACTTTCCCCTCCCAGCTGAGCTGCCCCTGCCCTGGCACAGCTTGAGCCCATTGCCCCTTGTCCCATCTCCTGTCCCCTGGCTGAAGAGACCATCCCCCACCTCTCTGCACCCTCCTGGCAGGGCAGGGGAGGTGGGGAGAAGGGCTCCCCTCAGCCTCCTCTTCTCCAGGCTCAACCCCCCCAGCTCCCTCAGCTGCTCCTCAGAGGATTTGCCCTCCAGCCCCTTCCCCAGCCTGGCTGCCCTTCTCTGGACTCACTCCAGGACCTCAGTGTCCTTCTGATGGTGAGGAGCCCAGAACTGGACCCAGCACTGGAGGTGCAGCCTCCCCAGTGCCCAGTCCAGGGACACAATCCCCTCCCCAGCCCTACTGGCCACACTGTTTTTGATACAAGCCAGGATGCCACTGGCTTTCCTTGCTGAATTGCAGTCTTACCAACATGCCTTTCTGAGTGTTTCACACACCTTCCCTGCCTGTGTGTTACCAGATGTTAACGTTGAGATGACCTGTGGTGGGGCATTAACACAGAGCTGGGCTGCTGCAGGCATGCCTGCCCTTCCTGGGGCAGGGGAGAGGTGAGGTGCTGGGGCCCAGCAGTGGATAAAAGCCAACCTGTAAGGCTTTGTGCAGCATGGCTCTGTTCCCTGCTAACCCCCAGCAAGCTCTTCTGCAGTGCAGAGCTGCCCTGTGACACAGGCTGCTTGAACCAGGCTGCTGAGCAAGCTCCAGCTTGGTGGTTTGATGATAAACCAGCAGCTTACCTGCAGGCCAGACCCTGTGTCACACTTTGAGGTGGGCAGTCTCCAGTCAGACAGACATCAAATCAAATCCTTGGCTTTAGCATCACAACTGTTACTGGCCTAAGAAACCTGTACCCTTGATGTGTAACAGAGTTGTCCCCCATACCCCCTGCCACCTCTGAAGGAGCAGAGGTGTGTGTGAGTCACCCACAGCCATAGCTTTGTCCTGGTGAGGAAGAGGCAGCAGCTCTTTTTGGCTCAGAACTATTTGTTTCCAGCAGGGAGCTTGGAGCACAGGGATTAGCCTTCACATTGTCCTGCTTTCTGGGCCATGGTGAAAAGGTGAACTCCCAACAACAGGAAAGGCTGATCCCAGAATTGCAGGCAAAGAACTGTGAGGCTTATGTAAAGCCCTTTTAATCAGCATAGCCTAATGGGAGATGAATTGAACTGGACAGTGGTTAGCTGGCAGCTGTTGCTTGTTCAATAAAAGGGTCTGATGTTCCTGCAACTTGGTTACAACACACACAGAGGAAGGGGCTGCTGTGTGAGCTGCTTGTGTGAGAGAGGTGGGGAAATGCTGCAGAGGCTTGGGTTTTCCTTCAGACTGGTGACCTGTCAGGACTTCTTTAATGACAGAGGTGTAGCTGTTTCAAATTAGCAACTGGAACACGTGCAAAAATAGCCCTTGTGGCTGGTGTGGTCTAGTTGGAGTGTGCCAACACTGATAGAGGCAAACTGAGGCCTTTCAGCTAGGTCAGACTCTGCTTGTGGAGGCTGTGGTGTTGTGGACTTCATTCCCAGGACCCTGGGGAAAGCTCAGTCTTGGAGAGGAGTGGAGTGGTAGAAGCCAAGTGGCTTGGGATCCGTAGCCTGGCAATAGTCTCCCTCATCACTGAAAGCAGTTCAGACTCTCTTGTGGCTATTAAAAGTGGTGGCCACTAACTCCCAGTGTTGTATTCACTGCCCCCCATCTGCAACCCCTTGCACATGCCTGGTGCTGCTGTTAGCAGCAGAGGTTCTGGTTCAGAGGCAGCTGGAGTTGCATGTTCTGTTACTGCTGTTGCTGCATTTTGAAGATCATTTAGCTTGTTTCAGAGTACAACAGGACCTGTGTGTTAAGGACTTCAGTTGCCAATAGTACCTGGAGGAGAGTCTGAACTCCAGACATTGGGCTTCCACCTTCCTGCCCTACACCAAGCCCTTTATTTGTGGAGGATGGGGTGCCCTCCAGCATCCTTGGGTCATACTGAAAGGGAAAGGGACATGACAGAGCCCTGGGACAGGCTCCCCAGGGAGGTGGTGGAGTCTCCATCTCTGGAGATGTTCAAGACCCATCTGGACACCACCCTGTGCAATATGGGGAGCTGGGGAGCTGCTTTGGCAGGGGGTTGGACCCCATGAGCTCTTGAGGTCACTTCGAGCCCCTGTGATTCTATGATTCTATGATCATGTCCATGCTGCACTGCTTGACTGGGGCTTTCTGCAGTGAGAGGAGCAACTAACATGCTGTTTCTGGGTTGCAGCTTAAAGACAAGCACAAGCAGACAGGAGGCAATGTGGGAGCTATGGAGGAGCTGGAGAATGCCTTTAGCTTGGCTGAGGAGTCCTGCCCAGGCATCTCTGACAAACTGATAGCACACATGGTGGAGCGGGTACAGAGGTGAGTGTCCTCCAGAGTGTGAGCTGGGCTGGGGCTGGCAGTGAACCCAACCGTTGCCATACTCCTCAGCTGTGGTGAAGGGTGGTACTGAGCAGTCCAGACACCCAAAAAGGGAATATTGATGACAGCTGACCCTAAGTCATTTCTTTTAACTGCTCTTCATTTACTGGGGGTGGGGAAGCCAGTTACAAAGGAGCTGCTGTTCTTCCTGGCTCAGAAGTCTGTCCTCACACTGAGCAGGTGTCCGTAGCATAGCTGAATGTTGCAGAGTACAGAAATGCTGCTCTTCACCTTCATCCATCTGTCTCTCCATCCATCCAAACATCCCACTGGTCCCATTACTCTGGTAGGGAGGATTATGCACAACACCATCAGGATTGGTGCAGGAACAGTCCCTGTGTCCTGCTTCACAGCGCTCCGTGCAGGCAGTCACATTGCTCACCTGGCTTCAGGCAGCAGGAAACTCTTCTTCCTGGCCTGAGCCACTGTGTTTAACAGTAACTTGGATTCTCTCCTTTCACTGCAGGCTGCCCTGAGCCTTGCTTTCCTCTGCAGCCAGGAAACCAAACACCCCCCTCTCAGGGTCTCAGAGGCTGCATGTAAAGCACTTTGCTGTACATGCAGCCCCAAGAGCCACCCCGTGCTCTGGCTGCTGTTGTACATAGCAGTAGCCCCACTCTGCAGGCTGCTCTCCCACCTTTATTTCTGAGGGTTTAAGCTGGCCTAGGTTGCAGCTTGTAGCTCAAGCATCCATAGGATGCTGTCAAGCAAAGAGGAGCCTTAGCTATTAAGGAGTGACACTGCTGGCCCTGCTCGTGGCTTCTGTTAGTAATTCAAGCAAAACTCTGCCTGGTTTCCATCCTTCCATCACTGGAAGGGACTGCTTTTCTGGCTGAGCCACAGAGGTCACCAGAAGCATGCAGGAGAAGCCTGCAAGGGCTTCAGCCTCTAGCTGAGCAGGAGGTGCCAGCAGCCAGGCTGGGTGATGCTGCAGGGCAGGAATGGCCCTGGGGGGTGGTGTGGAAGCACGTAGCACTGGTTGGTTTGAAGGGTTGAAAAACCTTAGAGAACCCTGGTTGGTTTCTTACTGTAAAATGTTTTACTAGCCTAAAATTGAATCTTAAAAGCCTGAAAGAAACTCCAACTTGGCTCTCTGTCAAATTACAGGGTTGGTTTTATTTCTTTTCCTTCCAAGACTTCTTTATCTAGAAAACTGGGAGTGGGGACAGACACATCCGGGCTCCCCCTTCACCCCCAGCTGCAGTGTCTGGCACAGTGCAGTGTGTGCTGCAGAAAAGCTTCAGGTGAGGGCTTGAGAAGGGCAGGTGTGACCAGTTCCCACCCCTTGTTCCTCCCCACAGGTTTTCACACAGTCGGAACCACCTCACCTCTGCCCGCTGACACCGACCTGCCCTGCTGCTGTTCTGAGGGGGGAAGGATTTTTTTTCCAGCTTCGTAAGAACTACATCTCTAATCCAGACCACCATCTGCTGTTGGATGTAACGTGGTGTTACAGACTCCAGGACATTTCAAAGCCTTCATATTACACGTTTCCATGATAACCCAGGGTGGGATTTGCAATGCAAGTACAACTTAGACCTTTTGCAGAATCCCAGATGGGTGGTCTAATTGTTTTTACAATGTAATCGATGCAGTTTTTAATTGTTTCCCTATGGATGTGTCCATTTTGGCTTGGTTTGATTCACAGCTTGTTACTGGTAAATGCCTGGCTGCTGGAAAAGAGGGAAATTCTCTTCCCTTGAGATACGTTTCAAAGGCAAGTCTGATGGGTTTAGCCTCCTGCCCTTCCTAAAGAGGAGTTTGTGAGCAGGTATGTGAGCACAGGTATGTTTGGAAGCTGTCTGTGTGTGACCACCTTGGGGAGAGTTAGAGCAGCTCTCCAGCTCTTCTGGAGGATTGCTTCACCTCCTTGGCACACTAATAATGAACAGCTTCCACGTATGGCAGCGTCGGAGCCAGTGCGCTGCTGCTGCTCTTTCCCAGCCTGTGGTTTCACAGGAGGATGGGTTTGCTGACTGTACTTTTTGTGGCTCTGGGGCATCTGTTTGGATTAGGCCTTGGTTCATCTGATTCAGGCAACAGCAGAACTGCTGGGAGCCTCAGGAAAGGAACGTGGTTACGTTCAGTTTGGGAACGGGTGCAGTTCCTTTCCTCACTGCTTTCTGCCACCAAAGCAGCCAGACACACAGGTCTGACAGTCCTGGTTGCTGAGCTGAGGCTGACTGTGTGTGCCCAAATGTTGCAGAAGGGTTTAAAAAAGGGAGAGGGGGGGGGGAGGGAGGGGAAACACAACAGCCAAAGGTGCTGACAGGGCTTCAGGTCAGAAGGCACATCAAAATGGGCGGCAGCTCTTGAGGCAAGAGCCTCATCCTCTGCAGTGAGGTGGGAATGGGATGGCAGCTAGCAGCAACGGTATCCCTGTGCTGGGACAGAAGCTGCCCCAGGCCCCCAGCCCTTTCCCAGCTTTTCCATTTGGGACCTAAACTCACTGAAGCCAGGGCTGTGCTCCAATGGCCAAGCTGTGGTGGCAGTGATGAGCAGAGACATGAAAGCATCTGCTGCCGCAGCAGCTGCTAAAGACATTCCAGTGGAGCCATCTCCAACTAACTCTGCTTTCTGTATAATACTGGGTTATAAAGCAAACCTCTAATTCAGGTCAATGTGCAGATCTTACACCTGGACTTTCAAGGTCTAGAAAAATAGACATAGGGAAATAATTTCAGCTAGAGATCTGTTCTCTAATTGCAAAGGTATTCCTGTTAAGTCAGCAAGACCTCAGACACCCAGAGCTTTCCAGCTGGGCGTTTGTGTGTGAATGATGTGGCTCACCCTAATGCCACTGAGAACAAAAGCTGGAGCTGGGCAGCTTTTGCTTTTTCTTTTTTAAGATAGGCCCCTTGGTTAGGAACAAGGCTTGAGTTTTGGTACTTGGAGTGAGACCTGTGGCAGAGCCAGGGCTCTGTGGTGAGAGCATCTCAGAGCCTGTGTTTGTGTGGAATGGAGCAACCCCCCTTTATTTTCTTTGGGAGAAGGAGTTAATGTAGAGACAGGAACTGTCCTGTGAGGGAAGGCAGAGGCTGTGGTGTGTCAGAGAGGTGGCTGAAGGGCTCCTGCTGCTTTTAAAGTTGCTGTTCATGACAGTAGCAAATCCTGTCCGTAAGGTACCTTGTATTATTACTCACGTGCACAGCAGTGTAATGAGTAAACTTTTTAAAGGAAACAAATCCCCACAAACTCTGTCCAGTATTCAAAGCAACAAAGGTTTTAGTTTTTAAAAATGTTGAAAGGGATCTGCCACTTTCAATAAAGTAACAAAACAAATTGTGTTGGTGTAACTTTGTGTGATTAGGGGAAAGGGACTTGCTCCAGCAGCTCTCCCTCTTTGCCTTCCCCTGCATCTCCCTGCCATCAGCAGCCCCCAAGGCAGACCCCTTGAAAGACATCTTGTGCAGTGGGGAATACACAGCAGCCCTCTCTGCTGCTGTACACTGGTGTGAGGGGACATGCAGGCTGGTTGCTCAAGTGGAGCTGGGCTCTGGAGAGAGAACACCACAGTGTGGGGTTTTTTGCTGGAGTTTCTTTGCTGAGACTCAGGTTGAGCTGGAAGAACTGATGCCTGGGCAGCGCTGCCACCACCTTTCTCCATTGGCTCTCCTGGAGAGCTCAGATACCCCTATTGACTGAGGAGAATCCTATGGAAGAGGGAGATCCTCCTCATGAAGTATTGGATGCAGTAATACCTACAGCATGGTCCTTGGGAACACCAGGAGGAGCCAAGAAGGTGACTCTAGCAAAGATTACACTGAAACCAGGCGCCCAGCAGGTAAGAGAGAGACAATATCCTGTTAAACTGGAAGCTCAGAAGGGACTGGAGCCTGTGACAACTTTCTCTCTAGAGCATGGACACCTATGGGGGCGCCAGTCAGAATTTCATACCCCAGTTTGGCCCAAACAGAAGCTGCCCTCCCAGGAATATTGACTGGAGCAAGATTTACAAGAGGTTAATGTGCACTGGTCCTACTGGCCACACCGGTGCTGACACCAGCCCTGTCCTGGGCTCTGGTGAGGCCACCCCACAAGTGCCATGTTCAGGTTTGGGGCCCTCACTCCAGGAAGGACATGGAGGTACTGGAGTAGGTCCAGAGAAGGGCAACGAAGCTCCAGGTGAGGGGCCTGGAGCACAGGTCTGTTGAGGAGCAGCTGAGGGTCCTGGGGTTGTTTAGCCTTGGGAAGAGGGTGCTGAGGGGAGACCTGCTCACTCTGCAGCTACTTCAGAGGAGGGTGTAGTGTGGTGGGGCTTGGTCTGTCTTTTCAAGGAACAAGTGATAGGACAAAAGGAAATGGCATCATGTTGCATCAGGGGAGCTTTAGATTGGATGTTGAGAAAAATTTCTTTACCAAAAGGATCACCAAGCATTGGAACAGGCTGCCCAGAGAGGTGGGGCAGTCCCTGTCCTTGGAGGTGTCCAAGAAACCTCTGGCCATGGCCCTTTTGGGAAAAGGTTTAGCAGATGCAGTGGGGTTGGGTTGATGGTTGGACTTGATGATCTCAGAGGTCTTTTCTAACCTTAAGGACTCTATGACTCTGTGATCCATTTGAGCAGGAGATCTGCAGGCATAAACATCAGTCATTCTGCTAAATGACCTGAGTGGGTCGGGAACAGCCCTGGCCAGGCAGTTTCTCAGTGAACCTTGGGAAAGGGTTGGCTGCATTTGAGCATCTCTGCTCCTAAGGTGGGAGTCTCTGCAGTCAGTGTGATGAACTGAAGTTCCTCCCTGGATCTGGGTGACACTCTCACCTTGGAGTGGAAAGAATTTGGTCACTTGCATTCAGGTCTGTTAAACTCCTCTTGCCTGTGGGGTTCAAGCTGTGGGGAAGCCCTTCTGTGAGGCCATCATCCTGCAGCCAGGGGATGCTCCCAGGTGTCTACACTCTCCCTGCTCTGTGGAACAGCCAGGAGGAAAACCTGAGGCAGGATTTGCCAACCCAAGAACCAGGGGCTACACAACAACTCAATCCCTCGCTTTCCTTGCTCTGCTTTTCTTGCTCTGCTTTTCTTGGCTCTTTGCAGTTGAGAAACCAAAGCACCAAGACCAGTCAGGGTTCTGCACAGAGCTGGGAGGAGCATCTGAGGCAGCAGGAGATTGCTCTGCAGCTGAGATGCTGTGGACATGAGGTGTCTTCCCGTTCCGCAGCACTATGTCTTGAGTCTCTCTCCCTGTCCTTATCTTGACTCCTGAGCCTCCCATCCAGTGGAAAAGAGGGGTGATAGTGTGACTTTGGTGGGGGTCTGGCCTCCAGCCAGGGTCAAATCACCACAGTTGTGTACAGGGATGGGGATTAAAAAGTGTGATAACACATTTTAAAGAAGGTCAGCCTGGAGGAGATATAAAGCAGTCCTAGTTCCCTCAGCTGCTCCTCCTAAGACTTGAATTCCAGGTTTTGTACAGCCTGCTGCAAGATGTCCTCTGGTCCCTTGGCATGTGGCAGCTAGTCTGTGACTGCGATGGGGATGTGGTGCTCTTGTCAGTCTTGGGGCTGGCTCAGCCTGCAGCAGCTCAGGCCTTTCCCTTGTCCTCCCTCTCCTACGTGTTCAGGGGGTCTGGAGAGCAATTCCAGTATCCTCACTGGACAGACCCTGGGAGTTTTTATGGCCCTCTCACGTTGGCGAGCGGTTTTAGAACCAAACCGGGTTTATTCTTTCTAGGTCCCACCAGGTGGCAACAGCTCATTGCAGCCCCATGGCCCGTGCACCCAAATCCCAGTTACTCTGCGCATAGAACCCGAGACCTCCAGACTGGTGTGGGTGGGAAGGACCCTCAGAGTGCCTGCCATGCCCCCCTTCCATTGGTAGGGACACCCCCTCCCCCCAGCCCAGGGTGCCTCAAACCCCATCCATCCTGGCCTTGAACCCCTGCCAGGGACCCAGGGGGAACCGCAGCTTCTCTGGGCACCCTGTGCCAGGGCCTCCCCCCTCCCTGGGAAGGATTTCATTCTCATGCCTTGTCTAGACCTGCTCTCTTTTAGGTGAAACACACCCTCATGTTGCTGCTCTTTCCTTTCCTGTGTGGGTCACGCCGGCTGCCCCCCGCAGCCCTTGGGGGCAGGCCATGAAGTGGTGCTCAGAGAAGGGCACCTTTACAGCTTGCATCTCTTGCTTTTAAAGCTGGGAGCAGTGGGCTGGGGAGCCCAGGCAGTGGTGGCTGGTGGCTAGGTCATGGCCGGGGCCTACGAGCTTTTCTGCTGCATAGCTCAGGCCGAGTCTGGTTTCTCCTGTTACCCTGAGAGCAATTCAGCACAGGGGGAGTAAAACAGCAAAGTGTGTGTCACAGGGGGTGACAGTCATTGTCCCTGCGGGTGGAAACAGCTGCTAAGTGACTGGGTTATGTGGTGGCTGGGTGACATCAGGTCTGGTGCCTCAGTGTTTTCTGCACTGGTCTGTGGAGTCATTATGGGGCCTTATTTGCAGCAGCAGCTTAGGCAGCGGGGAGCCTGGTGAGCCCTGAAGAGCGGTAGTGCTTTTCTAGAGTCAACAGAGCTGTGGAGCACAGCAATGAGCCTTCGAGGGTGTGCTAAGGGTTCGGTGCTCTCCCTGAAGGTTGAGTTAATTACCAGGATAGATGGGTTAAAACTTCACTGTATAAAGTACAACAGAATAACTGTCTCCCTACTGCAGTGCTTGTTTGGAGAGGAGCTGTTTCTAGTGCCGGGAGGATGCTGAGAAGCTCAAGTTGTGTTTCTGTATTGTGCTTCTGGAGATCAGTGATGTGGGAATGTGCTCTTGCTGCACTGCCCATTAAAGGGTGACACCACAAGAGTAGAAGGGAAGTTCCCTTCCTGACATGAGGATCCTTTCAATTTTGTGGCCTGCCCAAGGTACGTGCCCCACTTGTTTTGCCTCTAACATATGTGCCCCCCACTTTATTCTCTCTAACAAGGTCAGAAATTGCAGAAAACATGCAAGTAGATCATAATGGTTTCCTGCATAGCTTGATCTGTCAGAATCTGACAGATATTCTCAACGTGACTGTTGTCATTTCTGTTGTTTTCAAAGTACTGCTTTTAAAAAATGAATGAGTGTGTTTACTTGGTGTTTCCACCAAAAAGTACAAGAGAAAGGGCTGAAGATGCTTTTTGCCAGGAGACTGCCTGCCTTGGGAGTTTGTAAACTCTGGCAAAGAGAATCTGAAAGACCCACTGGCAATACCCACCCCCAAGGCAAAAATTGCTTGTTATTACTCTGCTTGCTTTGTTCAGCTCACACTTAGCAATGACTCTTTCCTTCATACATATTCCTTTCTAAAACTTAGACTTTCAAATTAGGATGGAGGTTACTGACTTGGGTTTTTTCCTCTGTATTTATCTACTTTTGAAAGTGGCTATGTTTTGAACAGTGTTTGTTCCTTGTCCTCCTGTTTATTTCTGCTTAAATTCCACTTTGCAGACTTGAAGTGCTAAATCTGCAGCAGTCATTTTAATGTCCATTTTAAAGCCCAGCAGAGCTTTCACACCCTAGGAAAGAACATGTTTGTGCAGAGAGAAGCAAGAGTTGGACTTCACCAGCAGTTTTCCTCTTTGCCATGGTTTATAGTTTGTATCTGGACTTGGCCACTGAGCTGCTGTATACCACATCCTTCTCAAGCTCATGTCAAAACAGTGTCTGCTGGACCTTGCAAACTATGTTGACAGTTTTAAATGGGGATGTTCTCCCCAGTCACCTTTCTTTTTGGTGAAGATTTTGAATTGGTAGTATCTTAGCTGAATTTAGGAAAGAAAAGTACTAGCAGAGAGTACACTGAATCTAAATTGTTCCTCCCTTTGGTGTGAGGCATAGGGCCAATTAGTTCTGCCCTACCTGGGTGCATCACAGCTACTGATAAGCATAAAGTGATTGCTTTGGCAGCAAGCTGCTGCTCCAGGCCTTAAACCTTACTCCTTGTAGGAATGCAAGGGGGAATTAAAAGAGGAATCCATACCTTTAGTCTTCCAAGATCAGACTGAACTTGTTTGTACTATGGAAATCCACTTGCTTTGATGACAGCTCTTCATGACATCCCTGCTTGTATGGTGCAGGCTGTAAAAGCTAAAGAACTCTTGTTCCTGAGGAACTTTCTGCTGATAATTATGGCTCTTAATGCTGTCTTGAGTGTTCAACAAAGAAAAGAGCCCTTATCTCCCAATTCTGCTGGCAAAGTGGAATAAGCAGGAGTGACTCTTGCAGTTGACACTCTTACTGGCCCAGCATCCCTTTGCTTCCCACAGTGACTAATCCCTAAATTAAACTAGGGCTCTTCCAAGCTGAGAGCATGGACTACTTGCTCTTCCAAGCCATGTTCCTGTTGAGTGATAGAAGATGGTTTAAGATGGTAAGGCTGAATCCTGGGCTCTTGCAGACCTCTGTGTGCTGCTGAGGCAGGAATGTATATGCAGCTGATGTCATTCCTGGGGAGACTCTCTTTTCCTCTGCTAATCTCCTCTAACTACCCTGGATGTTGGACGCAGATGAGTGGGTGAACCCTTGTTTAATTGAGCGATAAATTATAGGTGCTGGCATACATTTTTCCTGAGGGATGGTAAAGTAAACCCATTGGAGGGCTGATCCCTGGGTCTGAATTCAGTATGCAAGGTCTTTTGGAGAGAAACCCCTTCTTTTTCTCCCCAGGTGACTTGATAGCTGTCGTTCCATTGCTGATGGAGATTTTTGTTGGATCAGTACATTTTCTTTTTTATGCTGTTAAACTAAAATATATCACTAAATCAAACTCATTAATAGGATGCATGTAATTCAGAGCAATAATTTCCATGCTCTGCATCCGAGGTGCCTTGTGGAAGGGAAAACTAGTCATCCATGTTTTGTTAAGGAAAGACTCCTCTTTGCTCAGATCTGTCCAGAAACATTTACTAACAGAGAGATGAAGTTACCTGATTGAGTTGCTTGAATTAGGATTCTGAACAGCTTTTCCTGTCCTCTTGTAAAACAACAAGGTGCAAAGCCATCTCTTCTTTTATACCTTGTCCTCATGAGGTGCTTAGTGCTAGCATGAAATTTGTTTCTTCATGAACACTTCCTTGGCCTCTGCTGTCTGGACCAAAGCTATCATCAATGGTTCTATCACATGAATTTCTGCAAGGCTCAGTGATAATTGATGTGGATTACCTAATTGGTCTCACACTGCAGTGGCCCGATCTCCTGGCTGCTTCTAGTTCTCCTTAAATCAGGAAGACTGTATTTCTCCTGACAAAATGCTGTATGTACGTCAGTGCCAGCAAGAAATTCTGTGCTGCTTTGGCTTCTACCCAAAGAAAGTGGTCTGTGGTTACCAGGAAATGAGAAATCAGACCTTGAGTGAAAATACACTTTGAGATTGTGCAAGAGAAATAGGGCACAGACCCTGTGCAAGGCTGGTAACTCACAATGGGCATCATCTGCTGCTTTAAAATCACAAAGCTCTGTCTGTTAAATGACTCATGTCATACATCTACCCTGCTTTGTGACTTCTACAGGGGCACCTCTGTCTCCTGTAAACACCCAATGTTTGGCCAGTACAAGGTGGTGAAGTGGCTGTGAGAGATGTGGCACCTGGTGCTTGGCTGTGGTGGAAAGCTCACTACCTGAGAGGGTTTCTCACCTCACATAGTCCAATGCAGCTGTTCTTCAATGTGGCATCTGATTGTGTATGTGGTGTTTCTCCCTGCCTTTGCCACTGTGGTGCTTTAACCCCAGCCAGCAGCCACTGCTCACACACACACACACTCCTAGTGGGATGGGCAGGGAATCAGAAAAAAAGAAGTAAAACTCCTGGGTTGAGATAAAGACCATTTAATAGGACATAAAAAGAAGATATAATAACAATGGAATTTAAACCAAAAAGGATATACAGCGATACATGATGTATCCTTACCACCTGCTGACTGATGCCCATCCCCAAGTAGCAATCATGCCCTTGGCCAGCTTCCCCCAAGTTTATTATCTAAGCATGGCACCATATGGTATAGGATGTCCCTTTGGGCAGTCTGGGTCAGGGTCCTGGCTGGGTCCCTTCCCACCTTCTTGATAAACATTGCTTAGCAACAACGAAACCAGCAGTGTGTTAGCAACATCACTTGCATCCCAAAACACAGCACTGTACCTGCTACTAGGATGAAATTTAACTCTGCCCCAGCTGAAACCAGCTCAACAACACTTTACAAGTTTGGGGTTGGTTGTTTGGAGTTTTTTTTTCTTACCTCTTTGGCTCCTCATAATCAAACTACAGAGTAAGAAGGACTTCTGTCTCTGAAGTGTTTTGTGTGGTTGTGTTTTGGGTTTGTGTTTTTTGGTCTCAGGTGCTTTTGTGCATTCTGAAACCCTTTTCCACAGCATGTTTGGTAGTTTAATGTGTTTTGGGTTTGAGTTTTTTTGGTCTCAGGTGCTTTTGTGCCTTCTACATTAAACTACCAAACATGCTGTGGATCAGAACATAAGTGCATTTGTATGAATGTTCAAGGGGGTGTACACTAGTAACATGAAGTACAAATAGCCTAAGTATAAACCACCCTGGATGCTATTCAAATTTCTGATTTCTATCAGCTGTAGAATTACCTAAATGCATAGCACTTCCCTTCTTTAAAGCTGAGAAAAAAATACAGCACTGAGCTGGGTTCAGTTGCAAATAAACAGATTTTAATTCTTGTAAGTCGGAGACTCAGCCTCTCAGTAACAAATATAGACCCAGATTAAAATCAGTGACCTCAAGGTTTCCTGCTTGCTGATTCTAATATATGATTAACATTGACTTGAATCACTTTGCCTGCAGCATCTTGGGCAGTGGCATTTAACATCTGGCTAGGTGCTTGCTGTTGTGCCAGTGCCCACTGCCTGGGTCTGATCATGCTGGAGGAGATGTGCAGGCTGGGCAAGAAGCAGAGTACTAAGAGCTTCCTGGCCCTTGCTGAACTGATGGTACAAGACATGTGGGGGAATGGATTAAAGCTAAAGGAGGGAAGGGTTAGATTGGATATTAGGGGGAAGTTTTTCACAGAAAGAGTGGTGAGGGGCTGGAAGGGGCTGCCCAGAGAGGGGGTGGGTGCCCCGTGTCTGGGGGTGTTCCAGGCCAGGTTGGCTGGGGCCCTGGGCAACCTTGTGTAGCTCC
The DNA here is from genome assembly GCA_022605575.1 of Laterallus jamaicensis coturniculus. Lineage (NCBI taxonomy): Eukaryota > Metazoa > Chordata > Aves > Gruiformes > Rallidae > Laterallus > Laterallus jamaicensis. Next base: position 621,000 of record JAKCOX010000164.1, on the reverse strand, counting down.
AGGCCTGAGGTTGGTGTCCCTGCCTGTGGCAGGGGGTTGGAGCTCTGTGATCCTTGGGGTCCCTTCCAACCCATGCCATGCTATGATTCTATGATTCTACAGCAGACTAGGAAGCTCCAGATCATCACAGCTGCATTTTTATATGCAGGAACAATGCTGACACTATAGTTTCATGGACATTTGTCTTGATGGAAAAGCTGAAATGGTTTCCTTCTGCTTGTAGCTACCTTGGTTGTACTAATACAATTCTGGAGGTGTGTGTTGGATGGAAGGTTCGTTGCATCCAAGTGAAAAATAACCATCTGGCTCTCTGAACCAGACCACAGTTCAGCAGACACAAAAGTGCAGCAGAGCAATTAGGAAGGACAACATAGGAATGGGTCTGAGCAGCTCTAGCAGCCCTTGCTGCTGAAAAATCCATCTTTATACTGTCCCACTGAGGAAGAGGAGCACATCTTGTTATGCAAAGCTGTCTTGCCTGACAACTTGAAAAGACAGGTTTATTAAAAAGCATCGTTGCTGCCCTGCCCAGCAGCTGGAGGCTAACAGTGCTCAGCCCCGCTGCAGCTCGGTGGGGGGTTCATTAAGATAGGGCTGCATCCAGAATTTGAGCATAAATCCCTTGAAGCACGTTTTGGACAGAAAGATGTGTGGAAGGGTAAAGCCTCCTGCCTTGTGGTTATTAGATCCAGCAGTCCCTTTGCCTGCCTAGGATTTGCCTGGGCCCCAGCATGTGTCTTGAAGGAGCAGGTAGATGTGTGGGAGCTCATAAAGGCTGCTGAGTAAGGAAATGTGAAGACAACACTGCAGAAGAGAAAGTGAAGTTTCATGATATTTCTCCTCTGCTCTGCCCTGGTCAGGCCCCACCTGGAGTGTTGTGTCCAGTGCTGGGCTCCCTGGGATAAAAGGGACAGGGATCTCCTGGAGAGAGTGCAGAGGAGGCTGAGGAGATGATGAAGGGCCTGGAGCATCTCCCCTGGGAGGAAAGGCTGAGAGAGCTGGGGCTGTTCAGCCTGGAGAGAAGAAGACTGAGGGGGGACCTAATCAATGTTTATCAATATCTTAAGGATGGGATGCAGGGGGACATGGCCAGCCCCTTTGCAGTGTCTGTGGGGACAGGACAAGGGGCAATGGCTGCAAGTTGGAGCACAGGGAGTTCCAGAGCAACCTGGGGAAGAACTTTTCCCCAGTGAGGGTGAGGGAGCCCTGGGACAGGCTGCCCAGGGGCTGTGGAGTCTCCTTCTCTGGAGAGATTCCAGCCCCGTCTGGACACCGACCTGTGTGCCCTGTCCTAGGGACCCTGCTTTGGCAGGGGGTTGGACCCCGTGGGCTCTGCAGGGCCCTTCCAACCCCTGGGATTCTGTGATATTCCTCTGACACTTGGCATTGGAAAGTAGCATCCATCTGTCTTCACTCACTGTCTAGATAGCTGCAGTCAAATAAGGACGTCAGACAAAGTCAAGAACTTGCTCTAGAGTAATGTAATTGATAGTGAAAGAGGAAAGAAGAGAGAAAATAAGAGGGTGGTGGGGGTATAGGGAAGAAACAGAGAAAATAAAATAGGGTGCAAATCCCAATGCCTATGACGACAGGCATACAGAAGTGCCTGCACCCACATCAGGCTCTTGGGATTGCAGGATCATTGCAGGCAGAGGCACCTGCCTGTCTTCACCCTTCCACCTGTGTGTATCCTATGTGGAAGTGTGAACTGGTTCCCAAACCTTGTGGGTGATCAGAGACAGAGGTTCATCTTCTGCCTTTGTGGCTTAAAGCTTGGAAGGGAAGAGTCCTCTTTGCTCTCTGGGGGATAGTGACCTCATTAGAGGTTTTCTGCCTTTTCTATTTTGGTGGTTTGGTATGTAAATATTTTATTTGTGTTTCAAAACAAAGCTATAGCTGGTGAAAGCTGAGAACTTCTTATTTCCTCTGGGTGTCTGTCATCTTCACTTTTGAGATGAGCTGTGTCATTTTGAAGCAAATTAGAAAATAGGAAGCAACCAAACTAGCTGTATCTAGTCAGTTAGGCTCTTAAGATGGGGATGCAGCCTCCTCAAAGTCCTTGATTTAGCTAGAAGCTGCTGTTTTCCAGTGGAGAGCTGCTGGCTTGATACCTGAGTAGCAATGTTTGATTAAACTCTTCTCAGGCAACATTTCCAGAATAAGGTTCAGGAATACCTAAAGCAGCAGTGTGAACCAATAGCCTGCAGTGGCTCTTGCAGCTCGGAAGGGCAATGGGATCCTGGGCTCCATCAGCAGAGGGGTGGCAGCAGGGCCAGGGAGGGGATTGTCCCTCTCTGCTCTGCCCTGGGGAGGCCCCAGCTGGATCCTGTGTCCAGAGCTGGGGCCCAACACAAGAGAGATGTGGGGCTGTTGGAGAGGGGTCAGAGGAGCCACGGAGATGCTCAGAGGGCTGGAGCAGCTCCCCTCTGGAGAGAGGCTGAGGGAGCTGGGCTGGCTCAGCCTGGAGAAGAGAAGGCTGTGGGGGGACCTCATTGCAGCCTGCCAGTCCCTGAAGGGAGCAGAGACACAGGAGGGGAATCAGCTTGTTCAAGGGCAGAGACTGGCAGGACAAGGGGGATGGAGTGAAGCTGGAGGAGGGAAGGGTTAGATTGGATATTAGGGGGAAGTTCTTTGCAGAGAGAGTGGTGAGGGGCTGGAACAGGCTGCCCAGAGAGGGGGTGGGTGCCCCGTGTCTGGGGGTGTTCCAGGCCAGGTTGGATGGGGCCCTGGGCAACCTTGTGTAGCTCCAGGCCTGAGGTTGGTGTCCCTGCCTGTGGCAGGGGGTTGGAGCTCTGTGACCCTTAGGGTCCCTTCTAACCCAGACCAGTCTATGATTCTATGATAATACCAGCAGTGATGTTCTGTGATTCAACTCACAGCAGCACTTGCCAACATTAAATCCATGCTACAGTTTTCCCTTCAGTGTATTCATACATTGGGTCTGGAATGCACCATATCATATTTGCTTGGGTCCTGTTAAGCTGCTACTTCCACATATTGTTTTCCTGTTGCAGCTGGAAAAATATTTCTATATAAAAAGAATTGTTTCTTCCAGCCTCCCTGCTCCTCCTGTACAGCTCTGCGACCTGGCGTCATAGGTCTTTTCACAGCCATAACTGAAAAATTCACAAATACAGGAAAAAAACAGACAGGCAGGAGAAGGGAGCACATGAAAACTGCAGAAGGTTCAGGGATGGTTGGGCACAGGGCATTTCTGTCTAGTTACAGTGGCAGGTTTTTGCCAGAACATCATCTCTCTGTAGGGAAAGCTCTTGCAGCAGGCAGGGGCTGGTGGACTTGGGTCCTGGCTCCCTGGTTCCTAACTGTGTGGCTCTGGCATCTCTCCGCTTCTCCTTGCACTTCTTCTGCAGGTGTTTTAGTGTTATGGTGTGTGGTTCCTGCTGGAGCTGTTGTAGGCTGTGCAAAGTGTCCAGAATTGGCACCATGAGGTGAAACAAAACCTCTGGCAGAAACCAGGCTGTGTGAGCACAGGGCTGGACATGACCTCCCAGGACACCCGACGCTGTGTCACTCCGGTTGCTGTCAGGGAAGGCCGCAGGCCTGCTCGCGGCCTAGCTCTCTTCTCCCAAGATTTAGGCCCTGACAATATTCTTCTGTTCCCATGAGGCAGGAAAAGTTCCTCATGCAGAGAGGATCCTAATAATCCCATTCTCAAAACACAGCAGCCTTGTGATAGGGGTACAGGCTGCCCTAAACCAAGCAGCAGTTATGGGAAGGGATTTGGGAGTAATGGAACATGTTAGGAACCAACCATAAGATGGTCAAAACAGCAGGTGTGTGGATGCTTTTAGGTATTAAAGGCAAACTAAGGATGTTTAGCTCTAAGATAGGTTTATCAGAACTCATTATAATTACTAACCAATCAATATGGTGTGAACAGTGTGTGTAACCAATGAGCAGTTTTTTAGCTGGCCACGTTTGCAGTAAGAAAGGTCTAGAATCTGGGGGATTTCACCTCATAAAATGGCTTCACCTCAAATTCATATCGAATTGCATGTTGCTCTCTGCCAGTTGCCACAGGTTGCCACTCAGCCCCTGCCACAGCCTTGCTGTGTTCACACTTAGCTGGCCACTTTGTTTCTACTGCAATGGTTATCAGGCCCTTCAGGTTATCAGGCTGCCCACATTCAGGCAGCTGCTGTGTCCTCACCAGTGGGGTTTCTCTGGGGTTTGCTGCCACTCAACACACTCCTAAATCGTAGTCACTCTCTCTCTGTAGTCCTCTGGTTTCAGTAAATGAATGCTCTGAGCTCTTTTGGTTACTGCACCTGAACTCTGTTCAGTTTGGGCCCCTCACTACAAGAAAGGCATGGAGATGTTGGAGTGTGGCCAGAGAAGGGCTGCAAAGATGGTGAAGGGTTTAGAAGGCAAACCTAATGAGGAGCAACTGAGGGAGCTGAGATTGTTTAGTCTGGAGAAGAGGAGACTGAGCGGGGACCTCATCTCTTTCCACAGCTACCTAAAAGGTGTTTGTAGTGAGGTGGGGGTCAGGCTCTTCTCCATGGTGGCCAGTGACAGGATGAGGGGAAGAAATGGTCTGAAGTTGGGTCAGGGGATGTTTAGGTTGGAAAAAATTTCTGTACTGAAAGGTCTGTCAGATACTCACCCAGGCTGCCCAGGGAGGTGGCTGAGTCACCATCCCTGGAGGGGTTTAAAAGCAGAATAGGTGTTGTCCTTGGTGACATGGTCTGGTGTTGGACCTAGTAGGGCTGGGTAGACGGTTGGATTCAATGAGCTTTAAGGTCTTCCCCTACCAAAACCATCCTATGAGTCCGAGATTTTTATTCTATGACAGGCAGGAGCTGTGCTGCAGAGCCCCTTCTTGTTCCAGTCAGAACACTGTCATACCAGTAGCAGCTGTGATGGGAGCAGTGGTTTTGGGTGATGGAAGCAGTTTCTGTCCTGTTCCCTTATAATCCTTTGCCAGAAGGGTTTTTCCAGAACAGATCTGTTGTAGCCCAAACACACTGAGGGGCTTGGGTTAAATTTGGCAGCTCCTTGGATTGTAGCACACTGTTCTTTTGTGGTCAGCAGAGCACAGCATGTTGTGGTTTCATCTCTTTCAGTGTGAAGCTGTGGTTTTGGTGTATAAATAACACAGGTAGAATACCACACAGTTGTTTTATTGTTTTTCATACAAAGTTTGGAGTGTTACACACAGCCTCCATGTGTCTAGTGTTTGTGCTGCTGCTGCAGGGTGGAAGTTGAGGGAGTGCTGCATGCTGTGACAGTCGGTCAGGGAACACTGTGGGATGGGTTTGGCATCCACAGGGAGCTGGGAGGCACTGTGGCACTTGTGTATTTGCCAGAATTCTGGGGAACATTATCACTAGTTAAGCAGTACTGGTATTTAAGCACTCCTCTCTGTGTCAGGGCTCTATGGAATAGGCACAGTTTAAAGAGGATTACGTTGGAAGCTGTCAGCTGCTGCAGGAAGCTAAGACAATACAGGCTGGGGGATGTTCTGCTGGAGAGGAGCTCTGCAGAGAAGGACCTGGGGGTCCTGGTGGGTGACAGGGTGGCCATGAGCCAGCAGTGTGCCCTGGGGGCTGAGAGAGCCAAGGGGATCCTGGGGGCATCAGGAGGAGTGTGGGCAGCAGGTGACAGGAGGGGATCCTCCCCCTCTGCTCTGCCCTGCTCAGGCCCCAGCTGGAGTGTTGTGTCCAGTGCTGGGCTCCCTGGGATCAAAGGGACAGGGATCTCCTGGAGAGAGTCCAGAGGAGGCTGAGGAGATGATGAAGGACTGGAGAGAAGAGGCTGTGAGGAGAGGCTGAGTGAACTGGGGCTGTTCAGCCTGGAGAAAAGAAGACTAAGGGGGGACCTTATTAATGTCTATAAATATCTTAAGTATGCCAAAGCAGGGTCCCTAGGATGGGGCACACAGGTCGGTGTCCAGATGGGGCTGGAATCTCTCCAGAGAAGGAGACTCCACACCCCCTGGGCAGCCTGTCCCAGGGCTCCCTCACCCTCACTGGGGAAAAGTTCTTCCCCAGGTTGCTGTGGAACTCCCTGTGCTCCAACTTGCAGCCATTGCCCCTTGACCTGTCCCCACAGACACTGAAAAGGGGCTGGCCATGTCTCCCTGCATCCCATTACTTAAGATATTGATAAACACCAATTAGGTCCCCCTTTAGTCTTCTTTACTCCAGGCTGAAAACAGTCCCAGCTCTCTCAGCCTTTCCTCCCAGGGGAGATGCTCCAGGCCCTTCAGCATCTCCTCAGCCTCCTCTGGACTCTCTCCAGGAGATCCCTGTCCCTTTGATCCCAGGGAGCCCAGCACTGGACACAACACTCCAGCTGGGGCCTGAGCAGGGCAGAGCAGAGGGGGAGGATCCCCTCCTGTCACCTGCTGCCCACACTCCTCCTGATGCCCCCAGGATCCCCTTGGCTCTCTCAGCCCCCAGGGCACACTGCTGGCTCATGGCCACCCTGTCCCCCCCCAGGACCCCCAGGTCCTTCTCCATAGAGCTCTCCTCCATTGTTCCAGATCGACCTGGCACGACTAGCCCACCGCTGCAGTGTGACACCCCGCAGTTACCTGACTCAATGCGTGGCCAGCATCAGCCCTACAGAAGCTGCTGTGGGAATTTCCCTTGGAACACTTCATATTTCAGCAGTGCATTCAGCACCTTCGCTTCCATGGGGCCACCTGCTCCAGTAATCACGCTCCTTCCCTCACCCCCAAGACAAACCCTTGGACAAACCCCTTGCTTGCTCGCAGTAGCAACACAGAGAACCTCCTTAAGAGAGAAGAGAGGGGAGGAGAAAACGCTGCTCTGGCTTATAGCAACCCCACCTCCCAGTTATTTCATCTTCCTTACAAGGCTAAAGCTAGAAGCTTTCCTCTGCTGCCTGGGTGCCTTAAAAGCAGCACAGCAAGCCCCGAGGATCCCGGTGGATCGGAGCCGGGATGGGAGGCTGAGGGAGATGTGGAAGGAGGGGACTGGGCTGAGCCCTGGGGAGAAGGCTGGTGATCTCCAAAGAAGTGTGACAATATCCTATGAATCCTAAGCCCAAGTGGCTATTGATGCAGCTCCTCCAGAGAAAGGTGAAGCCAAACCCAAAAAGGAATCACCAAGGGAGGACAAAAGTGCAACCTGAGAGGTAAATATGTTTTTCATTGGGGAAAAACAAATATAGCTGCCTTTATTTATTAACGAATTTAAAATTGTTATTGTAAGTAGATGTCTAAACCTGGGGACTGAAAAAAAAACACCTTTACTAACATCTGAATGAAGGCTTTGGTCTGCCTGTGACTTCAAAAGCATTACTGCATGGAGAAGTCAGGCCAGCAGATGAATTCAGGCATCCCTGAAGAAATGGTGTGATTTCTCTTTAGGCATTCTCACCTGGAAAGCTTTTTAAAAATCTGCTTTTCTGTTTTGCTGTTTCTGATACATCTAAAGGCTTTGTGAGAAGCAGTATGCATGCTGCTTTGGGGAGGGGGGAAGGAAAGAAGAAAGAGAGAAAGAGTGGCAGAACCAAAACCTAAGCTGAGAATGTGGTAAAGTGTCTCCAGTGAGACTCTTCAGTCTCTCATACCCCTGTTCCTGTAATAGTGCCATTTCTTCAGAAGGATCCATGACCTACTGAGCTGGAATGTCTGTTGACATCTGGTTGAGGTTACTGGAGCTGGTATTTGGGCTTTAGGGGGTTTTTTTCCAGTTTAATTGAAACAAGCTGAGATTGTCTACGGATTCTATGAATTGTTTCCACCCTGGAGTCTCTCCGAAGGGTCATTCTGGGACTGAGGGATCTGAATGGGAAGAGAGGAAACACTTTGCTAGTTCAAAACTGCAGCTGCCAGCGATAGGCAGAGTGGCTGAGGGACAGAAGTCTTTGCCCCTTCTCTCCAAGATGTGCAGAGACAGACTTTTTCAAGCATGATACTACTGACTTTAACATCAGGTTTAGATCAGCTTCTGGTTTAGACCTTTGAAGTGCTAGAAGACTTAGAGATGCTTTTATTCAGCAGGTAAAACGAAGAACTGGCCTTTTGAGAATAGCTGCTGGGAGCTGTGACAAACCAAGAGACTGGAGGATTACTACCCAGCTCCTGCAGATTCTCACCTAAAGCATCAGGTCAGCCAGCCAACAAGCCTCTGCTGAGCTGGGGGTTCAGCAGCCAAGGATGGAAGTGCTACGCCGTTCCTCAGTCTTTGCTGCAGAGGTGATGGAGGTTTTTGACAGGTCTCCCACTGACAAGGAGCTGGTGTCCCAAGCCAAGGCTCTCTGCAGAGACTACATAAATTCCAGGCTAATTCGAGCAGGGGTCAGCTGGAGCAAACCTGAGTACAACGCCCCGGTGCCTGGCGGGAAGCTGGCCGAGGTGTCCACCATACTGCTGAGACTAGGTAAGCGAGGGGTGGGAACTGAAACCTGCATCATAGAATCATAGGGGTTGGAAGGGCCCTCCAGAGCCCATGGGGTCCAACCCCCTGCCCAAGCAGGGTCCCTAGGACAGGGCACACAGGTCGGTGTCCAGATGGGGCTGGAATCTCTCCAGAGAAGGAGACTCCACAGCCCCTGGGCAGCCTGTCCCAGGGCTCCCTCACCCTCACTGGGGAAAAGTTCTTCCCAGGTTGCTGTGGAACTCCCTGTGCTCCAACTTGCAGCCATTGCCCCTTGTCCTGTCCCCACAGACACTGCAAAGGGGCTGGCCATGTCCCCCTGCATCCCATCCTTAAGATATTTATAGACACTAATAAGGTCCCCCCTTAGTCTTCTTCTCTCCAGGCTGAACACTCCCATGGAGAGATTCAGCCCAGACTAAGGTTTCTGGAACTGATGAGTGCCAAGAGGCTGTCCATGTGATGAGAGAGAGGATTTTCTTCTCTCTTTTGGGCATTTAGATTTGCTTCTAGTGCTTTTCCCTAAAGAGCTCCTTTACCTGCCTTTCCTTGCAGCCCTGGGACTCTGCAGAGCTGCTTCTTCTCTGGGGACTTACAACCCCATAAAAGCATGATACAGCCCAAGAAACCCTGACAGCGTAGGGCTCCAGCTGTGTAAGAGCTTTTCACAGTAGACTTTCTCAACTCAGGATTTTAACAGCTCTTGCAGCCTTCTGCTCCAGACACACATGCTGTGGTGCAACCTTAGCTGGTGTCTAGCAGAGAACTGGTGCCTCTAGACTCCATCTTCACCACTTGCTCACCCAGCTGCGAGGATGTTTGATTTGGGGGTAGATGCTTAGATTGTGTGTGTTGGATAAACCCTGCTTTTCAATGGCAGAGTGTTTCATTTCCCTTTGAATCCCTTAGTCCTCCAGCAAGATGGGAGGTTTCTTGCTTTTTGTTGGAGCAAGGAGGAGTTGGCTGACGTTGCCTGGCATATGCTGCCCTTCAGTCTCCCAACTAGCCAGCCCCCATCACAGCCAAGGACCGCTGGGCTGCAGGGAGAGTGCTTTGGAGGTTATGCCTGTAGGCTGCTCTGTGAAGACATGCTCTGGAGTTGGGCTTGTACCAGGAGAACCCTCTAAATGCTGACAGTTACCTGGCCTTTGGGTTTAGGTTTTAGCTTCCTGCGTGCTTGAGTCATCAAGCTGTTTGTCTTTTGGGATCTCAGTACCCTCACTCTTGGGAGTTGCTTCCAACATCCCTTTTTGCCTGCAGGATGATAGATTAGTTCACATCTGGCATGGAAAACTACCACTAGCATTTGATTTTAATTACAGTGAAGTTCAAGTAAGTCTGGTGGAGTAACCTTTAGCTGGGCCTAACCCACTCAGGACCAGGCTGGTCTCCCTGCTTTCTCATCTTTGGTTTGATGTTATCCCAGGTTTCTTTTTAAGGCATAGCTGTGTTCCTTTTAACAGACTTTTTTCTTTCATTCATTCTTTTTTCATTCTCCTATTCTGACTTCTATTTTTGTTTTCAGTGGGTTGTTTAGTCTTCAGGGGGTTTTTTTTGTTCTTCTGTCAATCTCACTGCCTCATTATCCTCTATTTCTTCTCTGTCTGGGTTGGGGGTTGAGATTTGTTTGCTTTAAACCAGATCTTCTGTGGGTGGCCAGGAGCATGTTAAAGGGCAAGCAGGTGGCAGACTGGATCTGAAGGCGTCTCCTGGATGACTCTCCTGTTACTTATTTGCATCCAGATGGAATGATTTGGCTGATGGTTCAAGGAGCTTGGTGCCTTCTCCAAGCAAATCTGTTTAGAGAGGGCGGTGCAGCACCCATGCAACAAGAAGGGTGAGCAGTCCTCCTTATTAGGAGGTTTCAAAGTCTTGTGGAGCCAGAGCTCATCAGCTCAGTGAGGCTTAGCAGCTAATTCGTGCAACTGATGAGTCAGAGGTAGTAAAACCTAATGGTAAGGCCAAATGAGACACCTCAGACCAACCTGACAGATGTGTCAGAGGTCTGGTCTATCTGAACTTGTCTCTGCTCTGGCCAAGTCCCAGGCAAGTGCTCTTTCACCTCTACACTGAACTTCTGCACGTGGGAGTTGTCAGTGCTACCCTGCTTTTTCCTCTGTGGTTGCTGGAGGAAGGAGGAGAAGCTCAGAAATTACTCTAAATGACACAACACACAGAGTTGGCCATCTGAACATGGGCACAGAAGACTGCCACCAATGTAACCTGTGTTGCTGGAGAGGTCCTGGGGCCTCTGTGAACCTGGATCTGCTTTTCATCCCAGATGCACTTGTCTGCCCTTTGCATTGCTGCAAGGCAGAGCCCACCTTAAAAGCCTGTGTGCCTCCAACCCCAACCCAAAGGAGCCCTGGTCTCATCTGGGGCCTCCAGGCACTGCTGGTTAAAAGTGGCAGGCTACCAAGGGCTGATCCCAGCCTCCCATGCCTTCCTCTTGGCTATAACCACGGGCAGGGCTATCCCAGTTTCCTCCCATTTACAGGGAAGCCCGTGTGCTCCCTGTGAGGAGAAAACAGATGTTGAGTGGTGCAAGGAAGGTTTCCTCTTATCAGGGCTGACCATGTGTTGGCAGGGTTTCCTCTTGCCATCAGATTGTGTGGGACAATCCCACACACACAAAGGGTCAGGAGAGGCCATCTGGAATTGAGCTGGGCTTTGCTGAGTGCCAGTTAAATGAATTAAAGATCAGTTGCTAAGGGCTCTGTAACAACCTCCTGACTGGGCTGACATCTCTTTTTCTAAATGAGGTTTTCAGGAGGAACAGTTGCCCTCTGACTAGGGCAATTCCTATGGGATGCAAAGCTGTTGTGACAGCCCTCCTCTTCCCCTGGGTGCTCCAGAGCACCTTTGTGCAGGAGAAGGATGTCTGTATCCTACATCTAAACCAAACCCTGTGCACAAAGGTCCCATGCAATGTTTGCATTGTGCAATGCTGTGCAAACCCATATTAAATATCTGAGAACCCCTGTAGAGAGATAAATCCCTGGGAAACCAGGATTTATTAATTCTCCAGCTCAAAAAATGACTTGTTTTGCTAGCAAGAAAAAGGTTTACTGCTGTTGCCAAAGCTCCATAGCTCAAATGTGTGGGAGGAGATTCTCTGCTTGTCCTTGGTATTTCTGTCTTGGTCTTCAAGCTAGCCTAACACCTCCAACCATTTCCCAGCTGGGGAGAAAACAACCTGGAGGTGAAGGCACATGTCTGTGTGTGTGTATGTGTCAAGAGCCTTACTGCTGAGGAGCCAGCCAGGCAAATGAACATCTCTTTAGCAGTTTGAAGGAGAGAAAGAACTCTGTGCCTGTGTGAGCGTAAAATAGCTGAGCTGATAGTCTGCTCAATTAATGCTGTGCAGCCCTGGGTGGGTCCTTGGCTTTCATCAGCCTCCAGCATTCTTGAGTCACTCTCATCTGGAGGCTCTTTTTTGTACAAGATCTAATAGGGTGCTGAGAAAGGGCGTATTGCCCAAAACCTTACCAGACATGGCTCCTTTCCACTTCTGAAGAAAAAAGGAGATGGTTTTGCTTATCTGAGGCCTGTCTCCTGCATTGGAGGGAAAAGCAGGCTGCCAGCCTGGGAACATCATTTATATCAGGGATTACTGCAGGCACACCAGTGGTACGGGGCCACTGCTGGTCCCTGCTCCTGTTAGAGGTCCCAGGCACAGGGGATGTTAGGAAAGCATCTAAATGACCTGAAGCACTTTGCTGCCTGTTTAAAATGGAGCTGAGCTTAAGCCTCTCAGGCTGGAGGGGTACGTGGGGTGGCCCCATCTGTAATTACTGTGTTCCTCTGTGCAGTATGAGCTAGGGAGCTGCTTTGGGTGGGGGTTGGACCCCATGATCTCTCGAGGTCCTTTCCAACCCCTACAATTCTGTGATTCTGTGGTGAGGGCAGGATTTGGTGTTGTGCATGCTGACTCCTGCCTCTCTTGTTTCCAGGGGATGAGCTGGAATACATTCGCCCCAACGTCTACCGGAACATCGCCCGCCAACTGAACATCTCGCTGCACTCGGAGACAGTGGTGACAGACGCCTTCCTGGCAGTAGCAGCACAGATTTTCACTGCAGGTACTGCGCCCTGACAGATACGCAGACAGGGCTGGGCAGAAAGGAACAGGATGGGGCCACCTCTCTCAGAGAAGGCATGTTTCTGGGATGGCCTGCAAGGTGGGGCCTGGTTTGTGAAAGGGCCGTGGGCCCTTTGGCAGTGTGCCCTGCTTTAATGATTTAATGAGATGTGGTGACTGACAGAGAGCAACACGCAATTCGATATGAATTTGAGGGGAAGCCATGAAGCCATTTTATGAGGTGAAATCCCCCAGATTCTAGACCTTTCTTACTGCAAACATGGCCAGCTAAAATCTGCTCATTGGTTACACACACTGCTCACACCATATTGATTGGTTAGTAATTATAATGAGTTCTGATAAACCTATCTTAGAGCTAAACATCCTTAGTTTGCCTTTAATGCCTAAAAGCATCCACACACCTGCTGTTTGACCATCTTATGGCTGGTTCCTGACATGTTCCATTACTCCCAAATCCCTTCCCATAACTGCTGCTTGGTTTAGGGCAGCCTGTACCCCTATCACAAGGCTGCTGTGTTTTGAGAATGGGATTATTAGGATCCTCTCAGCATGAGGAACTTTTCCTGTCTCATGGGAACAGAAGAATATTGTCAGGGCCTAAATCTTGGGAGAAGAGAGCTAGGCCGCTGGCAGGCCTGCTGCCTTCCCCGACAGATATGCAGACAGGGCTGGGCAGAAAGGAACAGGATGGGGCCACCTCTCTCAGAGAAGGCATGTTTCTGGGATGGCCTGCAAGGTGGGGCCTGGTTTCTGAAAGGGCTGTGGGCCCTTTGGCAGTGTGCCCTGCTTTAATGATTTAATGACAACTCCTCTATGCTCTTGTTCTGGCAGAGAAATGCCATGTTTTGTTATATCCTCCTGGCAGGTTCTTGCTCATTCTTGAAGGCATCTCCTGCCCTTCCTCCTTAGGAGGTGGTGTTACCTCATTGTGCAGGGAGGTCACTCATTCCAAGCTCCTTTGCTCACCGTTGGCAATAGGAGAAGATTCATTACATGGGAGTCTCCCTTGCTCCAGCTTGCAGTGATGCTAGGAGCCAGAACCAACTCATCACAAGGGAGTTCCTCTCTTCCTGGCTCCCTTTCCCCCAGCTGGAGCCAGAACTGCAGTGGAGCTGCTGCTTCCCATTGCTGTTTCTCATTTCTTGGAGGCAGAGAGATGGGAGCCGTGGCCCTCGAGGCTGTTCAGACAAGCAGGTGGTGTGAGCTTTCTCACTACTCAGATGTGAATGTGCTTCTGTTTCCATCTCATCTCAGAGATTCAAATACAAGATACACTCTGTGCTGAGTTCCTGGGAGGGAACCTCACGCTCCCATGCCTGTGATGAGGAATGCAGTCTGGGGGAATCAAGGGAAGAGAAACCTTTTACATAAAGAGATTGATGTCAGGCAAGCCCTGGGTTTTCTGCAGTGTCTGGTAGTGTTGTCCATGGAAGGGACAGTAGGTGTTAGACACTGGAAACAACCCAAGAAAAAAACCCACCACAAACCAAACCGAAAAGCTAAAATAAAAAGGAAAACCCCTTAAGATGGCTACTTGCTAGCTGCATGGTGCTAGCAACCATGCTAGCATTGCTAGAACCCTGGATCCAGCAGCATTGACATGGGAAGTGTCCCAGGAGGCACTGATTCTTGCTGCTTTGGGAGTAGTTGGTACAAAATAGAAAACCAGGTTTCTGGCTGAGTTTCAAATTGGTTTCTTCACTCAAACCCTTCAGAATCAGCTATTCATCTGTATGTGTATCATCTTTATGTGTCTGAACTGTGTGGGAACCTTCCTCACCCCAGGGAAATCCTGTACTGGACCTCAGATCCGAAGTGTGTTGTGGGTGAGAGCACAGATCCTCTCCAGAATCACAGCTGATGCCAAAATACTTCCCTGAGAAGGACTGCTCAAGCAGCACTCCGGGCAGGTTGAGCAGGGCAGATTTACCTCCCAGATCAGGGAAACTGAAACTGTGTTGTAGGAAATGGGTGGGATTGGGTAGAATCAGGTCCTGTAGCTGGGAATGCAGATTGCTTTTGCACCAGCTGGGGTGGGAGGTCATATGGGCTCAGAAAGCAAGAGCTGAGTGAGCAGAGACATCTTAGTTTGCTCCCTCAGTCAGTTTGCAGGTGACACTAAACTGGGAGGAAGAGCTGATCAGCCTGAGGGTAGGGAGGCTCTTCAGAGGGATCTGAACAGGCTGGACCCATGGGCTGAGACCAACGGGATGAGGATTAACAAGGTCAAGGGCAGAGTGCTGCACATGGGACAGAACAACCCCCTGCAGCTACAGGCTGGGGGAGACTGGCTGGAGAGCTGTCAGGCAGAGAAGGACCTTGGGGGGGTTGGGTGACTGTGACTGACCATGAGCCAGCAGTGTGCCCAGGAAGGCCAATGGCATCCTGGCTTGTATCAAAAACAGTGTGGCCAGTAGGTCTGGGGAGGGGATTGTGCCCCTGCGCTGGGCACTGGGGAGGCTGCACCTCGAGTGCTGGGGCCAGTTCAGGGCTCCTCACCATCAGAAGGACACTGAGGTCCTGGAGCGAGTCCAGAGAAGGGCAGCCAGGCTGGGGAAGGGGCTGGAGGGCAAATCCTCTGAGGAGCAGCTGAGGGAGCTGGGGGTGTTGAGCCTGGAGAAGAGGAGGCTGAGGGGAGACCTTCTCCCCATCCACCTCCCCTGCCCTGCCAGGAGGGTGCAGAGAGGTGGGGGATGGTCTCTTCAGCCAGGGGACAGGAGATGGGACAAGGGGCAATGGGCTCAAGCTGTGCCAGGGCAGGGGCAGGTCAGATGGGAAGGGAAAGTTCTTCCCTGAAAGAGTTGTCAGGGCCTGGCCCAGGCTGCCCAGGGAGGGGCTGAGTCACCTCCCCTGGATGTGTTAAAAAAAGGGCAGATGTGGTGCTCAGGGATCTGGTTTAGCTTAGGATGGGAATGGTTGGACTTGATGATCTTCAAAGGTCTTTTCCAACCTGGTGGTTCTGTTATTCTGTGGCTGTTCAGAGTGCAGGTGCCCTGTCTTATCTCTCAGTGCTGAGCTTTACGTGCATCAAGGCTTACTGAAAAAAAAGATGGTCAAATTTGCAGGCTCAGGTGTTTGTATTGCAGGTAAGCAGGTTATCTTATTAGATGACTACAACTGACTACATCAGACCTGGCCTACCTCCTCCACCACTGAATTGACCCAGGGCAGAAGGGTGGATGGCTGCAGGAGGAGCAAACCGTGTGTGCTGCTGTGCTGCATAAGCATGAAGCTGGGGAAAAAGCCCTGTGGGCTTTTGGGAGTCCTGCTTTCACCAGCTTATGCTGAGAAGTGCAGTTTTTTGGTATTCTTCAAATTCTCAGGCTCAGGCTCTGTTGCTAGCACTGCCCCTTCCCTGGGGACATGGGGTGACTGGCTGCACAGGGGGTGGATTCAAACCTTCCTCGTGCTCTGTATGCTTCATTTCTTCTTTTTCACCTTTGCCTCAGATAACAGGATAACCTGTGAGCATGAAGCTGGGCTTGTGTATTCCATCGCTTTTCTCCATTTGTTGTTGAAATTTCTCTTGCTACAAGGCTGCTGAGTGGCAGAGGGGGGGAGGGTTTTGCTGATTTTTCAGCATTCCTGGATCCCAGCTGCAGTCTCAAGACTCGGCATTTAATGCTAAATCCAGCAAATCAGAGTTGGCTGTGGCAGCCAGACATTCATTCCTAATTTTTTTTTTCATAGTTCAGAGGAAAGAGGCTCTTACTGAGCAAAGGAAACCAGAAACTCAAGTGCAGTCTGAGGTTTTGTGCCAGTTACCAACAGCTAGAGCATCTCAGCCTGTTTTTCACTGTTCAGTTTCTTGAGAAAACAGCTAAAGACTGACCCTGCAGTGCTAGGACATCCCAAGGAGCCCTGTAAGTCACTCACAATGCCTTTCCAGCAAGAGATTGGGGGATTTTGACCCTATCTTTCTGGAGAGGTTTTCTCCTTAATCTTTTCCACGGCCTGTTTCCACATTCTGGTGGTGTTTTGAGGCTTTGCACAGTAGCTCCAGCTGTGCTCGCTTCCTGTCCACACCGTGTGCAAGTCTTGGCTAAGCAGAAGCCCTGGGTGGACCTCTCAAGAAGGCAAGACTGAGGACAGCTAGCATCCTTCTTGATCCCATTACATGGGTATGCTGTGCCACATTTAACCTTTACAGCATCACCAGTTCCAGTTAGCTTTGGCTCTTCTCTGCTGCAGCAAGGACAGCAGGACTAACAATTGCAGCTGAGAATACAGGCAGAAAGGGAGCAGAGCACAGAGCATGGCAAGCCTCGTGCTGCATTTTGCTTTCATGTCTCCACACAACCTGTTAGTCATTCAGGGTGAGGAGAGCCTGTCCATGTGGAGTCTGGCACTGCAGAGCCCCATCCTGCTTTTGGGTGTTGAAGGACCTGCAGTAGCATCACCTCTGTGGTGATGCCACTGTTTCTGCTGCAAGGTCCGAATCCCAGGGGTTGGAAGGGGCCTCCAGAGCCCATGGGGTCCAACCCCCTGCCAAAGCAGGGTCCCTAGGACAGGGCACACAGGTCGGTGTCCAGACGGGGCTGGAATCTCTCCAGAGAAGGAGACTCCACACCCCCTGGGCAGCCTGTCCCAGGGCTCCCTCACCCTCACTGGGGAAAAGTTCTTCCCCAGGTTGCTCTGGAACTCCCTGTGCTCCAACTTGCAGCCATTGCCCCTTGTCCTGTCCCCACAGACACTGAAAAGGGGCTGGCCATGTCCCCCTGCATCCCATCCTTAAGATATTTATAGACATTAATAAGGTCCCCCCTTAGTTTACTTCTCTCCACGCTGAACAGCCCCAGCTCTCTCAGCCTTTCCTCCCAGGGGAGATGCTCCAGGCCCTTCATCATCTCCTCAGCCTCCTCTGGACTCTCTCCAGGAGATCCTTGTCTTTTTTATCCCAGGGAGCCCAGAAGAGCTGCTCTGCAGGCAGCAGGAGACTTTCTGCTGGCTTTAACAGTCTTTGGATCGAGGCCTGGCTGAGCCAGCACCTACATTAGCTGGTTAAATGAATCCCAGAAGGAAGGGGTGGCTTGATGGAAAATCAGACTAAGAAAAGGGAGATGCACTTTCCTTTCCTGAACACTTTCTTCCAGCTGGTAAGAGGTGCTAGGCATGCTCTCTCAAAGCTTTCCTCCTGGTTTTGTACCCTTGTTGGTGCTCCTCAGTTTTTAATTAAGAGTGCTTGGGCTGAAGGGAACCCTCTACACAGGGATGCAGTGGATTCCCAGGAGGAAACACTTCCCCTGGCAGGAGCAAGTGCTGTTAGAAATGCATCCTGCTGCTTCCTCACTGCTTCAGCTTTATGAGTTGAGCTTCCTGCCTTGTGCACACCCTTCTTGGCTTCTTCCTCTGCACCAAAGTGTCTGGTGTCTGGCTGGATGCTGCCAGCTGTTGAAATGCAGCACTTGGATCGTGTTTCTCTTAGGTCTGATTTTCAAGTTCTGCTTTGATGCTGAGTGGAGCAGAGGGAAGTTTATTTGAGTAACCTTGGATAGTGTGGTGCTCTGAGACCACACAGTCAGTCTCATGGCTTCTTGAGCTCTCCCCTGGGGCAGGCAAGCAGCAGGAACACTGTCCAGAGCAGTCCTCTCCTGCTAATTCATTTTCCCTTGGGCTCTCCAGTGTTTACATACCTTCAGCCCTGTGACTGGCCCTGAGTCTGCAGCTGGTATTTCTTATTTTTTAACACACTTTCTAAGCAGCTTTTCACTTTTTCTGTGCTCTTCTGGTCCATCTCCATGAGCAGAAGTTTCAGAGCTTTCCCTGCTTCCATCACGCCTCTCTGGAGCAGTTTTCCATCCCCTCTTGTCACTAGCTCCTGTGCCTGCACAGTGGGAAGCTGTGAAGAGATGGTCTCACTGGGTGATGACTGCCTGTTCCACCTGATGTGGACAGCAGCCAGGCCTTTGGAGGAGATTTGTGGCAAGACAATGTGTCTTCTCTGCTCATGTGCACTGGCCAGATGCAATTGCAGCTTATGCCAAGAGATGAATCGAGCTGGGGTCACCATGACCCTGGCCTGGACATCCCAGGGGGCAGAAACACTGTCCTATCATAGAATGGCATGAGTTGGAAGGGACCCCAAGGGTCACAGAGCTCCAACCCCCTGCCACAGGCAGGGACACCAACCTCAGGCCTGGAGCTACACAAGGTTGCCCAGGGCCCCAGCCAACCTGGCCTGGAACACCCCCAGACACGGGGCACCCACCCCCTCTCTGGGCAGCCTGTTCCAGCCCCTCACCACTCTCTCTGCAAAGAACTTCCCCCTAATATCCAATCTAACCCTTCCCTCCTCCAGCTTCACTCCATCCCCCTTGTCCTGCCAGTGTCTGTCCTTTTAAAAAGTTGAATCCCCTCCTGCTTATAAGCTCCCTCCAGGGACTGGGCTTCTGTACTGCTGCCAAGGGAAAGCTGAGAGAGAAGAGTTAAAGGAGCTGGTAAAGTGCAGATGGGGGCTGCTGTGTCCTGATCCCCAGCCCAGGCTGGGTGGGTGCTGGAGCTCTCATGGGGCAGAGCCACCTGCCACAGGCATTGCTCAGCTCTGGTCTGGAGCAGCTGTTGAAGGTATCTGTGCTCCCTCTGGGCTCTCCTGTGTATAAACAAGAGGATAAGCTGTGCCCTGCTGTCTCAGGTGAGAAGCTGACACCAGCTTCTGCCTCCAGCGGTGGCAATCGGAGTTTCCATGCAGAGAAAGGGGGTGAAATCAGGGAAGCCCCTTTCCTCCTCTCCCACCCCTGTGGCCCAGCTCTGTTGGCAACAGGAAAATCAAGCTGAAAGATTGGTTTGACCCTCACAGGCACACTCAGTAAGGAGGAGAATAATGGGAAGTGACTGCAGAGCCCTTCATGTCCATCACCAGGATAAGTATCAGCCAACAGCTTGCCCTTTTCCTGGTGTCTGGGTGAAAGGGAGAAGGGCTCTGTCCGTCTGATGGGGAAGAATTCACCTCATGCAAGTCATGCAACAGGCATCACTGCTCAGCAACCTTGGCAGGGAAGCAGAGCTGAAGGACTTTCTCTTCATCCTCCTCAGGAGGAGACACCTGGACTGAGATAGCTGTAGAGCAAAGTGCTTTCTGTGGTAGGGGAATCTATCGAGGCTGAGGTGGTGAATATCATAGAATCACAGGGGTTGGAAGGGGCCTCCAGAGCCCATGGGGTCCAACCCCCTGCCAAAGCAGGGTCCCTAGGACAGGGCACACAGGTCAGTGTCCAGATGGGGCTGGAATCTCTCCAGAGAAGGAGACTCCACACCCCCTGGGCAGCCTGTCCCAGGGCTCCCTCACCCTCACTGGGGAAAAGTTCTTCCCCAGGTTGCTGTGGAACTCCCTGTGCTCCAACTTGCAGCCATTGCCCCTTGTCCTGTCCCCACAGACACTGAAAAGGGGCTGGCCATGTCCCCTGCATCCCATCCTTAAGATATTTATAGACATTTATAAGGTCTCCCCTCAGCTTCCTCTTCTCCAGGCTCAACACCCCCAGCTCCCTCAGCTGCTCCTCAGAGGATTTGCCCTCCAGCCCCTTCCCCAGCCTGGCTGCCCTTCTCTGGACTCGCTCCAGGACCTCAGTGTCCTTCTGATGGTGAGGAGCCCAGAACTGGACCCAGCACTCGAGGTGCAGCCTCCCCAGTCTAGGGGCAATGTTGGTTCCTGTAACTCAAGATGGAAGGAGCCACCTTTCTGCACCTTGCACTAAAGCTGAGGCTGAGGTCCAGGAGACTGTACTCAGTGAGAGGTAACCCCTTCAAGCCTCTTCCATTCAGGTGGGGAGCTATTGACCTGCACCAGGACAGCCATTTCTTGCCAGAGGAAGCCCTCCATCTAATATTTTCTCTTGTGTTTTCATAGCCTCTTCCTGGCTCATTCTGCTGGCTGTCTTGGTGACATGCAATGTGAGAGAGACAGATAAATAGTGTGAACACCACACAGGCAGCAAACTTCCTGAGTGACAGCTCTGGGGAAGGGACACCACAGGGCCTACTCAGAACATAAAATGAGAAAACCAGCCAATTTAACAGTATTAATAACTTCCTCTCATCTTGGAACTGGTGCTGACGAAGGACAGAGTGGCACAGGAGACCCTGAGCATCTGCTGTGACTGCTCTTGCTGAGCTTCATGAAAGCATCATCCATGGATTTTGATCTTACAGCAGTCATGAGTGAAAAATTACACTTTTAGAGCACTGGGTGGATTTTCCTCAGTCTAACAAAGCCACTCCTGTGGCTGACACTCAAAACAGTTTTTCCAAAGTTTATTACTTTTTATTAAAACAAAAAAAAAAAAAAGGCAGCAATTCCTAAAAGTGGGAGTTTGAGTGGCCCCTTTGGGAATATGGGGAGCTCTGCTGTCTCTGAACAGGCATGAGGAATCTGGAAGACCCATCATAGAGAGCTGGGGCTCAGACTCAGGAGTGTGGTGAAGGGAAGATCTCTTTCCTTTAGTTGTATTTGAGGGTTTGCTTTTTTAGCTGCTAGACTGCTGAGCACATCCAGCTTCTGGACTGTGTGTTTAACCCTTTCTGATCCTTAGATCCAGCAACTGAACCAACCTTTCCTTCCTCTCACCCGTTGCAACCCCGTGAGAATGGCTTTCTGTGGTTTTACATGCTCAAACTTCACTCTGGCTACGTTTGGGAGAGACCTTGGGCAGGCTGTGTAATGCTTCACAGTATGCTTGTCAAATACAGCTCGTGCAGATCATAAAGCAGGGGTGAGGGATTAAACTTCCCAGTGGAACCAAAGGAAATCCACGTGCCATCGTGCTGTGGTGGCTCTTCTACCTGGGTGCAGAAGGGTTGCTTTTCCAGGTCACTGCTCCTGGTAAAAGTCTGATGAGGGACTGCTGGCTGCAGTGTTAAAGCATGGAGGATTTATGCCTAGCAAGGGTGGCAAAGTGTGGGGGAGACCCAGGGAGGTTGGCTGGTACCCAGAACTGGGCTGGAGCTCTTATCGCTAGCGCTAACAGGAAGATGACTGCTGCTGGGATAATGTCCATGGAGTGTTTGCTGCTGGCAGGTCAGCCCCAGCAGGAAGGCTGGTTTTTAGGAGATTAGATAGCTGGCTGACACTCCATCCCTGTGCTGCCTTCAGTGGGGTAGGATTTAGAGTGTGAAGTTTATCACAGGCACGGCGGCCAAATTTTTGAAGCTCCCTGGTTTTGAGGCAGAGACTGAGACCTACTCCTTACATCAAGGACCAACCTTCTTGGCCCTGAAGCTTTGCCTCTCTGTTTTGCTCTCATGTTATGATGGAACCAAGTGAAAATACTCAGCTTGTGTGCTTGGTGTGTCACACTGGAACTGTCTCCTCTGGAAAAAAAAACAGGAATGCTTTGTCTTATGAGTGTCTAAGGGTTGTGCTGGCCACAGAAAGCCCAGGTTGCTCTAGCTCTTTCTTTGAATTCAGTCACCTCCTGTGCAGCACAGTGGCAATATAAACCATGGTGGTGCACATCTTCCCTACGTTGATGATGCCTTTGGGCTGCTATCTCCAAAGCTGTGCACTCAGTGCTGAGATGGGGGTCAAAACACAGAATCAAATGGGTCTGACCATTTGATTCTGCTTCTTCAGGTGGTGAGTTTTCCCTAACCCTTATTCCCTTTTTAGTTCTTTCTCCCATCCTGGAGGCCATAAGAACCTGTGGCTGCACCTGAATTCAAGAATCATAAAATCATAGCATTGTAGGGGTTGGAAGGGACATCGAGAGATCATCGGGTCCAACCCCCTGCCAAAGCAGGGTCCCTAGGACGTATCACTCAGATAGGCGTCCAGATGGGTCTTGAATATCTCCAGAGAAGGAGACTCCACCACCTCCCTGGGCAGCCTGTCCCAGGGCTCCCTCACCCTCACTGGGAAAAAGTTCCTCTGCATGTTGGTGCGGAACTCCCTGTGCTCCAACTTGCAGCCATTGCCCCTTGTCCTGTCCCCACAGACACTGAAAAGGGGCTGCCCATGTCCCCCTGCATCCCTTGCTTTAGATAATTATAGACTTTAATTAGGTTCCCCCTTAGTCTTCTCTTCTCAAGGCTGAAGAGTCCCAACTTACTCAGCCTTTCCTCACAGGGGAGATGCTCCAGGCCCTTCATCATCTCCTCAGCCTCCTCTGGACTCTCTCCAGGAGATCCCTGTCCCTTTGATCCCAGGGAGCCCAGCACTGGACACAACACTCCAGCTGGGGCCTGAACCAGGGCAGAGCAGAGGGGGAGGATCCCCTCCTGTCACCTGCTGCCCACACTCCTCCTGATGCCCCCAGGATCCCCTTGGCTCTCTCAGCCCCAGGGCACACTGCTGGCTCATGGCCACCCTGTCACCCACCAGCACCCCCAGGTCCTTCTCCACAGAGCTCCTCTCCAGCAGCTCACCCCCAGCCTGTCCTGATACAAACGGTTGTTCCTTCCCAGGTGCCAGACTTTACACTTGGATTTCATCCAGTTTCTAACTGCCCAGCTCTCCAGCCTGTCCAGGTCAAGAGCTGCAGGCATGCAGTGTGGGCACATGTAATGAAGAAGAGCTGCTTCCCTTGATTATTGGAGGCTGAATTATGCATGCATGGGTAAACCTGAATGTCTTTTCTTCTTGCCATAGGCATAACGTGGGGCAAGGTGGTGTCTCTCTATGCTGTGGCAGCGGGGCTGGCGGTGGACTGCGTGCGGCACGCACAGCCAGCCATGGTTCACACCATCGTGGACTGCCTGGGGGAGTTTGTCCGCAAGACCTTGGTGACCTGGCTGAAGAGGAGAGGAGGCTGGGTAAGAGATGCTATCTGATCAAGCTTGCTTCCACACATGCAGACCAGGAAATAGCCCCGTGACCCCCAATGCTGCCTTATGACAGAGTGACAGAATGGTTTGGGTTGACCTCTGCAGATCATCCAGCCCAACCCCCTGCCAGAGCAGGGTCACCTCGAGCAGTATGAGCTGGGGAGCTGCTTTGGCAGGGGGGTTGGCCCCAATGATCTCTTGAGGTCCCTTCCAACCCCTATGATTCTATGATCTCCTTGTGCTGGGCTGAAGAGTAACCTTTGCTTTGAATGCTGTGATCTGATTTGCCCAGGGAGGTTGGGGAGTCTCCATCTCTGGAGAGATTCCAGCCCCATCTGGACACCAACCTGAGCAATATGAGCTGGGGAGCTGCTTTGGCAGGGGATTGGACCCCATGAGCTCTGGAGGTCCCTTCCAACCCTTGTGATTCTGTGATTCTATGATCTGTTTGTGTCTACATCAGTAACTGTGCTGAGATAGGTGACGTGGATATCCTGGGAAAGTGATTAAGCAGCATTGCTCCTGCCTCTGAAATCCTCAGTATCCTTCGAGGCTCACACTGACAGGGTGCCTCTGGAGCTTGTTGAGATGTATTCTCTGAAACAATCTCTCTTTGGAAAAAATCCAGTTTAGTTCAAATGCAAGTGTTGCATAGGAATGTGTCTCCTCATGGGCTCCAACTATTCTTTTTCTCTTTGTTTTGGGAAAACATGCATGCTCTGATAAGTTAGCATCTTGTTTTCATTTTTTAATTACATGCTTAGGGTGCAAAACAGGGTGTTTTGATAGTTCCAAAAGGATATTTTTGGGAAGTCTGTAGCATAGCAAACAAGCCACAAAAGCTGTCCTCATGACCAGAAGTGGTTCTTTGCAGCTGAGGCCCTTCTCACTACTAGCTCCTTGTGCTGATCATCTCTCTTGGGATGGCCAGTGCCTTTCTCTTGGAGTTGCTAAGAGCTACACTGCTTGCTCTCAGGATCTGGCCCTAAGGATCACAGAATCAGAGACCGAATTTGGTGGGAAGGGACCTTTAAAGTCATCTAGTCCAATGCCCTGCAGCAAGCAGGGACACCATGAAATAGAGCAGGTCGCTCAGAATCCTATACACCCTGATGTTGAATGTTTCCAGAGACTGGGCCTCCACCACCTCTCTGGGAAACCTGTGCCAGTGTCTCACCACCCTCAGAGTGAAGAACTTTTTCCTCATGTCTTTCTAAACCTGCCCAGCTCTAGTTTGAAACCATCACCCCTCATCCTATCACTCCCTGCCCTTACAAACAGTCCTGCCCAGCTTTCCTGTTGCTCCTTCAGGGACTGGAAGGGGCTCAGAGGTCCCCCTGAAGCCTTCTCTTCTCCAGGCTGAACCAGCCCAACTCTCCCAGCCTCCCTTCATTGCAGAGGTGCTCCAGTCTTCAGATCATCAAGCCCAACCATTCCCATCCTAAGCTAAACCAGATCCCTGAGCACCTCATCTACCCTTTTTTAAAACACATCCAGGGGTGGGGACTCAGCCCCCTCCCTGGGCAGCCTGTGCCACAGCCCCACAGCTCTGCCAGGGAAGAACTTTGCCCTCCCATCTGAGCTGCCCCTGCCCTGGCACAGCTTGAGCCCATTGCCCCTTGTCCCATCTCCTGTCCCCTGGCTGAAGAGACCATCGCCCACCTCTCTGCACCCTCCCTTCAGGTAGTTGTAGGTAGTGATAAGGTCTCCCCAAGAGTTTCCTGCCTGGGTAGTGGCTGTACAGTAGAACAGCAGGATTTATTTCTTTTTTTAGCAGCCCTTACATACATTTGGTGCAATTTGCACATGGCTTGAACTTGTCTGAGATTAACAGGCAGAGATCAAACTGCTATTTTGAGTTTATCAGTGCCTCAAAAGACTCCAAGACCTGTTTAATTAAGTAGCTTTGAAGTTTTCAATCCCAGTGCCTTATCAGGTATGCTTTATTTGGGTAACAATAGCTAAGGCAGTTGTTCAGCAGCTGAGCAATTTTATCTCAGCAAGCACCTCACACATTTGGAAGTGCTCCTGCCTGCAGCTCCTCTTGATCAGCTGCAGCAAGGTCACTGCTCTTGGTAGGGCACAGCACAGCCTCACAGGGTTTACCCCTTCTCCTGTGGAAGTTAAGCAGCTGTACCAGCCTGGTGTGCACATCTGAGCCCCATGCTGGTTTTCATGAGATGCTAGTGCCCTTCAGAGCTTAGGTTTCTTATCAGTGGGCTACCCCAACATCTGAATACATGTTCAGACAGGTACCTGAATGTTGTGACTTCTCTTGATTAAACAGGCAGCTTGACACAGCTTAAGTTTGTCACCATGCTGTTTCCTAGAATTGGACAGGCTGAATCAGTTCAGACCTTTTCCACATGCAAGCAGGGTGAGCTTGCTCAGCCACCACCTGAAAGCATTCAGGCAGATCCACCTGCCTTTCCTCCACAACACAAACAGCATACCTGTAACCCCCAGCACTACATTGCAGCATCTCCTGCTAGGTGCTGCCTTGGCTGCTTGCTAAGCTTGCTTGTGCTTGCACAGCTAAACGCAGCAGCATTTCCATGGTGTTCAGCACTCCATGTGCCAGTTTAGCTTCCTCCTGGCATCTGGTTTCCTCCCATCTGTGAGAGCCTGTGTTCATTCCTCCAGTAATCTCTACTTGTCAGTTATCTGTGGGCTCAGCAGCTCCTAATGCTGCCTGGAGATCGGCAGTGCAGGGTGATTCAGCATGCCAGCCTTCCAGCCTGCCTCACAGGATCCCAGGGGTGGGAAGGGCCCTCCAGAGCCCATGGGGTCCAACCCCCTGCCCAAGCAGGGTCCCTAGGACAGGGCACACAGGTCGGTGTCCAGACGGGGCTGGAATCTCTCCAGAGAAGGAGACTCCACACCCCCTGGGCAGCCTGTCCCAGGGCTCCCTCACCCTCACTGGGGAAAAGTTCTTCCCCAGGTTGCTCTGGAACTCCCTGTGCTCCAACTTGCAGCCATTGCCCCTTGTCCTGTCCCCACAGACACTGAGAAGGGGCTGGCCAATTCCCCCTGCATCCCATCCTTAAGATATTGATAGACATTAATAAGGTCCCCCCTTAGTTTACTTCTCTCCAGGCTGAACAGCCCCAGCTCTCTCAGCCTTTCCTCCCAGGGGAGATGCTCCAGGCCCTTCATCATCTTTGTCGCTCTTCTCTGGACTCTCTCCAGGAGATCCCTGTCCCTTTGATCCCAGGGAGCCCAGCACTGGACACAACACTCCAGATGGGGCCTG
Organism: Laterallus jamaicensis coturniculus; assembly: GCA_022605575.1. Lineage (NCBI taxonomy): Eukaryota > Metazoa > Chordata > Aves > Gruiformes > Rallidae > Laterallus > Laterallus jamaicensis. The sequence continues at coordinate 594,515 of JAKCOX010000164.1, read as the reverse complement.
ACCAGGGCAGAGGAGGAACTCCTCGTGATGGAGGAACTGCTGGGACTGCCTGGCATCCTCTGGAGGCTGCTGCTGTCGGCAGAGCTCTGCTCTGCAGGTGATGGTGGAGTTGGCTGGTGTGGCCAGGCTTGTAAAGGAGAAGCTTTTGAGGCTGATGAGTATTTGCCCTCCTTGAGACCCGATTCTTGTTCACATTTGCTGCCCCCAAAGACCATTTCTGAAAACCAGGTCGGTGCTCCCGCAGTTGCTACAGTCCCTATCCCCCTCTGCTCTGCCCTGGTCAGGCCCCAGCTGGAGTGTTGTGTCCAGTGCTGGGCTCCCTGGGATCAAAGGGACAGGGATCTCCTGGAGAGAGTCCAGAGGAGGCTGAGGAGATGATGAAGGGCCTGGAGCATCTCCCCTGGGAGGAAAGGCTGAGAGAGCTGGGGCTGTTCAGCCTGGAGAAGAATAAGGGGGGACCTTATTAATAAGACCTTTATAAGACCTTTATAAATATCTTAAGGATGGGATGCAGGGGGACATGGCCAGCCCCTTTTCAGTGTCTGTGGAGTCAGGACAAGGGGCAATGGCTGCAAGTTGGAGCACAGGGAGTTCCAGAGCAACCTGGGGAAGAACTTTTCCCCAGTGAGGGTGAGGGAGCCCTGGGACAGGCTGCCCAGGGGGTGTGGAGTCTCCTTCTCTGGAGAGATTCCATCCCTTTCTGGACACCGACCAGTGCAGTATGAGCTGGGGAGCTGCTTTGGCAGGGGGTTGGACCCCAGGAGCTCTTGAGGTCCCTTCCAACCCCTGTGATTCGATGATCTCCTTGTGATGGGCTGGAACTTAACCACACACTCAATTATATTGCTGGCAGAACTTTAACTTGCTTCCCCCACCAGAAGACACAATTTTCCATCTACCCCTGTCCCATTCCCTTTCCCCTCCAGGTATTTTCCATTTTCTCCTCCCAGTGCCAGTTGAGATCCTGTCTTCATGAATTTGCTGGGTTGGTGTTATTTTTTATTCATGGCAGGCCAGCTTCTGTTCTTGTTAATACTTGAAACCAGCTGCCCAAGTGATCTTTAAATCTGGCCCACGCGTCTGGGAGGTATCTCTGCCAGCGTATGTATTTCCACAAACAGAGCTTGCATTGCTTTAGTTCTGAATTGGGGGTTGGCTTGCTTGAACAAGTTCCAAAGAAAACATTAAGGCAGGAGAAAAAGTGCAAGCAACTTGAGCTGATATTAAACAGGCCAACCTCTGGGAAGCATCTTGCTTTGCAGAAAAGGATGAGAATGCTGATACTGCCAAAGCTTCCCAGCCCTTCCAAAAAGGGGAAGGAAGTTACTTTTCTATAGCTCTTTTAAACAGAATCACAGAATCACAAGGTAGGTAAAGGCCTCTGAAGATCATCAGGTCCAACCAATGCCATCCTAAGCTAAACCAGATCCCTGAGCACCTCATCTACCCTTTTTTTGAACACATCCAGGGGTGGGGACTCAGCCCCTCCCTGGGCAGCCTGGGCCAGGCCCTGACAACTCTTTCAGTAAAAAATTTTTTTCTAATGTCTAATCTAAACCTGCCCTGGCACAGCTTGAGCCCATTGCCTGTCCCCCTGTCCCATCTCCTGTCCCCTGGCTGAAGAGACCATCAGCCACCTCTCTGCACCCTCCCTCCAGGTAGTTGTAGAAAACAATCTTCTTGTAGCACGTCTTTCCCTGAGCGTGGCTTGGAAGGGGGGATACTTCACCTTGCTAAATCATAGAATCAGAGACTGGCCTGGGTTGGAAGGGACCCCAAGGATCACAGAGCTCCAACCCCCTGCCACAGGCAGGGACACCAACCTCAGGCCTGGAGCTACACAAGGTTGCCCAGGGCCCCATCCAACCTGGCCTGGAACACCCCCAGACACGGGGCACCCACCCCCTCTCTGGGCAGCCTGTTCCAGCTGAATGAGGGAAATGCTCTCTGCAGAGCTCCCCACTGAAGGTCTGGCAGTGGGTGGTGAGTGCTCGTGGCTGTGGCGCTGGAGCAGTGGTGGCCTTTGTGGTTGTGGGCATCTCTCTGACCATCTCTGCTTCCTCCTCATTAGGCAGACATCACAAAATGCGTGGTGAACAGCGACCCCAGCCTTCGCTCCCACTGGCTTGTGGCTGCTGTCTGCAGCTTTGGTCACTTCCTCAAGGCCATCTTCTTTGTCCTGCTGCCTGAGAGATGAATTTGAGTCGCCAGGTGCAGCACCCCTACCCCACCTCCTTCCCCACTCCAGAAGCAGTGGTAACAGCAATCTCTGAAGAGGAAGAAGAGAAGCACTGGGGACAAACAGAAGCTGTTCTCTCCCTTCACTTGGGAGTGGAAATCAACAGCAGTCTCCTTTTTTCTTTTTTTTTTTTCCTTCTTCTTTCCCCTTTTCTTTTCTTTTGCAGCCACAGGAGCTTCTCTCACCATTAATCCTTCCAAGGGTCTTGCTTCCCTGGGTGACTTGGCTGTGGCGTGGTCATCACCAGTCCCTGGGCATGCTGACTGAACCTGTGTGCAGCATGTGTGGGCTTTCAGACCCGCTCTTCCTTGCAGCTGTGTTGCATGCTTACCCTAGTGCCAGGCAGAGGGGAGGAGGGGAGGGGAGATGATCTGAAATGGGATCCCTTCTTTATTCCATGGTAATCCCCAGCCTGACTTGTGTCAGCTCTTCTCCTTGCATTTGTGCTTCAACTCCCTCTCCTCCTTTGTACCTTAACCCTGACTCTGGTGGGCACTGCCTGCAGCATGGTGGAGGGGATAATGCAACAGGGGCTTTGGGCATGATAAAACCAAACTGAGTGTCATCAGATGCTTCTCCTCAGCTTGGATATTTTGGAAATCATCTTGGAAGTCTGAGAAGGGCAGGACTAGAGGGCAGCTGCATATGATGGCATTTGGAAGTGTGTTTTGGTGGCCCCTCTTTACTCCACTTGCATGCTGGCTCTAGCTGAAGAGTGAGGGGCAATGCCTTCAAGGGACACCTTGGGCTTGAATTTCATAGTGAAGAAAATGTTTTTTCTCCTGAGGTTTTGTCAGAGCTATATGGAAGTAGGAGGGGCTGGGGGACACGGGCAGGAGTTAGGGAAATGATAAACAAACTGTCTGATGATGTGAAGGGGGAGAGCTGGGGTCAGAGTAACTGATTTATGTTTCTCCTTTTCATGTCTTCAGAAGTACAATTCACAGTCGTCTTTGTGGTAAACAATAAAAGAAAATAGGTGGTGTTCCAGTGTTGTTTCCAGAGTTTAAAATTCAAAAAAAGGCCAGAACGGTGCTGAGACAAACAGCCCATGCTAAAAATACTTCAGCTTTTCCCCTGGTAGAACATGTTAATGTGTTAAAACTACAACTCTCCTGGTCCCTGCTGGGACTTTAACCCATGTGGTTACCTTGTTGGAGGTGTGCTGTTTTCACTGACACAAGAGAGGCCTCACTGGTGTCGGCAGGATGAGGCCATGGAGCCTCTTCTCAGCCAAACCTCTCAGGAGACACTCTGCCTTGCTCCAAGAGCATGGCATCACAGGGAAACACTCAGCTGGATTAAGAACGTGAGGTGTTCTTGGAGGTTTTGCTGTTTGTTGCTTCTTCCCCACGATTCCCCTCCATCCAGACATCACCAGCTAGCAGTAGTGCTGTGCTCTGAGCAACAGAACCACCAGTGGAGGGAAGGTGGGTGGTTACCCCCTTGCCCAGCCCTGCTTTTTACTGGGCTTGCCTTTGGCATGGCTGCTGATGCCTTGACATCAGCCTTGCCCATCCCACAGCAAAGGGTGCCTTAACAGCTCAATCTACTCATATTTTTTTTTGGTAGTTCTGTGGAGCAACACCCTTGAAAGATAACCTTCCTCCATCTCTGATGCCCCAACACACACACTCACCAAGAAGAAGAAAGCCTCCCACTCCTTCTGGAAGCTGCATGCTGCCTTTGACCACACCTGAGGCAGGCTTTGGCTCTGCTAGAACAGTCAGTGAGGGGCTACTGACACCATTCCCCGTGGTGATGCAGCTGGTGGTAGCCTGAGGTTGGTGCATTTTTGTGTGTGTAAAGTTTGCAGGAGTTCCCCTGGTAAAACCAAACTGCCAAAGGAATAACTTCTTTGGCTGTTTATTTTCCATCCTGATGTTAATTAATTACATTGGCATTAGGGGTTTTGCTGACACCTCTCTCACTTGGGGATTTCTTCCTCTGGTTCCTGATAGATCTGGGCATGGAAACAGACCAGGCATCCAGTATGTGGTAAGCTAAACCAATCATGCTTTGAGCAGCACAGAGAGGATCCCCTCTTACAGTAAGAGCAGTTCTAATTCCTTGCAGGGGGTGCAGCTTCCTTGTCTTCAAGGAGTGGATGCCAAGCTAGGTTGGATTTCTGAAAACACCCTTGTTGCAGCCAGGCTGACTTTGGATGGTTGTGCAGCTTGCCTCGTCGTGCTCGAGTGTTTGGTGAAGCGGTTGTGAGTTGGTGGAGCTACAAATCCAACACTGGGACTTGTCAAGACCTTTCTTCATTTAGATGCTGTTTGGCAATGTCATGCTGAAGGCTGGGGTTGTTTTCTTTGCTAAGCAAGTGCTATCAGTGGGATTATTATGGAGTATAAAGAGTTAAATACACCAATTAAGTGGGTTTAACAAGAAGATAATGATAAGCCAAATAAAGCAGCGTGGCTGGAAAGGAATGTGTGTGGGTGGGAAGGGGGTTACAGGGGCAGGCAAAGACTCAGGCTGGAAATGGCTGGTAATGCAGTGCAAGGCCCACACATGGGTTTCAGGCTTCTCTGGCTTTTCTCTGGCTCCTTGCATTTGCTAGTCCCAGAGCTGAACAGCGTGCTGCCCTCCTCCTTGGTGTTAAACCATGATGAATCTCCTCCCCTGCTCACTCCTGCTGCAGTAACCACGTCAGCACCAGTCCTGCTACCAAAATAAGCAGCAAACAGGATCGCTGTGTGTTTGGGAAGCGGTGGTCATGAGCCTGATTCGGCCAATTATGGCTGTTGCCTTCAGTCTGAGTTGGGCTATTTAGGTGTTTCCACAGGTCCTCTACAATCTCAGCAGTCCTGTGGCTCTGTGATTATTCTTTTCCCTCTTCTCTTTTGGCCCATCCTACCTGATGGGAAGCATCAGGGTTGTGTGTTTATCACCCCAGTAAACACTTTCCTTGGATATGGTAGGTGAAAGGCCTAGGAGTGTGTCTGATTTATTTACTTGTTAAGAACACCAAGAAGTACCGGGGTTAGTGCTGTTGTGCTTCTTCCTACTGAAAACCTGGTGGTTGTACCTCTTCCAGCATCAAAAAATAAACAACTCCCCTGCCCCAACCTGCCTTGCCCCCCCCAAAAAAAAACACCCCAGCCATCTCCTGTTTTCCTCCTCAGTGTTTTTTTCAGGGAGAAACCAGATGAAATTCAACAAAAGCAAGTGTAAAGGCTTGCACCTGGGGAGGAACAACCACATCTATCAGTACAGGCTGGGGGGAGCTGCTGGAGAGGAGCTCTGTGGAGAAGGACCTGGGGGTGCTGGGGGGTGACAGGGTGGCCATGAGCCAGCAGTGTGCCCTGGGGCTGAGAGAGCCAAGGGGATCCTGGGGGCATCAGGAGGAGTGTGGGCAGCAGGTGACAGGAGGGGATCCTCCCCCTCTGCTCTGCCCTGGGCAGGCCCCAGCTGGAGTGTTGTGTCCAGTGCTGGGCTCCCTGGGATCAAAGGGACAGGGATCTCCTGGAGAGAGTCCAGAGGAGACTGAGGAGATGAGGAAGGGCCTGGAGCATCTCCCCTGGGAGGAAAGGCTGAGAGAGCTGGGGCTGTTCAGCCTGGAGAGAAGAAGACTGAGGGGGGACCTAATATCAATATCTTAAGGATGGGATGCAGGGGGAATTGGCCAGCCCCTTTTCTGTGATCAGTGGGGACAGGACAAGGGGCAATGGCTGCAAGTTGGAGCACAGGGAGTTCCAGAGCAACCTGGGGAAGAACTTTTCCCCAGTGAGGGTGAGGGAGCCCTGGGACAGGCTGCCCAGGGGGTGTGGAGTCTCCTTCTCTGGAGAGATTCCAGCCCTGTCTGGACACCGACCTGTGTGCCCTGTCCTAGGGACCCTGCTTTGGCAGGGGGTTGGACCCCAGGGGCTCTGGAGGCCCCTTCCAACCCCTACAACTCTGTGATTCTAGTTACCTGCTTGGGAAAATTTACTTGTAGCAGTGACATCACCTTCATTTTTTTTTAAGCTGTTTTTGCTCACATTGAATGTTTAAGTGGGACTTACCCATGCACAGACTGTCTTTGGGGGGGCATTGCTCCCCATCCCTGCTCACCTTTCAGTCCTCTGCCCAGTTTCATCCCTTTGCTGAAGGGCAGCAGTCCGCACAGGGCAGGGGATGGACCCCTTTTAGCACCAGGAAACGTGGCAGTCACTGGGCACGAGTGAAATCCAGCCACGTGTGGGGTGCCCCCTGCCTTGCTGCACCCCAGCACAGCTGGGGATGCTGGGGGAAGGCAGCGGGGCTGGGTGTGGAGGTGGGGGAGATGCCCAGGAGAAAGGGCTGGAGATGGGGAAAGGGCACATTAATGGTTGTGGGGTGTTTTGCAGATCATTCTGCAGATGAGAGTGGCCTGTCCATTGTTCCAGTAGGGAATGTGAAGGTCAGAGAGCTGAGCCTGGGGAGGAATCCAAGTGTCTGCCCTCCTCTCTTCAGAGCAGAGCTCGCTCCAGTAAGGGTTATCCTACCCCCTCCAGCACTGTCATCATCCTGGGTTTCTTTGTAACAGACCCACATTAGGTCAACAGAAACACTGCTTTATCAAAAAGATAGGGAGCAGAAAAGCTGTCTGGGTGTGGGTATTTCAAGGACAAGCACCTGAGCAATGTCCTAGACATGACATTGCTTCAACCACAGCCTTGCCTACACCTCGCCCTTGTCAAACACTAGCAGGAGTTTCACCTTCTTCAAAGAAACTGCAGAAACCCAAGTGGTCTCAGTCTCTCACCAGACGTCATTGTGTTCCTGCACTGCTTTTACTCCTGAAAATGGAAAGCAAACAATCTGTGAAGCCCTTAATTTATCAGACATGTGTCTGTATTACATACAGAGGTACGGAACAATCGTGTCAAGGGAGTGACACTGAGGGTTCCTGGAAAATCGCAGTATCCAGCTTCCTCATTTTCAGACTTGTTTAGACCCTGAGAAAAAGCTCTGCCTCTTGGTTGGGGGTTGTTTTTATTATTATTTTCCTTTTAAATGTGCAAAGGCTACAAGAGTGGCTTTCATGCACACAATTAAAATGAATCTGAAGCAGGTTTCAAGTCCCTTAGATGGCTTTCTGGAAAGATCTGAAGGCTTCAGGCTTTGCCTGGAGCATCTCCCCTGTGAGGAAGGGCTGAGAGAGCTGGGGCTGTTCAGCCTGGAGAGAAGAAGACTGAGGGGGGACCTAATCAATGTTTATCAATATCTTAAGGATGGGATGCAGGGGGACATGGCCAGCCCCTTTTCAGTGTCTGTGGGGACAGGACAAGGGGCAATGGCTGCAAGTTGGAGCACAGGGAGTTCCAGAGCAACCTGGGGAAGAACTTTTCCCCAGTGAGGGTGAGGGAGCCCTGGGACAGGCTGCCCAGGGGGTGTGGAGTCTCCTTCTCTGGAGAGATTCCAGCCCCGTCTGGACACCGACCTGTGTGCCCTGTCCTAGGGACCCTGCTTTGGCAGGGGGTTGGACCCCATGGGCTCTGGAGGGCCCTTCCCACCCCTGGGATTCTGTGATTCTATGATTCTCTTCTGAGAGCTGCCTTGGCACGGGGTCTTGTCGACACACATCTCCTCACATTTCTTTATTGCTGTTCCTTTTAACTCCTGCACTTCTCACTTTGAGAGGCATGCATTCACCCCAGATTGCTTATTCTCTTATGGCAACATGAAAACAATGCATGCTGCTAAAATAAAGACAAGAAAACAGTCATTTTTTATACAGCCAACAGAATCTATGGATTTCTTCTGTGCAAGTGGTTCGCCAGCTGGAGTTTAAATACTCCCTCAGAAGAGCCTGCAGCCTCTGTAAATATTTTGACCCACTGGGATTACCAGCCCCTTCACACAGCTAACCAGAGGGATCCCTGCTTGAACTTTACACCATCACCCAGGACCTGGAAGTGCACTGCATGTTCAAGCAGAGTCTGTGGGAAATTGTGCGCTCCCAGGTCAATCACACGACTCACAGTCCATGTTCAGGCAAGATCAGATGGGAAAAAACCCAAAAGGTTCCCATTGCACATGGGAAAAGAAAAAAAAAAAGGCATTTCCACCCCCACCTCACCCCCCTCCCCACTCATGTCTCGCAGAGCTGTAGCTCCAAAGAAGCTGCATCTCCTCATTGCTGCAGGAAGACTTCATGATCTGTCCCCAGCTGTTGTCAGATCCTGAGTTCTGAAGCTTGGAAAGAAGCCCCAAAGGTCTCAATCCTCTCTAGCTTAACATTGTCACTCCCAGCCCTGTCTTGTGAACTTTACTCCTACATGGGTCTCACACTGCATTGAAGCAAAGTGCATTTCCTGCCTCTGGGACCCCCCCCTTTCCCAGCCAAAACATGGCTCATGCTGGGCTTCAGGCCACCCAAGACCAACTGGATTGGACTTGGGAGACTGGTGGGCAGTATTGTGTACCTTCATTGTCATGAGTCTGAAGGGAGCCGAGAGGACTGGTCCCTTGGCAGGATCAGGCCCTGCGACAGCTCGCTCTGTCCTGCTGCACAAGATGCTCCCATGCAGCAGCTTTCACTACAATCATCTCAACCAGTGCCAGGGGAGGTTCAGGTTGGATGAAAATTCCTCACTGGAGCAGTGGTGAGGCATTGCCCAGAGAGGTGGTGGAGTCACTGTCCCTGGGGTGTTTAAAGAAACCAGGCAGACATGGCACTTTGGGAGATGGTTTCGTGGTTCACTGGTGTAGGCTGACAGTTGGTCTTCAAGGTCTTTTCCAACCTTGATGATTCCATGATGCTGTGATCAGGCAGGAGCCAGAGTTCCTGCAGCTGGTCCCTGTGAAGCAGATCCATTCCTCTGGGGCTGCCCAGGGACCCGAAGGTTTCACTTGAAGCCCTCTCAGCATCACACAGTCACCTTTTCACTCCTGACATGGAGTTGGGGGCTGTGCAGTGCCTGAAGCAGGGACAGTTTGTTCCTGTTCCTCCCCAGAACTGAGCACAGATCTTCTGGTAATCCAAGAAGAGGATTTTAAAGAAGTAAATCACAAGCCTTTTATGTTGATCTCCTTGGCACTTCAAAAGAAAAATTAAATTGCTGGTAAGCTGCTAGAACATAGTGCTCTGCTCCCCAGCCAGCAGACAGCCAGGCTGCCCTGCTTAAGCCCAGCAAGCTTCTGCCTGCAAACCCTCCCCTTGTCAGGCTTTCCCTCTTGCTGATTGAACTGTAGGTTTGCTCCAGAGCTCTGGGGAAAGGCATCGTTCCCCACAGCCCTCTGACCCAGCGGGTTGTTGTGTCTCCCAGTGCAGACAGCCCTCTCTGTACAGCACAGCAGCGTTCCTGCAGCATTTTTTTCCCTTTTACTGGAGCTGCCAACCTGTGTTTGTACAGGCTGGGAAAGGAGAAATGGAGCAAACCACCCCAGCAGTGCCATGCTCAGAGCCTCTCTTGCCTGCCTGAAGGGTTTGGGTATGTGGGGTACACGCTGCTGGCTTCTTGGCGTGCTCCCCGTGCTGATGCATGCCCTGAGCCTGTCATTGGTGGCTACTGGTGGATTGCTGGAGGCTGGGAAAAGATTCTTTGACTATGTGTGGTGCACGTGGCTTTTATGGCTTAGCTGGAGACCAGTGCTCCTGGAGGTGCTTCCATGCTGTGACATGACAACCCTAACATTCTGTCCCCAAGGGAGAGCGGTGGCTGCACAAAGCAAAGCCAAGGCTGGTTATTATTCCAAGCAATAAACCTACTGCAGACTGCAACTTGAGGGCTCTGAATCGTGAGGCACCCTTCCCAGCGCTGCAGCACACCAGTGGGAGGGGTGGAAACACTGCACAGCAGCTTTGCTTCAATTCAAGCAGTTTAATAATACGATTATATTGATGAGGTGCAGCCCTGGAGCAGTGAGGTCCTGGTTGATCCCTCCTCACAGGTGGGCAGTGGGTCGGGGTGGTGTGAACTTGCCCTCTTGAGTTGGAAAATGTTGGACTTGTAGGAGTGACTGCTCAAAGTCTAGTTTCTGTTTCCAGAATGGAGGAGAGTTGGGCTGGGTGTCACAGTGTTCAGCCCTGTGCTTAGCACAGCTCCCCAGCCTGCCCTTCCCTGGAGCCCAGGCTGTTTCAGCTCGTATTTCACAAGCAGAACTTGGTGTGCAAGCATCCAGGCAATGGGTAAGGGTACAGAGCTGCTGGACCAGCAAGGAGGTAGCATGGCACCCATCAGGGCTTCTGCCCTTTGCATCGGTGCTGCCTGCCATACTGAGCATGGATTTGCTGCCTCCCAGGTCAAAGACAGCCCCAGGGCTGAGCAGGGACAGAGTCCTGGGGACACCAGGAGCTTGAGGTGACAACACAGTAAGACTGATTTGGAGGTACTGAAATCACCCTGTTTAGAAGTCTGTGAAAGGCACAGCATGGTCCAGGAGTGCCTGTGGATTCACAACGTCCTCTCCAAAACCCAGTTACCTTGCAAAATGTAATGGTTCGATCCTGGCTGGAGGCCAGATGCCCACCACAGTCGGTCCATCACTGCCCTTTTCTGCTGGTCAGGGGAGAAAATAGATATTGTGAGGCTCAGGAGTGGAGGTAAGAGCAGGGAAACACCATGCCACAATCAGTGTCAGGAGCAGAACAGGCTGAGCACAGGGTGAAGCTGTGGAATTGCTGGCCCTGCCCTGCACCCCCAGTGACACCAGAGGCAGGTGATGAGAAGAGCAGCCAGAGCCTAAAGCAGCTCCCCCCACCCCTCCCTCCTCAGCACGCTGCTCTTTAGTCAGGATTTCGGTCCCTTCTGCCCCCCCTGTGGCACGGGGAGGGGCAGGGACTGGGGGGATGGGGCTTGGGTCAGTTCCTCATGAGCTGTTTTCCTTCTTGGCTGGGGGGGCATTCATTCCTCACCCCCTCCCCCTGCTGCACCCTGGGGTCCCACCCAGGGCAGACAGTCCTCCATGAGCTTCTCCAACATGAGTCCTTTCCCACAGGGCTTCAGCTCTTCCCCAGCTGCCCCAGCCTGGGTCACTGCTATGGGGGCACCCATCAATCACAATGTCTCTCGGTCCCTCAGGCCCAGACTGCTCCAGCCTGGTCCCCACGGGGTCACAAGCCCCCCCCTCAGCACCCCTGCTCCAGCGTGGGTCTGTCATCTCTGGGTGTCTGTGTCTCCACAGGCTGCAAGTGCTGGCAGGGCCCTGCTCCAACACAGCTCACAGCATCTCCTGTCTGCCTCCTCCTGCTCCAGCCTGGGGCAGGTGGGGGTCTGGGCCTTGTCCCTGGGCTGTGGGGGGACACCCACTCCACCATGGGTTTCTCCAGGGGCTCAGGAGCATCTTTCTCTGCAGCACCTGGGGTGCCTCCTCTTCCCTTCCCTGCCCTTGGTGCCTGCACAGCTCCTCACAGCTTCTCACTCCCTGTTCTGGGGGCACAAAGCTGCTGCTGGCTGGTTGGTGTCTGTTCTATGTGATTCCCAGAGGCACTATGACCATTGGTGATGGGTTTGGTCAGCAGCAACTCTGCCCTTGAGCCAGCTGGTGTGTGCTCTGTGGGGCTGCAGAGAGCTCCTGGCTGCTGCTTGCAGAACCCACCCCCCCCATCCTCCGCCAAGAACCCAACCATGAAAAAACAACACTAAGGCAGCTTGGTACTAAGAAGCATTTGTTGACTGCCTGTATTTATGCCTGCAGACGTAAAAATTGCAATCAGGCCCCCTTTTGAAGAGACAAAGAGCAGCTGAGAAAACATTTGTCCTTTTTCACAGAGCTTTATTTACCTTGGGATCAGAGTGATTCAGCACAGAGGCACCAGCCTGGGCCTGGAGGCAGTGCTGCACTTCCCTTGAAGATGGGGTTGAGGATTATATCAAAAGTGGAATTTAATCCCGCTATCCTTCAACTAAAAGATTTAACAAAGTGCCTGAGATTTGTGCCAGCAGCTTCTCCAAAGGACAGGGAAGTCCTCAGGCTCTGGAGGAGCGAAATCCTGGGTGGTTTGTCTGGAGGAAAGGTTTTGAGGGGTCTCTGTGGTCAGACAACTGGACCAAAGCTGGCAAAATACAAAACAAAACAACCCAGAGTTTCACAGCAACCAGGGGACAGTTTTGAGCAGAGGAAGAGTCCTTATCTGACAGTTATGCACTGTGAGGAAGAAGAGATGAAGCTGCTGTGAGCTGGTGCAGCCCCAGGGCTGCATGGGGGAGTCAGGGCTCAGCAGCACTAAAGCACAGAAGCCTTAAAATTCAGGGCAACATCACACAGGACAGGGAGTAGCAATCCTGTACACCATCAGCAGAAACCAGCCACAAAACAGGGCTATAGATGTGTGTCCATGTGGATTTACCCTCCTAGTTCCCTAGAGAAAAGCATCTCCCTGGGTGCTTTGAGGACACTGCAGGCCCCACCACATATTGCCATGTGGAGGAGCTGCAAGGCTCTGGTGGGGCATGCTGTGGGGACACCACAGTGTTAAGCCTCTGGGTGATGCTGAAAAACCCACCTCTTCTGTCTTCCTCCTGCCCCAACACTGTACTCCAGCTTTGCTGAGTGCTTCAACCTCGAAGGCAAGCATATAGGTTATGGGTATCCTCAAGCATATAGGTTATGGGTATCCTCAAGCATACAGGTTATGGGTATCCTCAAGCATACAGGTTATGGGTATCCTCAAGCATATAGGTTATGGGTATCATCGTATGGCGGTACTGGTTTTGGGTGGGATGGGACCAACCAGCCTCTCCTGCAACAGGGCAGCATGAGGGGCTGAGAGAGCAGAGCAGGGTTTAACCAGCCTCTTAAATTGGGAAGATTATGGGGGCAACATTACTTGCATGCCCCTGCCCTGAAAGCCTGGTGACAGAAAGAGCAGCAGCTCGTCCAGTGAGGCTGTGGGAAGCCCCCAGTGCTGCTTCCCACAGCTGGAGGAGCCAGGGAAGAGCCCAGCACTGTGTCCCTGCAGACTTTTCATGCAGGCTGCCATCGTTTCACCGCTGGGGAAGGCAGCAGCATCTGCAGGAAGCAGGAGTGCTTCCTGGCCTTACTTTCCAGGAGCAGGAGCATCAAGACTGCATAGAAGACAAAGAAAAACAGCTCTAAAAAGTGCAAACATTTGAAGATGCGTCTATTCTCCAGGCACTCCAGTGAGAACATAAACAGAGTGCTTGGGAAAAAAACCCGATACCTTCCTCTCCTCTGCTAGGAACAGTTCAGTCTCCTGAAAATATGTTATTTGACTTCAAAAGCAGCCTGGGAACCTAAACACTGTCCTCATCTGTGCAGCTCTGGTCTTTCTGAGCTAGCCCTGATGCCCACAGGTGGCTGTCTGACTTGGCTTTCCAGGCAGCAGCAGTGATGGTTCCACTCATGGTGAGATGGTCTGTTTTCTTTTAAAAGAATTAAAGTGCTATAAAGCATTAAAAATAAAGCCATTAAATAAAGGAGGCAATGTTGCTTCCCTGGAAAAAAACAAAACAAAACAAAACCACAAAACAAACCAGAAAAAAACCAAAACAAACCAGAAAAAACCTCAAGTGCACCAGAAGGAAGCAGAGTTTGGGCTGCCTGTTCCTGGCTTGCAATGCTGTTTCTGCAGATGCAAACATTTCTGGGGTGTGCATTTGTGAAGCTGCAAAGTGGAGTCATCCCCACAGACTCTAACCCTCAGATTTCATTGAGGGTTTGTGCCCTCTGGACAGCAGCCACCTCGTTTTCCCCACCAACGTGATGCTCGAGAAGGAAAAGCAACTGCAGGAACACATAGGCACCTGCTTTTTGGTAATGCCCCTTGAGCTCTTCTTCCTGCTTTTCCCTGCTGCCACTCGGCCATCAGGACCAAACACCCAGCTGCTGGTGCTCCAGCTGTGCCCTCCAGCTGTGCCCTCCTGGCCCCAGCCCTGTGGCAGACCTCTGATGGTGGTGAGCAGCCAGGCTGTTGCCTCCGTGCCTAGGTATCATCATGGATAGGAGAACAGGATGAAAACCATTCCAGGTAGTATCCAGATAGGGAATGCCTCCAGTACGTGAGACTCCTCTCCTGAAGAGGTGTCCACAGCTGCAGGTCTGCTTGCTGCTTGCTCTTTCTTGGTCTCCTGGAAAAAGGAGTTTTCCTGGAAAATCCCCATGGCAGAGCAGCACAGCCAGCTTGTGGAAGGGAAGAGCAGAGCTCCTGGGACCTGCAGCCTGTGACCCTTGCTGTCAGACACCAGAGCAGGCTACGAGCTGCAAAAACATTCAGCTTCTGCTCCAGAACAGCTTGGTAGTACAGCCCAGTGACAAGAGGAGCAAGGGAGAGTTGGCTGCAGGCTGAATATGAGCCAGCAGTGTGCCCAGGGGGCCAGGAAGGCCAATGGCATCCTGGCTTGTATCAAAAACAGTGTGGCCAGTAGGTCTGGGGAGGGGATTGTGCCCCTGGACTGGGCACTGGGGAGGCTGCACCTCGAGTGCTGGGTCCAGTTCTGGGCTCCTCACCATCAGAAGGACACTGAGGTCCTGGAGCGAGTCCAGAGAAGGGCAGCCAGGCTGGGGAAGGGGCTGGAGGGCAAATCCTCTGAGGAGCAGCTGAGGGAGCTGGGGGTGTTGAGCCTGGAGAAGAGGAGGCTGAGGGGAGACCTTCTCCCCATCCACCTCCCCTGCCCTGCCAGGAGGGTGCAGAGAGGTGGGCGATGGTCTCTTCAGCCAGGGGACAGGAGATGGGACAAGGGGCAATGGGCTCAAGCTGTGGCAGGGCAGGGGCAGCTCAGCTGGGAGGGGAATGTTCTTCCCTGGCAGAGTTGTCAGGGCCTGGCCCAGGCTGCCCAGGGAGGGGCTGAGTCCCCACCCTGGGGGTGTTTAACAGAGGGGAGATGAGGTGCTCAGGGATCTGGTTTAGCTTAGGATGGGAATGGTTGGACTTGATCTGAAAGGTCTTTTCCAACCTGGTGATTCTGTGAGAGGAACCCTGGGGGCAGATTTACTCCTGCTTTGCATGGTTGTGCAGGCCATAGCAGGGCAGCTCCTCTGTCTTTCTAACAGGCCCCTTGGCAGAGGAGAGAGAAGCCACCAAGGACAAAACCTGGTGTATCCATCTGTTCCCAAACAGCTGGTGCAGCATGAGCAGAGTCCAGCTGCCTTGAAGGCTCTCAGTGAAGCTCTGAAGTGCAACTCATATAAGAGCAATAGTGCAAGCACAAAGAAACCTTCTCACAGCAGTTTTGTTCATTAAAAAAGACACATCCAGCATAGTTCCTTTAATCCACTTCATTAGAAAAGAGCCAAGATTAAAGAGCCCATAATTACAAGGCATAATTTTTGTATTATGGTCCTGGTCTTTGGTCCTGGCCAGATTAGAATCAGGTTTCTCAACCCAGGTGATGCAAAGGGAATTTAGGACCCTCAATTTGAAGTTAGTGAAGCTTTTATGACCCTCAAGGAGCTGGTGATCTTTTCAAGCTTGCTCTTCCCCCGCCTCCCCCTTCTTTGCCAGACCTTTCTTCAGATTGAACAGATGATTCAATGCAAAGAAATGTCTGCAGTGCCCCAAAACTGGCTTTGCAGTGACACCCCGAGCTGTTGTTACTGAGGGAGAATGAAGAAGGATGGCCAGTGTGGATCAGAGCTGGCAGCAAGATCTGAGCTGCCACTGGTGGGACTGGGGCCAGGAGCAACATGTGAATGCCCAGGAAAGTCAGGCAGCTGCCAGGGCTTTCAAAGGCTCAGGGAAGCTCTGTGTGAGGGGAGTGAGCAGGAGGGAAGCACGAGGTCACCAGCTCTGGTAATCTGCAACAAAAGTTGGAGAATCTCTGAAATTTGGGATTTTTACAGTATTTATTTTTAAGGTCTGGGGAGCTTTTCAGTAAGGGCTGTGATTGCCTTGGAAGGCCAGATTCAAAGTCCAGTGATTCAAAAATTCATATCAAGCAATAAAAAAACCTAAAAAGCATGCCCTTAAAAGTGTGACTACATTCCTGTAGCTATGCAGACCAGGAGTGGGACCTTGTTTTGGGACTGGTGTGGCTCCTGTACATCCCAGGGGAAACCAGTCTGTGGGCAGTCCTGCTAGTTTCATTTTTCTGGAGACCCAATTCATTCAAAAAGTACAAAATGCTGGTTTTTAAGTGGAAAGATTTGGAATGTGAAGGGCCTGGAGGCAGTTCCCATGGAAGAGAGCAGCACCTGATGCAGGGAGGTCCAGATCTCCTGCCCACCAGGCAGCCAGTCCCCTTGGCGCATGGGCAAGCATGTCCCAGTGTGAGTGGCTGTGGGTCTGTCCCAGCACCCTCAGCTTGGAGTCTTCCCAGAAGGGAAGTGCTGACAGATGTACCACAGTACTGAGGCAAGGCTTTCCTACTCTCCTCCCTAAATACCTGGCACTGAGCACTGCTGGAGACAGGCTCTGGGCTGGAGAGCTCTGTGGCTTGGCCCAGCCTGGCAACTCTTGCTTGAACCATCTTGGAAGCCACAAAATTGCTTCTGAAGGCTGTAGTGGAGAAGATGGGTCAGCAGTGTGGCCTTGTGGCCGAGAAGGGCAACTGCATCCAGGGGTGTGTCAAGGAAAGTGTGGGCAGCAGGTCAAGGGGGGTTCTCCTGCCCCTCTGCTCTGCCCTGGGGAGGCCTCATGGGGAACAGGGTGTGTGGGGCTGGGCTCCCTGGGTCAGCAAGGACAGGGAGCTACTGGAGAGGGGACAGAAAGGGCCTTGGAGATGCTGAGGGGACAGGAACATCTCTGATGAGGAGAGGCTGAGGGACTTGGGACCTTTTAGCCTGGAGAAGAGAAGATTGAGGGGGGATCTCATCAATGTCTGTGGATAGTTGAGGGGTGGGGACAGGAGGAGGGGGTCAGTCTGTGTTCAGGGGTGCCCAGGGACAGGACAAGAGGTGATGGGCACAAACTGGAGCAGAGGAAGTTCCAGCTGGACATGAGGAGGAACTTCTGTGCTGGGAGGGTGGCAGAGCCCTGGGCCAGGCTGCCCAGAGAGGTTGAGGAGTCTCCATCTCTGGAGCCATTCCAACCCCCTGCTCCTGGGCACTGTCCTGTGCAGCCTGCTCCAGGGGACCCTGCTCTGGCAAGGGTTGGGCTGGATGATCTCTAGAGAGCCCTGACACCCCCCATCACTCTGTGATTCTGTCACACTGTGTGATACTTCCAGGAGCTCCCAAAGATGATGCATAATTAGATCCAAACTTGGGCCTCAAA
Source organism: Laterallus jamaicensis coturniculus (assembly GCA_022605575.1). Taxonomy (NCBI): domain Eukaryota; kingdom Metazoa; phylum Chordata; class Aves; order Gruiformes; family Rallidae; genus Laterallus; species Laterallus jamaicensis. The sequence goes on along the minus strand of JAKCOX010000164.1, from coordinate 577,191 downwards.
ATTCTTTCACTTGGATGAAACCCTTACCTGCACCCTCATCAGTTCCAGTGGGAGAGTCTCCTAGTTTAGGAGACAGAGTGGACCATGCCACGGTTAGGCTACACCTCAACCTTCCTAAGGCTGTAGAAGAAGGAACCACCCAGGACAGGAGCGTGGGGGCTTTTGGCAAGGTATCTAAGAGGAAACATCCTATACTGGTCACACCAAACACTCCCAGATGGAGCAGATTTCAAACAACCACAGCACCACCTCTCCAGGGCTACAGGCAGAGCCCCAGTGGGTTGGGATAAGGACAGTTTACTGCCAAAAATCACCGTGAACATAGAACAACAATGGCTAGTCACACTCACACCCAGTGCTAACACAGAGTACCTTATTGGCCTGATGATCACAGAAGGCTGCCTGATAGCAAGGACTGACCAACCCAACATCTCAGCCACATTCAGACTGTCCTGGAGGCAAACAGCCCCTTCCCCAACCAGCTGCTTTTATGGGGAAGTGGTGTCAGGTGGTGTGGAAAACAGCCTGGGCTAACTCAGCTCACCTGGGTTAACTCAGCTCACCAGTGTTGGCTGACTGGGGAGGTTAACTCTGGCCTGGCCAGAACCAGGACAGTGGGCTTCTCACCAGGTCACAGCATCCTTCAGGTGTCTTGACCACCTGCTCTAGCATGGGACCTTCCATGGGCTGAGGGGAATCTCTGCCCCATCACCCTCCTGCCTGGGCTGCAGGGCACAGCCTGCCTCACCAGGCTCTTCTCTGGGGGCTGAGGGGAATCTCTGTGCCTGGAGCACCTCCAGCCCCTCCTTCTGCCCTGCCCAGGGGCTGCAGAGTCTCTCCCATCTCCTCACCCCTCACTGCCAGGTTTCTCCCTCCATAACTCTGTTCCCCAGAGGCGCTGGTGCTGTCACTGATGGGTCCAACCTTGACCTGCTGGTGTTGGCTCTGTGAGGCCTGGGGGAAGCTTCTGGCAGCTCCTCACAGAAGCCACCTCCAGCCCCCTGCTACCAAACCCTTGCCACCCAAACCAAAGGGAAAAGAACCACGCCAGTGGTGCAGGACTGCAGCAGTGCTGAGGAGCATTTGCTCTGCAGTTGGTGATGCCAGGCATCCTGCTTATGGGCCTGAGCCCAGCACAGGGTCATCATCAATACAGCTTCTTTAGCACACAGGGGTTTGAGGGTCCAGTGGCAGCACCACTATGACTTTTGGGGACCTCTTACTTCACCCAGTCATCTGTTTCCCTGACATTTATGGGCGTTTGATGTCGGGGAAGGCAGCAGGCCTGCTCGCGGCCTAGCTCTCTTCTCCCAAGATTCAGGCCCTGACAATATTCTTCTGTTCCCATGAGACAGGAAAAGTTCCTCATGCTGAGAGGATCCTAATAATCCCATTCTCAAAACACAGCAGCCTTGTGATAGGGGTACAGGCTGCCCTAAACCAAGCAGCAGTTATGGGAAGGGATTTGGGAGTAATGGAACATGTTAGGAACCAACCATAACAAGAGGGTCAAAACCAGCAGGTGTACAGATACTTTTAGGTATTAAAGGCAAACTAAGGATATTTAGCTCTAAGATAGGTTTATCAGAACTCATCATAATTACTAACCAATCAATATGGTGTGAACAGTGTGTGTAACCAATGAGCAGTTTTTTAGCTGGCCACGTTTGCAGTAAGAAAGGTCTAGAATCTGGGGGATTTCACCTCATAAAATGGCTTCACCTCAAATTCATATTGAATTGTGTGTTGCTCTCTGCTGGATGCCACAGTTTGATGGTTTGGAGTTGTATCTCCCCAGCAAAAGAAATAAAAAAGGTTTTTCAAAGTCGCCTCAGTTCAAAAGTTTGGAGGCGGGGGGGGACATGGTGGGAATCGGCAGAATGGGGGATGGTGGTTGGAGCTTTGTTTCCTTTGGAAACCAAGCTAAAAATATCCCATTCCAGGCTGGCAGCTCTGGCACAGTGAGCAGCGTGCAGCAGGAACACAGGGCATCTCCTTCACAACCTTTTCTAGCTTATCCTTGCACCAGCACACACCACCTTGCAGCCAAAGAGTCGCTGGTCTGTCATAGCCTGTTATGGACACCATTTGCTCAATCAATAGCTCCAACACTCAGCTCCTGGGGTTTTTTGCACTAAGAAAGGCCAGGTGATGTCATTGCACCTCTCCTACGAAGAGAGGCTGAGGGAGCTGGGCTGGCTCAGCCTGGAGAAGAGAAGGCTGTGGGGGGACCTCATTGCAGCCTGCCAGTCCCTGAAGGGAGCAGAGACACAGGAGGGGAATCAGCTTGTTCAAGGGCAGAGACTGGCAGGACAGGGGGATGGAGTGAAGCTGGAGGAGGGAAGGGTTAGATTGGATATTGGGGGGAAGTTCTTTGCAGAGAGAGTGGTGAGGGGCTGGAACAGGCTGCCCAGAGAGGGGGTGGGTGCCCCGTGTCTGGGGGTGTTCCAGGCCAGGTTGGATGGGGCCCTGGGCAACCTTGTGTAGCTCCAGGCCTGAGGTTGGTGTCCCTGCCTGTGGCAGGGGGTTGGAGCTCTATGATCCTTGGGGTCCCTTCCAGGGGAAGGTGTGAAGATGTTATTGCTGCTCCTTCCCTCCACAGCTGCTGTGTTGGGTGCTGCCTGGGAGGGAGTGATGGCTGGAGGAGGCAAGGCTGAGTTTGGCTGAATGCTTTTCTGAGTACAAGAATAAAAGAGGCATTTTGTGGGCATACTGGGCACAATGGTAGCTCCCCAAATAAAGCTGCTAGCTTGTCACAAAGTGCAGCATCACCCAAATGTTATCACATCTACAAGCATTGAGAACCCTCAAGATCATCTGCCCAACAGCTTTGGTGGCACACAGAGGCTTTCCCAGTGGACAAGTGGGTCTCCTTAGCAGAACCCCCATGCCCCTGCCACAACAAACAGCTCAGTGCTGTGATGACATGCAGAACCTCTGGGTTGTGCATGGGGCCAGAGCTAGCTTACAGAACTGGGGTGAAAAGAACTGGTCATCCAGTGAGGTTGGAATAGCACAGGGTTTACTCTGTCCAGGCTCTGGACAGAGGCTGAGTATAACATGGAGTGCAGGGTTGAAGCCCAAACAGAGCAGCAAGATGTTCTCATCTAGAGAAGCAAGGAGGCTGTGCCTGGCAGGATGACAAGGCTCCTTCTTTAATGACTCATTTCAGAAGAATGGCTTTGGTAAGCAACAATTTTGCACTTTGCTGTGATTTCAGAGGGTGTGAACTAGAAAAAAATAATAAAATACAATCAAAAGAATCCACTTGAGCCCAAGTGAGAACGGAGACCACATGGCTGCGGGCTCAGCCTTATGTTGCCAGTGAGGAGAGGGATGTGCTGCCACCCATGTGCCATGGGAAGACCAATGCATGGGGAGGCCAGTGCATGTGGGTATGAAAGCACCTGCAGCAACAGCCAGGTTGGGTCCCTAAGGTGTTGTCAAAGCACAAGCTGGGCTTTGAGCATGGACTCAAGGATGTCCTCCTGCTCACCTGCTGTGTGACTCAGCCTGGTGATCTTACCTGGTAAAATCAGGGTGATACTGGTTGGGCTGATAGGCAGGGCAAGATGCCAGCCTCACAAGGCGACCCTGTGAGTGATGGTATGTGTTGTTGTGTTCAGCTGTGAGCTTTGGACCAAACAGGGAGGGACCCCATGTTTGGGGTAGCAAGGTGGAGAAACAGAAACTTCCCCTGTTTCCAAGCTCCCCTTTTAGGGGCAGAAAGCTCTGCAGAAGGCAGCTGGTGTGTCTCATCATGCTGGTACTCCTGTGTTCTCATTAATGTAAAGGGTGAGAGTCAGGAGGCTGGAGCCAGGCTCTGCTCAGGGGTGGCAGTGCCAGGACAAGGGGCAGTGGGTGCAAACTGGAACAGAGGAGGTTCCATGGGAATGTAATGAGGAACTTTGTCACTGTGAGGGTGATGAAGCTCTGGACAGGCTGCCCAGAGAGGTTGGGGGGGGGTCTCTTCTGGAGACATTCCATCCCCACCTGGACTTGTTCCTGTGTGGTTAGTCAGGGTGATCCTGCTCTGGCAGGGGGGTTGGACTAGATGATCTTTCACGGTCCCTTCCAACTCCTGACCTGTGATTCTGTGATTCTGATTATGTCTGAGTGAAGACACCAGAGCTCCAGACAGGGATCTCCTGGTCTTTGAGCATCTCCACTGCAGTCCCAAGTGCACGTGCCACATGTCACTGCCTGTGCTTACCAACCACCACTATTGGGAACAGCCCTGGGAAAGCCCAGATTTACTCCCTGGTGCTGCAAAAAGCATCAGGACCGTGATCAACGATACCACAAGAATGGAGGACTGCAGTTTCTTCTCAGAGAAGGACCGTTTCCTTCCCACTCTCACCTCGAAGCAAGCACTTTGGATGCCCAAGAGCACCCAGCTAGCCTGCCCACCGCTCCGTTTGCTCTTGCTCCCTCCACCCATGGCTCTTCACCCCCCACCGAGCAGCTCAGGAGATGAAGATGAGCTTCGGAAAGGGTGTGCTGAGGCTGCAGCATGAGCTGCTGCTGCCCTCTGCTGGGTCGGAGACAACCAAGAAGTCAGAAGGTGGTGTTTTTAAACTGAGATTACTGCGAGCTGGGATGCAAGATCACCCTTGGTGCCTTCTCTTGCACCCTCGCAGGGGGAAGAGTTGGGGTGGCAGGCAGGGAATGGCCCTCACAGGATGCCAGACCCCAGGATGCTGCCCAGGCTGGTACTGGGGTTGGCTTGGCTGCGTGTCCTGAGGACTTTGTGTCACTGGAGTGCTTCATGACTCCTTGCTAAGGCTGTGGCGTGGGTGATGGCTCAGTGCCTGCTAGGGGGATGCTAGGGGGATCACAGAATCACAGAATCTTAGGGGTTGGAAGGGACCTCAAGAGATCATCGGGTCCAACCCCCCTGCCAGAGCAGGCTCCCTATCTCATATTACATAGATAGGCGTCCAGATGAGACTTGAATCTCTCCAGAGAAGGAGATTCCACCACCTCCCTGGGCAGCCTGTCCCAGGGCTCCCTCACCCTCACTGGGGAAAAGTTCTTCCCCAGGTTGCTGTGGAACTCCCTGTGCTCCAACTTGCAGCCATTGCCCCTTGTCCTGTCCCCACAGACACTGAAAAGGGGCTGGCCATGTCCCCCTGCATCCCATCCTTAAGATATTTATAGACATTAATTAGGTCACCCCTCAGTCTTCTTCTCTCCAGGCTGAACAGCCCCAGCTCTCTCAGCCTTTCCTCATAGGGGAGATGTTCCAGACCCCTAATCAACTTTGTCGCCCTTCTCTGGACTCTCTCCAGAAGGTCCCTGTCTTTTTTATCCCAGGGAGCCCAGGATGCTCCTCACCTTCTAATTACTCAGCAGCCCAAATGTTTTGCTCAGTCCTCTAAAAGCTGCCTCCACACATGCACCCACCCATGTCCCTCCACATATTTAAAAGCCACATTAACCCACTTACTGAAAAAAAAAAGCAGATGTTTTGAACAGCTGGGGAAGAGGGGAGTTGGTGCCATGTGTCTGTCCCACCTCCCTGGCCAGGGTAGCCAGCAGCACAAGCTGCAGAGCCCAGGCAGGAGGCCACCATGAAGGGCAAAGGAATGTTGTTGGCCAGGCAGGAGGTGTGTCTTGGGCCTCAAAGAGCTACTGCTGAGCCACTGCTGATCACCCCTGGTTCTGGTGGCCATGCTGGGCTTTCTGGTCCTACCAGATGCCATAAAAATGGGCCACATGGGCAGCAATAGAAAACTCTGCTGTGGGCTATTAAATATGAAGACTCCCAAGGCACAAATCCTGCTGCAGATGGAAGTGCTAGACCTACACCCCTGCTCTAAGAGCTGCTGCAGACCTTTTGGTGTCTCTATTGTTCTTTGAACCTTTTCCAGTCTGAGATGGGGAGAGCAGACCTGCAACTGGTGAATTGCTCCTGGGTAGAGGCTGGAATGAAGTTCTTCTGCCTTTTACAAACTCTAAATAATGCTTAGCCATGCACCTCTCCTTTGAAGTGGTTTGGGACTATGTGGTCAAGGTGAGCTTTTCTTCCAGGAAGGAAATAACTTGGTGCACATCATAAGCCAGCAAAAAAAAGAGAAGAAAATAGGGGAAAAAAACCCACCTTTTTTCCCCATTCAAAACCAACTGCCATTTTCTTACCTGCTCACACCCCATCCCAAATTTCTGCTCACCCCAAATCACCAATGGGCTTGGTGGAAGCTTCCATGTCCAGAGTTTGGAGAGGCTGATGCCAACGCCAGGATTTTACCCAGCCTGGATGCTCAGCTCCTCCCCCAAATCCCCTTCCCATCCTCTCTGCTTGCTGCTCTCCATCCTCGCCAGCAGTGGGAGGTGGGCAGGGAGCAGATGGTGCTGAGGTGCGTGAGGAGGGGACCACAGTAACCGGTCCTGGGGGTGGGAGGGATGGGGGCCCTGGCCATTCCCAGTCCTGTAAGGAAGTGGCGGTGGCCGTGGTGGTGCTCCCTGTCCCACTGCATGCCAGAGCGTGGCCAAGGAGGGCTCCTGCGTGCCTGGGCGCAGTGGCTGGGGGGCAGGAGGTGTGCAAGGAGCAGGGAAGCCTTTCCACCTCCTTTCCACCTCCTTTCCACCTATGTCCCTAACCCTGGGCCAGTGCTAGCCCAGGGGCTGGGCTGCCTGGAGGGGGGGTCTCACCCCAGTTCTTGGTGGGTGCTGGGGGAGATGTGCTGCAGGCAGGCCAGTGAGCAGCCCCTCGCTGTTGCGGGGGGGTGAGTGGGACCGTGCACCCACAGCGGCTCCATCCCCTCTTGTGGCAGCAGAGGGAGGCACAGGGCGCAGCCCAATCAAACCAGGATGCTCTGAGCAGCATCAAAGCGGTATGGGAGCCTCTGGAGTCCGAATGCTTTTGGTGTGGGCTGGACTAGACAAGCACCTACTTGTCTAGGGTCCCAGGGGGTCCCAGCCCTGCCCACGGCGGGGTTTGCATGGCCACTTGGGTGGTGGCATGAGGAGGCTTTGAAAGGCTTTGCCTGAGCTGCTCATCCTCACCATCCACAACTGGTCCCCAGACTGGCCGTGCTGTAGGGGTGAGGTCTGGCCACCCAGGGCCATCTGCCTGCCCCTGCTCCATCCTGAGCACCAGGACTCACTGAAATCCCCGTGGAAGTGGGATTACTGGGTGCTGTCTGGAGCTCAGGTTGCCAGTGAGGTCTGTCACAGCCCCTCTTGTTTGTTTTGCTGCCTTAGGCAGAGGAAAAGCTTTGTAGAAAATAAGAATGGGTAGAGGCAGGGGGCTGGCATGAGCTACAGGGGCATGTCCAGGCGGGGGGGGGGTGGGTGGTGTGTCACCATACCAAGAGCCCTGTGTGGTCCTGTCGTAGCCCCCCAGCCCAGCAAAGAGGAGATGACCACAGCTTACCTGAGCACCAGCCAGAACCTTGCTTGCCAAAACACAGAGTCTTGGTGCCATGGAGCTCCTGTGTGAAGTATTTAGGGGCTGAGTGGCTGATTTAACTCCCAGAAGGCTGCATGGTGGGTGAGCTGGTTTGGCTGGGTGGTCAGGACACAGCTTTGCCATGCCACACACTCCCCACTTGAGGTCTGGGGGAAGAAAGGCAGCTCAAGGCCCCATTAGCAGCCTGGATGAAGGTGAGGTGCAGTATATAAAGAGCATCTCCACATGCAAGGACCTCCCATCTCTCCACTCCACATCTAAGGATGGAGATTGGCTGGGCTGGGGGAGCAGCCTGACAGAGAAGAGCTGCAGGTGCCTTCCCACCACCCCACAGAGACTGGCTGGGAGCTGGCAGACACCCTGGCTCAGCCAGCTTTGACATACTGAGATAGAGACCACCATGACAGGGCAGTTTGGAGGGTGGTCGAGCTCTTATCCAGCCCTTGGGGGAAACACAGATCCTGCCCCCCACCCCTCCCACCTTGGGCAGACCGTGCTGCTCCATGGGGCATTTCCCAGCCTGGAAATGGGGCCAGCAAGTGCTGGGGGGCCCCAGCCAGGACCTCCCAAAGGGGCTTTCCACTCCAGCTGCCAACACTGCAAGGTCTGTGCCACTTCCAGCCCTGGCTGATGGCAGGGGTCTTGGGCTTCCCAGGGAGAACAGAGGGCATGGAGGCAGCCCAAACCAGCTGAGAACCCCATGGGAAGCAGCAGCACTCACTTGCACCTCACCCAGGAGAAGCTATCTGCATGTGGAGCAGGTGCTCTTGCTGGACTTGGCTCTGTGAGCACCTCAGCAGCATCCAGCCTGAGGTAGGGGGGTGAGGAGGACAACACTGCCCTGATGACCTGGACACCCCCTCCCCAAGTCTGATGCTGAGGATGGACCACACCTACCCCCAGCACTACCACATCCTGAGGCTCACTCCATCCCCAGCAGCACCCCACAGGGAAGGCAAGGCACCCAGGCAGCCAGGGAGGAACAGAAAGCAAGATCCTTTATTGTACACAGTACAGAATGTAACGCAGCTTTGCAGGAGATACACAGCCCTGCTAGAGTAGAGATTATTTCCAATCAGTCCTCAGATTAACCCCTTCCCTGCTGGTTGAACCCCTGTTCTCTAAGGTGGGGGTTCCCACAACCAGATGCTCCCCTTGTGCAGAGGCTGCACAGCAAAGAGAGCAACCCTCTCTACCCAGAGTTAATCTTCATACTTCCCCAAACAAAAAGTATTAATCAGTCAAAAAAAACCCCAAACAAACCCCCAAAAATAAATCAAATCCAACCAAAAGCTAACTAAGGAAGAGAAAAAATAAATCCTATACAGCATTTACAACAAAAACATGTAGCCAGGGGGGGCAGGGGGAGAGGCAGGGATGGATAATATGAGTGGTGGAGGAGTGTTAGAGGTGCAGCAGGGAGGGGGGGGGAGCTGGAGGGAAGTAGGTACAGGGGTGCAGGACCCTGCCATGCCTGCCCACTGATGGGCAGCCCAGCTCTGAGGCCGTGCTGAGCTGGTGGCATTGGGATTCAGCCCTGGAGCCCCCAGGGAAAGAGGGCTTGAGCGGTGAAATGGAGTGGACCGGATACTTCAGCAGCCATCCTGGGGAGCTGCAGGCACCAAGGGCTCCCCAGCCCCAGAAACATGCCTCTAGGAAAGCCAGGGGTTGGGGGGGGGGGGGTGTCCCCATGGGCCCTGGGACCAGCAGCCAGGCTGCAAAAAAATAGCTTTGCCTTAAAATACCAAAAAAATTAAAATCTACAAAAAAATCAGTTTAGAAACAGGTTTTCTTCTCCTAAAACATCAAAAAAAAAAAAAAAAGAGGAAAAAAGAAGGAGGGAGATCAATAATGTCAGCCTCCCCCCCTCAAATCTGCCCCCCCACAAACGCAACCCATGGCCAGAGCTGGGGAGGAGCAAGAGGGATGCTGGGAAGACCCAGGAGGGGCTTGAGAATCCATGATGTCAGGATGTATCAGGAGAGCAGGTTGGGGGCAGGTTGGGAAGAAGGCAGAAGGCTCCTGGGGGTGGGTTGGGATGCTGCACCCATCAGCCCCCTCCCCCTTCCCCCTCATCCCTCCTCTGTGCAAATCAAAGCCCTTTCCACCACGCAAGGCAGCTCCGCGGGGCGCGCTCGACGCAAAGGGGATTGTCGTGACAAGTTTGCCATGCGGCTGCGTTGGCTCCAGCACAGGAGCCCTCAGCCCTCGCGGCGTTAAGAGGCCGCGGTGTTCGCTCCCATCACCCCAAAAAGTGGGGGTGGTGCTGGGAGGGGAGCACCTACGCGCTAGCCCTTGGGAAGGGAAGGGTGGGAATTGGGCAGCGACGCACCCCGGGCGCTTTAGATTCCTCCAATTTGTGTGGGTGCCGTTTCGTGGTTCGGTTTGTGTTCCTTTTTATCCCCCCGCCCCCCCCCCTTCCTCCCCTTCCCCCACCCCTCCCCCTCCCATCTCCTTATGAACAGCAAAAAAAGATGCCCTACAGAACCGTATCAGCCCACGGTGGATGCGCTCGCGCCCGCGGCTCTGGCAGCCAGCCCAGTCAGTACGCGAAGCCCTCGGCGTAGGGGAGGCTGCCGCAGGGATCCATCTCCAGCAGGTATGCTGGGCTGTCCTCAAAGTGTGTCAGCGGCACCGTCTCCTCCTCGGGCACCGGGCAGTCAGGCTCTGTCTTCAGGAAGGGGCGCTGGTTGTCGGGGTAGGCCATGGAGAAGAGGGCGTCGGGGTCGCACACGAATTTATAGACGTACCGCTCACCGGCTACCTGCAAGAAGAAGAGGCATGAGGGATGCCTTGCGCCCTGGGGGTTACTCACAGAGCCCCCCTGGATGAGGGGGTGGTGATTACATCCTCCCCCTCCCCACAGCAGCGGGGGGCACTCGCCTTCTGCATGATGCCCTTCTCGTAGTAGTAGCGCAGGGAGCGGCTGAGCTTGTCGTAGTTCATGGCTGGACGGTTCTTCTGGATGCCCCAGCGCCGTGCCACCTGTGGGGACAGAGGCAGCACCCATGAAGGCTCCGGATCATAGAATCCTAGAATGGCATGGGTTGGAAGGGACCCCAAGGGTCACAGAGCTCCAACCCCCTGCCACAGGCAGGGACACCAACCTCAGGCCTGGAGCTACACAAGGTTGCCCAGGGCCCCATCCAACCTGGCCTGGAACACCCCCAGACACAGGGCACCCACCCCCTCTCTGGGCAGCCTGTTCCAGCCCCTCACCACTCTCTCTGCAAAGAACTTCCCCCTAAGATCCAATCTAACCCTTCCCTCCTCCAGCTTCACTCCATCCCCCTTGTCCTGCCAGTCTCTGCCCTTGAACAAGCTGATTCCCCTCCTGTGTGTCTCTGCTCCCTTCAGGGACTGGCAGGCTGCAATGAGGTCCCCCCACAGCCTTCTCTTCTCCAGGCTGAGCCAGCCCAGCTCCCTCAGCCTCTCTCCAGAGGGGAGCTGCTCCAGCCCTCTGAGCATCTCCGTGGCTCCTCTGACCCCTCTCCAACAGCCCCACATCTCTCTTGTGTTGGGCCCCAGCTCTGGACACAGGATCCAGCTGGGGCCTCCCCAGGGCAGAGCAGAGAGGGACAATCCCCTCCCTGGCCCTGCTGCCACCCCTCTGCTGATGGAGCCCAGGATCCCATTGGCCTTGGGAGCTGCCAGAGCCACTGCTGCTCATGGGGAGTTTCTCCCCCCCCAGAATCCCCAGGTCCTTCTCACAGGGCTGCTCCCCAGGAGCTCTTCTCCCAGGCTGGATCTATGGCTGGGATCCCTCCAGCCCCAGTGCCACCCCTGACCCTTGGCAGTGTTGAACCTCATTAGGTTCCCCCAGGCCCATCTTTCCAGCCTGGATGGGGCTGCTGAAATGGGGGAGTGGGGACAGATGCGGACTCATTTCTGGTGGCTAAAGTGTCACCACGGTCCCAGAGCTGCAATAAACACCCCAGCTCTGACTGCTGCACCGCCACACAGGAGAGGTGTGATTAGGGGACCCTGCCAAAAAAGTGGCTTCAAAAAGAAAAAAAACCCACCCAAAAAAACCACCCACAATTTCCATGCACAGTGTACAAGGTATTATGGGTAATTACCCACAGCTCAGCTCTACAGCTGCTTACAATTGCTCCCCAAACAGCTTCGTCCCCCCTGTGTCAAAAACACCCCCATCACCCCCCCAGAGCCACACTGCACCGTGCTGGCTCTGAGCCGCTGCCAGGGACCCAGGGCAAGCAACTGGAGTGGTTTGGGAGGGATGGACTGGGCCAGGCTCAGCACAGAGGCATCATCACCGTGATTGGTGCTGGCCAGCAGCTCCAGGAGGGGAGCACACACCGTGCTGAGAGGCAGCACAGGGATGAAGGACACCTTCCTAGGCCCACTTTGTGTGCTTGGGCAGGTGGCTTTTCCCCCCCTCTCACCCTCACAAGCTGCTCAGAGAGCAGAGGCATGTGTCTCACTGCAAGCCACGCTGCGTGGGAAGGACATAATGTCATCCCCCCCACCCCCAACCCCCCAGGTTCACCCCAAGATACAGCCCTGGTTCCACAGCAGGACCCCTCCCCTGCCCCCATACCTCCTCAGGCTCGATCAGCTTGAACTCCATGCCCCGGCCGGTCCAGGCGATGAAGTGGGCATTGGCAGGGTCGTCCAGGAGGGTGACCAGGAACTGCCAGAGCTGCAGGGACCCACGCCGCTGGTAGGGAGGGCCCTCACGGTACAGGGTGGGCTCCTGCTTCACCTTGCCTGCCCACACCCAGACACAGCCAGTAAGACCCCACGGCTCTGCCCCTCCCCTGGGTTGCATCCCCCAGCTGAGGACACTGAGCTTGCCCCTGTGCCGGGACCACCCTCCAACCCCCCACAGGATCAGGTCACAGGGCTGGAGAGGGGAAGAGATGCTGGGCATGGTGCTGCAGGCAGGTGAGGTGTGGAGCAGGTGGCAGGACAGGGATGGAACACAGCAGCAACACCAAGCTGCCACAAGGGATGACACTAGGCAGCTCCCAGCACCACACCAGCATGGTTTGGTCTTAAAAGGCAGACCCTGGCCCCAAACATCCCTCCATGAGCCCTGGTCTCCCCACCAGCCCCCTCTGAGGCCAGGCTCTTACCCTCCAGCCGCTCTGGTACCACGCACGTGTCATCGAAATACAACCGTGTGTCCTTCTCATATGAAAATCCTATGGGGAGAAGGCCCTCAGTGAGCACAGGGACCACTCACCATCCCAACCAGACCCCAACCCCCTGCTTTCCCCAGCCCTACAACCCCATCCCCGGCTATTTTGGTGGCACTGCCAGCTGAGCACCCTGCAGCTCTTTCCCCCCTCACCCAAGGAGCCAGGGGGGACCAAAACCCTCTTAGCAGCTATACTGGGCACGTTATCCCGGATTACTGCCATGCCCTCATGGCATGCTCCCAGGGGGACAGCAGCCCCTATTTTTAGTGGCAGCACTGGTGCTCAGATCAGGCTCCTGTGGGCTTGTTGGAGGTGCACAGCGGCTCTGGAAGCTGGGTGGGTGGGGGTCTATCTGCCCCAAGGGACACACCAGGATGCCCAGGCAGGGGCTGGGAGCTAACTCACCATCATGGCTGCTGGGGAAGACGCCCCCCCGCAGGTAGGAGGACTGGCAGTTAGGCACTTCTGCAAGGGAGGCAAAGGCAACGTTAAGGACGTTCATCCTGGGGTACTGTCACACACTCAGCAGCATCGCCCCCCCCCCCCCCCCCCCCCCCCGCCCGCCAGTGCATCTCACAGCTGAGCCCAGGCATCCCCCCCACCCTGCACACCCTGGGGCACTGCTCACCCCCCACACCCAACTTTGAGGGGAATCCAGTACAATTCATGGGGTGGGTCACTGGGATGAGTGGTGGGGAGCAAGGTCTGAACCAGCTTGGGTTTTCACCGTGCTCCAGGAGCCCCATGGGAAGGGAGGTGTCACCGCGCCTCCCCTGCCATCTGCTCGGCTGTGCCACCCTCCATCCCGAGGTCGGGGTATTTTTAGGTCCTAAGGCGATTAGAGGATTTTTCCGTGATGCTGGTGGGTTCCAGCAGCCAGAAATCACAGCTGACCCCAGGCCAGGGCTGCGGGGCTCCCACCGGGTGCTGCGGGGCACCCCAGCCTGCAGCTGTGGCACAGCCCATGCCCGCTGTCAGGCTCACCCCATCCCTGCCATGCTGCTGCCCCCACACCGTGGATGGCAGAGACGGCTCCGCTCCCCAGTGCCACTGGCATAACCAGCACAGCCCCAAGCACCAGCACCCACCTGAGTCGATGCAGTAGTCCCTGGGCTCCTGCTTGATGCCCATGGGGGGCTGGAAGCCATGGCCGGAGGGGCCGGGCAGGCCGGGGCCGCCGTGCTCATAGAGCGGGTCGTGGTACTCCTGCTTGAATCCCTGAGGGGGGCGGGGGGCAGCAGGGCCAAGGGGCTCCGACAGCTGCCGGTGGTAGACAGGGCGGCTATCCCCTGAGACCCCAGGCTGGGGTGGGAAGGGGTGGCAGGGCTCAGACAGCTGCCTCTGAAACCTGGAGGGAGAGGGACACAGCGTCACCAGGGCAGTGGGGGCAACCCTGCTGGCACCCCAACAGCACTGGCTGTGGGCCAGCACCCCACATTAGCTCAGTACCCCCAGCCTGGAGTGGCATCAGGCAGGGGTGGGTCCTTTGGCAGCACAGCTGCCCTGAGGGCTCAACCCCTGGGACCCAGCACGGTGCTGGGGAGCCCTGTTGCACCCCTCCAAGTGCAGGGGATGCTCTGCCAGAGCATTGCTGCGAAGCACCATGCCCTGCGCTGCTGCAGGGGTGACTAAAAGGGCTACAAAAACCCACCCCCTCCAACAGAAAAGTCTCTCTAACAAGGTAGTACAAGCTCCCCCCAGGGTGACAGGGCAGAGCCCAGGGACCCGGGGACGCTGCGCTCGGGCCAGCGCTGACGCAAAGCCAAATCCCCTCGGCAGCCTGGCAGCTCCAGCCAGCTGCTAATCCGCCTGCGTGGCTGGGATTAAACCTTGAACTTGGCAGCAGGGAGCACGATTTTCAGCACTATTTTCAGCTCTGGGGTGCTGCTGCTCGCAGGCTGGAGCCCCAGCGCAGTCTGTGCTCGCGGCGGCGGATGAGGGACCATCTCGAGGGGCTGCTGCTGTATCCCCTCGCCCTCCGGCACCTTGAAAGACGATCTCCCAGCCCAGCTCCATGCCGGGCTCCTCTCTGCCGGCCCTGAGCCATTTGGCTTTGTAACCAGAGCCGCCCCAGCTGCCGGGCTGGGATTACTCCATTTCCGAGCCACATCCCTCTGCCCTTCCGGAGTGAAACCCAAGCCCCAAGCTGGCACCCATGCCTGCTGAGGGGTTGCAGCCAGCCCCCCGCATAGCTCCAAGGTCACCTGGAGCTGAGCTCTGCTTTGCTGGGGAGGGATGCTCACCTGCTGCGAGCACATCCCCAGTGCCCACCGCAATAGGCAGCCCCCCCCTCCTTCCCCGGGGCTGCCACGTGGGTGCCTGAAGGGGACACCCCGCTGCTGGTGTCCCAGCAGCAAAGGGCATGCAGGAGGCCAGAGCTGGGCATCAACTGTGACCCACTCCCTGCCAACAGTATGAACAATGCCATGAGGAGGGAAGGGACCAGCAAAGCTCCTGGGGACACCAGA
Organism: Laterallus jamaicensis coturniculus; assembly: GCA_022605575.1. Taxonomy (NCBI): domain Eukaryota; kingdom Metazoa; phylum Chordata; class Aves; order Gruiformes; family Rallidae; genus Laterallus; species Laterallus jamaicensis. The sequence goes on along the minus strand of JAKCOX010000164.1, from coordinate 562,144 downwards.
GCAGGGACAAGGGATGAGGCAATGGCTTGGGAAGCAGGATCCCTTCCTCTGTGGCCCTAAAAATTACAGGGATGCACAGGCTGACCATCAGTGCAGGGGTGCTCAGGGGAACAATAGGGATGCCTGCAGCCCCCCAAACCAGCTCGGCTCAGAGGTGGAGAGGGGAAGAGAGGAGCCCTGACTCAGCACCACAGCCATCACAGGGACGGACGGACGCAGCAGCCTCTGCCACCCTCCCTTGGTGTCCCTGGGGCTGGGGGAAGCAAGTCCCCCTGAGCTGGGGCAAAGGAGTCACGAGATCCCAGTGGGAAGCGGCTTCGCCGTACTGGTTCCTGCGGGTGCCCAAGCACAAACACCTGGCCTGGGGTTTGGGCCCACAGTAAGGGGGCGAACGGAGGGGCACCCCCTTCCTGAGGCCTACCAATCCCTCCCGAAGCCCCTTCAAACACCCACGAGATGCCCGCGCTCTGGCAGGGAAGGCTCACCTGTGCTCTGCGGGGTATTGGTTCTCAGACATCATCTTTGGCATGTGTATGGGGGGGTGAGGCGGCCGCGGCACGGCGAAGGTCTGCTGCCTTTGCTCCGGCAGCGAGTGCGCGGCCGGGGCCGCCCCATGGGCAGCTGCCGGCACGGCTGCCGGTGCCGGCAGTGGCAGGGCCGATCCCTGGTGCGCAGGAGACACCGGCGTGGCGGGCGGCGTTAATGGCTTGAACCCCGCGGGGGGCTTCCTGTCGTAGGCACTGTGGAGAGGAGAAGGGCTGAGGGGGGATGGCAACGCTAAACGTGGCCACCTCCGCCAGCTGGAGGCGAGTCCTCACCCTGCCAGCATCCCCCATCCCACCGCTACCTACCAGCAGTTGTAGAGGCACTTGTCCCCGTAGCCGGCGCAGAGAGCCTGCTCGTGGCTGCAGGATGACAGCTCTGAGGAAGGGCTGTGCAGCTCCCGCTTGATCTTTGCCGGAGGTGGGGCGTGCAGGACCACTGCGATGAGATGGAGAAGGATACAGGCTTGTGATGGGGAACAATGTGCCAGGGCAGCACTCCCCTGGGTGGTCTTTGCTCGGGGGTCAGGGACTGAACTACAACCGCCCCACCCCAAGGAGCATCGGGCAACCAAACCAGGGTAGGACAACGCTCCTGTCAGGCCCTGGCGTGGCAGCAGCCTGAGCTGGGGTGGCAAGCTCTTCTGCAGAGCTCCCAGGGACCAGCACGAGACATGGCGCTCAAAGCAGGACTCATCCCCTGCTGCCATCAGAGAGGGGACCGGCCCAGGGCTGCCAGTGGGGACAGGCAGCTCAACAGGAGCCACAGACAAGACCAGATAAGTCCCTGCAAGAGGCGACACAGGGGTAGCAGCACCCTCCCTGGGGCCGTGGGGTGACAAACAAGGGGTCACAGCAGCCTGCAGCCCCGAAAACTTGAGCATAGGTCACAGGGGCATACCCAGGCCCCAGGTCAGCCAAACAGGACCCACTTCACCCAGACACGGTGCCCTGGGGTAGCCCAGTCCCAGGGATCCACAACTGTACAAGAACTGGTGGGAAACATCCCTTTAAACCCAAGTCCTCATCCCCAACCCTCCCCCCCCCCCCCAAGCCTGCTCACTATAAATAATTCTAAACCCAAGTCATATATTCTTAACCTAATTAATTTCTAAAAGCAGGTGCTGCAGGAGAAGGAAAGCACCTCAGAGATCTTCACCTAAATAGTGCCCGTGGGACAGCCAAGGCTCATCGGAAGCGGGGTATTAGCTTCACGCGCCATCTAAACACAGCCAGAGGAGCAAATAGCTCCAGGACAACTGTTCCCAGCCTGGCAGGTAATTAGCTGCTCCCCTAATTTGTCAAAACTTTTAAAGAGCTGCTGACTTCCCCCCCCCCCCCCCCCGCTTTACACCCCCACCTCCAGAGCCCAGCACAGCTGGTACCAAGGGCAACCCCCACCTCCCCCCCCCTCTCCCAGGGAGGATTTGAAACACGAAGCCCAGCGCTGAGCCAGCACAGCCCCCCTGCACGCCTTCCACCCGCTCCCCAGCCGGATTTATCCCTCTCCTCCTTCCCCCCCACAGTGAAGTTTTGCCACTCTCAGCGTTTCCAGCCATAACGGGGGGCCGGTGCGGGAGCAGCAAAGCCCGGGCACCGTGCGAGCCGCGGGAAAGCCAAGGGGAGCTGGCTTTGGAAGGGCTCCAGCTGCCTATCACAGGCATGTTTCTCCTTAACAGGCTCTGCGTTGTTGGAGCAGGCTGTTTTTCCGCCAGCTGTACAATGGGGTTTGGTTATTCATTGAGAAAAAAGGAGGAGGGAGGTGGTGGTGGTGGGGGAAAAGAGCCTCTGAGCGGGCACCACCCTCCATTCACAAACAATTTGGAGCGCTCCATTCATGCAGCCAGGGAGAGGGGGGGGAAAAAAAAAGAAGAGGAAAGAAAAATTTCCCCAGAGCTTAGTGCTGCCATTCAAGGGAAGGGAAACAAGCCTGAAGATCCTAACACAGACCAGCCAGCCAAGCCTGGGCTGTGTACAGCGTTTGGATTCCTTACACAAACACGGCGGGGCCGGTTGGCGCTGCTCCGCTCCGCACAGCCGCCAAGCCCACGGCTGGTGGCAGGAGCTGAGGCCAGGACTGAGTGGGTCCCCAGTGTCAGGCAGTGGGGAAGGGGGCAGGAAGGCTCCCAGGAAGGAGATGTGCTGCCCCTGTGGTGCCCAATGCCTCAAAGGCACGCTGGGTGCATGAGCACTTTGAACCTTTCCGGTCCTGCTCTTGGGCCTGTAATTAAAAGCTAAGAAATAGACAAAAATAGGCTGAGGGAGCAGCTTAACTACAGGCAGGGCCAAGGAACATGCCTCGGCACACCCGTGGTGTGGGACTGTGCTGGGAGAGACTGCAGCAGCCCCTTCTCTGGGACACCATAGTCTCTGGGGATGGAGATGGCTTGGACTGGCCACTCTGTGCCCAGCCAGTCAACTGGGTAGGGAAGCCATGGAGGGGCTCAGGCACATCCCCCTGGTGTCAAACCACAGGGCAAGGTGGAGATGCTCCAGATCAACCTTCAGTAAAGGGCTCCTGCAGGCAAGGTGATACCCCAAAGCCATTTGGGGCTGTGAATCCCTGGGTGTGGGGGAACAGGGCAGGTTGCTCCCACCCATCAGTGTGATGGGACTTCCATGGGGCTGAGCCTGGAGGATGCTGGCCTTGCTGGGAGCACCTGGGGACGCTGGCCTTGCTGGGAGGCAACCAGCCCACTGCTTCCAGCACAGCCACCAGCCAGGGACCTTGGCACTCTCAAGCTGTCACCTGGAAGCCAAGCTCCTCCCTCCATCCCTGGGCTCCTCCATCCCCCTTCGTTACAGGACACACCCAAGGTCACGCCAGGAGAAGAGCCAGAAATAGAAGCCTATGGTTCCTGCTTTCCTTTGTTCAAGCACCCCTTCCTCAGAAATAAACCCCCTGCTTTCATATCAGGGTGTAAGAAAGCCCTGCTTGGGGGTTTGGCCATGCTCTGCCCAAACTGGGGGCCACAAGTCCCCCAGGAACAAACCCCCACAAAAAGCAAAGCCTCTCCTGGTGCTCGACCTCTCCAGCAGGACCCTGTGGCTCTGCTTATTTAACCAGCTGACTGGGATGTGACACTGTACATACACCCTTCTTCCCACAGCATAACATCCTCCCCGGTGCAGTGACCGGATGCCTGACAGTTCTCTGCTGCCAAACCCCAAATTTAAGCCCCTGTCTGCTCAGGACCTCAGGTACAAAGGTCAGGAGCAGCGAGCTGACAGCGGCCAAGCTGTGGGCAGCTGCCATGCAGCAAGGGGGTGCAGCAAAGCAAAAACCCCCATGCTGCAGCTCAGAGCATCTCTGAGGCTCAACATGGCACTGTTCCCCATGGCAGGTGGGTCAAAGCTGAGGCTGGTTGGTCTCTTCTTGCTGCTGAGCTGAGGAAGCATTCCCAGGGCCATGGAGCAGGGGATGGTTTGCTCCAGAGAAGAGAGAGCAGCAGCTTCCACAGAAAAAGCAATAGAAGAAAGGCACAGAGCTGCCCAGCTGCTCAAACTGAGCCCAATGTATGCCTGCAAACACATGTAGGGACTAGGGAAGGTCTTACCTTTCCCCAGGAGCTAACAAGCACCAAACCCCAATGGGACCCCCAGCCCAAGAGAGGAGCTTGTTCCCACAAGCCAAAACCTGGGTACAGGGGGAAGGCTGCACCAGATTTGTTCCACTCTCACTTCCACAGTTCAAAACTGGAGCGAAGCGAGAAGATGGGGCCAGAACGCTGTAAGCTGGAGCCTCTCTCCTCTTTAAATGCTCTCCAGAGCTGGCACAGAAGGGCTCAGGTCCCTGTCCCCTCCTTCCATCCAGCCTGATCCCCCACAGCCAGCACATCCCTCCTCACTACACCAGGGGAAACCTTTGCTTCCTCTGCCTGGGGAAGTTAAGGAAGGGCATTACAGCATGGAGTCACAGGGAGACAGCCTTTCAAGTGACAGTCATCTCAGTGCTGGGTCTACAGAGGCTGAGCAGGTCAGGAAGAGATTGAAGAATCTCAACCAAATGCTTTTGCTTTGCTTTTTTTTCCCCCTCTTTTGTTGCCTCATCCCCCCCCCCCACTTTTGATGCCTCTTTCCCCCCCCCCCACTTTTGATGCCTCTTTCCCCCCCCCCCACTTTTGATGCCTCTTTCCCCCCCCCCCACTTTTGATGCCTCTTTCCCCCCCCCCACTTTTGATGCCTCTTTCCCCCCCCCCCACTTTTGATGCCTCTTTCCCCCCCCCCACTTTTGATGCCTCTTTCCCCCCCCCCAACCTTTGATGCCTCTTTCCCCCCCCCCACTTTTGATGCCTCTATTCCCCCCCCCACTTTTGATGCCTCTATTCCCCCCCAACTTTTGATGCCTCTATTCCCCCCCCACTTTTGATGCCTCTATTCCCCCCCCCCTTTTGATGCCTCTTCCCCCCCCCAACTTTTGATGCCTCTTCCCCCCCCACTTTTGATGCCTCTTTCCCCCCCCCAACTTTTGATGCCTCTTTCCCTCCCCCCAACTTTTGATGCCTCTTCCCCCCACCACCACTTTTGTTGCCTCTTCCCCCCACCACCACTTTTGTTGCCTCTTCCCCCACCACACACTTTTGATGCCTCCTTTTTGGCCTCTTTTTTGCCTCCTTTTTGGCCTCTTTTTTGCCTCCTTTTTGGCCTCTTTTTTGCCTCCTTTTTGGCCTCTTTTTTGCCTCCTTTTTGGCCTCTTTTTTGCCTCCTTTTTGGCCTCTTTTTTGGCCTCTTTTTTGCCTCCTTTTTGGCCTCTTTTTTGCCTCCTTTTTGGCCTCTTTTTTGCCTCCTTTTTGGCCTCTTTTTTGCCTCCTTTTTGGCATTGTTCTCCACTTTTCCTGCCTCTTTTTTCCCTCTTTTTTGCCTCTTTTTCCACCTCTTTTCCCTCTTTTTCGCCTCCTTTTTTCCTCCTTTTTCCCCTTTTTTTTGCCCTCTTTTCCCCTCTTTTTTTTGCCCTTTTTTTCAAGCAAAGTTTGTCTCCTCTCCTCTCGGAGCTCTTCAGGTTACAAGGAAACAAGAGACTGCCAAAAGGCACTGGAAACAGCTCGGGCTCTCCGAGCTGCCCTCCCACGCACGCTGCAGTTTCTACCGCTCGGAGCGAGAGCCGCGGGGCTGCGCTAGGATGTCAGCAGCCAGTTGTGTTCCTGACTCCAGGCTCGCCTTTTATCTCAGGGGAGATGAAGGAGGAGGGGAGGGAGGCAGTGGGGCTGGGAAGAGCATCTGAAACTTGGGCTGTCTGGAACAGTTTAATGGCAAGCTTCCCACTCCGAAGTAATCAAAGAGCAATAATTAACATGCGTTTACTGTAGGAGAAGATCCCCTGCTGCATGCTGTGACAAAGCCTGAATGAAAAATCTGTTCGACTGCAGGCTAAATTTGATTTCCTTCAACTCCTGTAGCTGTCTGGCTCAGCAGCAAAACCCAGCCACCAACACCAAGCTACGGCTTCTTTCTGCATGCCGGGTAACGACTCAAAACATCCTCACCCCCTACACATCCCCCCCCCGGGCTCTTTGCCCTCCAACCCAGCCCCTCTGATGCCAGGATAGCCACCCAAGCACTGTCCACCATTCCCCAGCTCTTTGCCCTCCAACCCAGCCCCTCTGATGCCAGGATAGCCACCCAAGCACCGTCCACCGTTCCCCAGCTCTTTGCCCTCCAACCCAGCCCCTCTGATGCCAGGATAGCCACCCAAGCACCGTCCACCATTCCTCAGCTCTTTGCCCTCCAACCCAGCCCCTCTGATGCCAGGATAGCCGCCCAAGCACCCATCTACCATTCCCCAGCCCCCCTGCCCTGGCTGCTAACCCGATCCAGCACGGCTCAGAACCAACTCTGGCTCTTATGCAATTCAAGGGGGACTGCGTTTTCACTGGCCTCCTTTTAAACACGCTGGCTTGCCAGTGATTAATGCTGCTTAAAGCAGCTCAAGTTTCACCTCTCAAGTCTGCTCTTGCCAACGGGGCTGGAAAGGGAAGAAAAAAAAAAGAAAGGCTCCAGAAAGTGCAGAGATTGTGGCTCAGCCAGGAGCCCAGCATCCACTTGAAAAGGAGCACTTAGAAGCAAATCGCCCTTCCTACGAACAAGCAGCGAGTCTCAGAGGAGCCCAGACATCAATTAAGGGATATTTCCATGCATTCAGATAGGATTTCTCCCCTTTTGGAAGAAAAAAAAAGGACATTGCAAGCTTCATCTCAAGGGACGCAAGCCACATGCCTCTTCTCCCAAAAGCCTGTGCCTGCACCGACTCGACCCCTGCAACAACCACTCTCCCAAGGAATTAGGTCCAAACCCAGCACAAGAGGGTTTTTGCACCCAAAGGTTTCCCACCACCACCCCACCACCCCCACCCCCCCAAGAGAACAAAACCCAGATCAATCACTTACAGTTGTCAGACTGGAAATCTGGGACAAATTGTTCATCGTCGGGGACCTGAGCTAAAAAAAAAAAACCCAAACAAACAAATCAAACGGGTTTATGGCATTTTTAGCTCCCAAAGAAACACTCACAGGGAGATTTTAGGCAACAAAGGGCAGAGGTGAGGACTTGCCTTCAGCTAGCCAGGCCTCCTGGAGCTGGCTGAGATCCTGGAAGAGCTCTGGAACAGAGTGAAAGGCTTATGTACCCCGCAGAAGGAATAACTAAAACTGCCATTATATTGGCAGGATTATTTCTAAAACTGACTGGCACAGGGAGAGGGGTCTCACAGGGCCACAGCAGGGCCATGGCTGCATGGGTCAAGCCCTACCTACCTTCTGAGTCGTGGGCCAGGTCGGTCTCCAAGAATTTCCTTTTCCTGTCGGAGCCCGTCCGGCCTCGGCCCTCCTCTGTGCAGGACTTCTGCAAGGAGCAGGGCAGCAGCGGCCATGAGGCTGGCAGCAACCCCCCGAGGCTGGGGGCAGCCCCCCCAAGGAGCAGGGGAGCCCCAATGGGGAGCACAGGCAAGGGGGAACAGGGTAAACTTAATCGGGGGTGGGGGGGTGGTGGTGGTGCAGGTCCCCCAAGGAGCAGGTGAGCCCCAATGGGGAGCACAGAGAAGAGGGAAGAGGGTAAGCTTAACTGGGGGGGCAGCCTCTCCGAGGAGCAGGGGAGCCCCAATGGGGGGGCAGCCCCTCTGAGGAGCAGGGGTGCTCCAACGGGGAGCACAGGGAAGGGGGAACAGGGTAAACTTATCCTGGGAGGGGGGGGCAGCTCCCCCGAGGAGCAGGGGAGCCCCAATGGGGAGCACAGGGTAAACTTACCCTGAGGGGGGCAGCTCCCCCGAGGAGCAGGGGTGCCTCAATGGGGAGCACAAGGAAGGAAGAACAGGGTAAACTTATCCCGGGGGGGCAGCCCCTCTGAGGAGCAGGGGTGCCCCAATGGGGAGCACGGGTAAGGGGGAACAGGGTAAACTTATCCCGGGGTAGACAGCTCCCCTGAGGAGCAGAGGTGCCCCAATGGGGAGCACAGGGAAGGGGGAACAGGGTAAACTTACCCCGGAGGGGCAGGTCCCCCGAGGAGCAGGGGTGCCCCAATGGGGAGCACAGGGAAGGGGCACAGGGTAGACTCACCCCGGGGGGGGGGGGGGGGGGGGGGGCAGCCCCTCTGAGGAGCAGGGGTGCCCCAATGGGGAGCACAGGGAAGGGGGAACAGGGTAAACTTAACCGGGGGTGGGGGGCAGCTCCCCCAAGGAGCAGGGGTGCCCCAATGGGGAGCACAGGGAAGGGGGAACAGGGTAAACTTACCCCAGGGGGGCAGCCCCTCTGAGGAGCAAGGGAGCCCCAATGGGGAGCACAGGGAAGGGGAACAGGGTAAACTTAACCAGGGGTGGGGCAGCTCCCCCGAGGAGCAGGGGAGCCCCAACGGGGAGCACAGGGAAGGGGGAACAGGGTAAACTTAACCAGGGGTGGGGCAGCTCCCCCGAGGAGCAGGGGGTGCCCCTCCGAGGAGGGCAGGGAAGGGGGCACAAGGTAAACTTACCCCAGGGCCCATGAAGGGAACCTGCTGGTCGTAGAAGCCGTCCATGGTGCGGGGGAGGCGGGAGGTGCCCCCCGACCCGCTCAGCATCGACGCCGGCCCAGGAAGGACGGGGGGAGGTGGGGGGTGGGGGGTCCGGCCGGGTCTCTGGCAGGTGCGCGGCTGGGGAAGGGTGGGGAGAGGGGAAGGCGAAGGAAGGGGATGAGGATCAAGCCGCGGCCCCCCGCCGCCCTCGGGGCAGGCTCGATGCGGGGCAGCCTCTCTCCTCCCCGGGGAGCCGGCCCGCTCCTGCCGTCTGGCGGGTCGCAGCCCCCCGGCTCGTGATGTCACCCGATTCCTATAGAAACAGCCGTGACATCACGAGCGAGACCGGCGGGCGCCCGGCGGGGCTGAGCCGCGCACACCCTGCCCGGGGCTCCGCTCAGCCGGCGGCCGCCTCCCTGCGCTCCCCTCCGCCTCCCTCCGCTCCCCTCCGGGCGCTGCAGGGCCGCGCCGCAGCCGGGCCCGTTCCCACGCCGCCCCGCGCGCCCCATTCATAAACTCCGCCTCCCCTCCTCCCCCGCGCGCGGCGCTCGCGCGCCCCCCTCCCCCATTCCCCCCCCCTCCCCCCCCGCCATTCACACCGCGAGGCCCGCGCCATTCATAAACACCGCCCCCGCCCCGCGCCGCGCCCCGCCGCCGGGCCCCGCGTACCCAGCCGGGAGCGCCGCGGGCTCGCTTTGGAATCGCAGCCGGACGAGCCGCGGCCGGGGAAAGGCACCGGGCACCGCACCGGGCTCCGCACCGCCGCTCTGCGCCGGCCGCAGCCCCCGGACCAGCGGCCTCCGCCACGCCCCGCCCCGCGCCGCGCCGCTTGTTTACCCTCCGCGCCGCCCAATAGGGCGCCGCCGCTCGGCCGCCCGCGCCGCCCGATTGGCTGAGGCGCCGCGGAGCGCCCGCCCCCTCCCCCCCCCCCTCCGCCGAGTGCCATTGAGGCAGGAGGGGGTGGGCGTGGGGTGGCGGCGGCCAATGGGAGCGGCGGGATTTGCATGGCTCCGTCGGGAGCGTTTTTCATTCATAAAAAAATAGAAGGGGGGAAGCGGCGGGAGGGAGGGGCCGGGGCTGAGCGGGGCTTAAAGGGGCCGCGGCCCGCGCCGGGAAGGGGGCTGGGCAGGGCTTAACGGGCGGCCTCGGGGTGCTCGTGGGGCGGCCTGGGGGGGCTGGGTCGGGGGCAGGGAGGGAGGGAGGAGGCGGTCAGGGCAGCCCGTGCCGAAGGGCCTGCCGCGCAGCAGCGGGAACGGGCCTCTGGCCTCCCAGCCCTGGGGTCCCCCCTGCACAGGCCGTGGGGTCCCCCCCCTCTTTCTCTGGGGGTGCTTTTGCATCAGCTCTGCGAACCTGGCTCCAGCCCGTGCCTGGGTGCCAGCTCTGGCAGCTCCTTCTTTGCAAGCGCCCCTGGAGTCCATCTTGCCTTTGAGAAGGGCTTTTGGGAGGGGGGGGGGCACAGGGGAAAACGGCTGCCCCCTGCAGCAGCCTGGGGGCTATCGATATCCCCCCCCCCCCCCCGAGGGGGGGTTGTGGACACAAGCCCTTGCAGGACTGTGAAAAGCTTGAAGGGCTGAGAGAATGAGTTTAGGAGAGAGCCGTGCTGCTGGGGGGGTGCCAGCCCCCCCCCCCCCCAGCCATGCCTCAGTTTCTCCATCTGTAACTGATGGTGGTGAGAGCTGCCGGTGGCTGTTGATGTTGCACGGGATAAATGAACAGTGAGGTGGCCTTGCATCACTGTGAGCGACCCTGGGAAATTACTGTTGGAGAAGGGGAAAACAGAGGGAGGCTGCTCAATTAAATCCTGCTCTCCTCAGCTTGGGCAGGAGAGAAGCCTTCTGCTCAGCCCCTCAGGAAGTGCCCAGGGATCAACACTGTTTGTACAGGATTGTCCTGACCATGTTGAAATCCTCAGGTCGTGGGCTTGCCAGTGTCCTGAGAGCTGCCCAGCATGTCTCTGGACTGGGAGGGGGAATTTCTCTGTTGATGTCGGGGGTAACAGTGAGCTTCTGGAGTCCTCCACAGCCACCCCATCTCCCAGGGATGACACTGGTAATGGCAGGTCTCTCCTCACCTCCCACTGAGTCCTGGGTGAAATGAGGGGTGCTGCCAACATACACTGCCCACCAGCTGCCTGCGTGCTAGATGGGGGGGTGTGACACACACAGAGGGGATGGGGTGTCCTTGCTGCCTGGGGACTGCTCCTGGGGGGCTCTGCAGGCACTGGAGCTCCTGCTTCCCCTCCTCCTGAGGGATTAAATCACCACTGGTAAAATTAGCAGATGACAGGCTGGTGGGCAGGTGGGTGGGAAGCAAAACCTGGGCTGGGGAGCAAGGCGGGCTGCTGGGGACAAGCTGGGTCATTGAAGAGCTGGGCACAGCTGGTGACCCAAGGTGGCTGCAGCCCCATGTGGATTGGGGGCTTCTCAGCACCCCTAGGGCCTCATGCTGCCCCCCAGCATGGGGAAGGTATGATGGGAGCCAAGCGCTGCAGCAGGGTGGGTGGGTGCAGAGGTGTCTTGGGAGAAGATGAAGCCCTTGGAGAGCCAGAGCTGGGGGGGGGGGGAGGGGGAAGGAGGGGAGGGGTGTGTGGCAATTGGTGTCTGCTAAATTTAGAGGCTGCTCCGGAAAAAAAAATAAATAAAAAAAGGAAAATCACAGGCGCCAAATTTAGCTGGTTCCAGCTCCATCACACTGCTGAGAACACCCCACCGGCCCCAGTGCCCAAAATCACAGAGTCACAGGATCACAGGGGGAGGGAGAGACCTCCAGAGCCCGTGGGGTCCAACCCCCTGCCCAAGCAGGGTCCCTAGGACAGGGCACACAGGTCGGTGTCCAGATGGGGCTGGAATCTCTCCAGAGAAGGAGACTCCACACCCCCTGGGCAGCCTGTCCCAGGGCTCCCTCACCCTCACTGGGGAAAAGTTCTTCCCCAGGTTGCTCTGGAACTCCCTGTGCTCCAACTTGCAGCCATTGCCCCTTGTCCTGTCCCCACAGACACTGAAAAGGGGCTGCCCATGTCCCCCTGCATCCCATGTTTAAGATAATTATAAACACCAATTAGGCCCCCCCTCAGTCTTCTTTTCTCCAGACTGAACAATCCCAGCTTATTCAGCCTCTCCTCACAGAGGAGATGCTCCAGACTCTTCATCATCTTCATAGCCATTCTCTGGACTCTCTCCAGGAGATCCCTGTCCCTTTTTACACCAGGGAGCCCTGACACAACGGCTTGGGAAGGGATGGCATCCCAGTGTCATGGCATCAGAAGCCATCAGCAGGGAGCAGCACAAGAACCCTGTGTAGAACCATGCTCACCTGCCCTGATTTGGCTGGAACCCCTGGTAATATTTACCCTTGTAATCACAGAATCACAGAATCACAGAATCACAGAATCTTAGGGGTTGGAAGGGACCTCAAGAGATCTTCGGGTCCAACCCCCCTGCCAAAGCAGGCTCCCTATCTCATATTACATAGATAGGCGTCCAGACGAGACTTGAATATCTCCAGAGAAGGAGACTCCACCACCTCCCTAATCACAGAGTCACAGGGGTTGGAAGGGCCCTCCAGAGCCCATGGGGTCCAACCCCCTGCCCAAGCAGGGTCCCTAGGACAGGGCACACAGGTCGGTGTCCAGATGGGGCTGGAATCTCTCCAGAGAAGGAGACTCCACACCCCCTGGGCAGCCTGTCCCAGGGCTCCCTCACCCTCACTGGGGAAAAGTTCCTCCCCAGGTTGCTCTGGAACTTCCTATGCACCTCCTGTTGTGTTGGGGGTGAGGCAGCACCCAAAGGTGGGGACCCCATGCCTGATTCCCCAGTGGGAATCCCCAGTGCTCCCCAGGACCAGCCAAGTATTTCATCACCATCTTTATTTGAGGCAAGCCCACAGCAGTCCAGGTGTACAGGGCAACACGTGCTACGCTACGGACGCCACTTCCATGCAGGCAACCACGGCTATGCACACAGTAGGGGGACAGGGCTGGGAGTCCTGTGGCAATGGGGTTCCCCAGCGCTCAGGGGTCACCCAGCATGGTGCCAGCTTGGTGGGGCACTCAGACACTGGCCCCAGTGCCTGAGGCTGGGGTCTCCCACTCCATCCCACGTCCTTTGCAGGGGACAAACAGTGCTGAGCTAGAAGACACCAGGGGGCATGGTGGGTTTCAGAACATCAAGTGCCCCTTGGCTGTATGGGACTACTCCTCCCTGGGGCCAGGGACAGCCAGGCTGTCACAGCCACCCTCCCACCCCCCCTCCCCCCCCGTAGGTCCCCCCCACCCCAGGCTGGAGACCTTTGCACCATTGGACTAAAGAGGCTGTTAGCTGCCAGACCTGCTGACTGTGGCACAGCAGCGACACTGAAGCTGCATCCCCAGGGGAGGTGACAGGGACCCTCTCCCTGCTCATTGCAGGAGGATGCCTCCATTGGAGCCCATCACTCTTTGCAGGGAAGCCCAGGGCCAGCACCCTGGGCTTCCTGTGCCCCACAGGACATGTGTTTGGGTGCTCCCCTGGGCTCTGAGCCCAAATGAGCACCCCTGGCCCCAGCATGCTGCCAGACTTGTGGGTACAGGCACAGGCACTTGCCTGCTTCCCTGGCTGTGTCACCACTGATGGCAAACTGCCACAGAGACCCCAGCTCTGCTCTTTGCCCACAGCCCAGCAAACTGTGACGGGGCCAAGGAGCAGCTGGGCAGGGCAAACCCACCAGCTCCTTACAAGAGCCCTGGGGTGAAACACAGGGTAGGGGGGAGGCTGGGTGGGCAGCAGCACCTGCTGCTGTGAACACCCCTGACCTGAGGCAGGGTGATCAAACCCATCACCTCTGTCAGCCTCCCCAAACGCTGGGGGTGTGGGGCACCTCTGGCAGTGGGGAGGGGCTGAGGAAATGGGGGGGGGCTACTGAGCCACAGACCTGGGGTTTAGTTGGCAGAGCTCCTGTGTGCTCTCACCTGGCTACTCATTAACAGCTGCCCCAGGCGACCAGGCATCAGACCCGTGCGTCACGGTGCAGTGTGCCTGCGTACGCAGGTCAGGGCTCTGGCAGCAACCTCTGCCCCTGCTGGAGCCTCCTCCAGCCCCCAACTCATGGGCTGGGGGTCCCCTGGGGTGCTGCCACCCCTTCCTGGGGCAGCAGGGCCTCCAAGCCACCATGCACAGCAGCCCCGAGCTAAAGCCTGGACAGGCCCCCAACAGCACCAGCCCTGTCTGGGAAGGGCAACGCCCTTTCAGCACCCTGTTCACTCTGAAGCATAATGACAGCAGCATGCTCTGTGCTGGGAGGGGGATGCCACTGAATAGGGACCCACAGCATGAGGAGGGACCTGGTGCTGTGTCAACAAGGAGAGGGTGGTTTGTCCCAGCTGGGGGTCCCTGCCCTGGGGTACACACCACTCCCAGCACACTCAGGGGCCTCTGCCAGACCTGAGGATGCTGCCTGGGAATGGGGCCTGATTCAGGAACCAGGTTGTGTCCCCAGGGCCAGCAGAGCAGGCAGCAGGTGCTTACAGGTCCAGGGACCAGTTCTGCCAACTTCCAGCTGCCAGGAGTGCCATGAAGCAGGGCACACATCCAGACCCCTGCCCCCTCCCTGGGTTCGGCTGGTTGTGGGGGAGAAGCTGTGTCTTGCTGTCTGTCCTCAGGTGCAGGGTGGTTATGCCACCATGCAGGCAGCAGGGCAGCAGCAGCAAAGCTCCTCTGATTCAGGTGGGGTCAGGGGTGACTACTGGCCATCAGAAACTGAGGTGCCACAGCTCCCACCACTCCCTGTCCCCATCCAGGAGCACTGGGGCCAGCAGCAGACACTGCCAGGAGAGCACAGGCCTGGCACAGCACAAGTGGACACATAGAATGAAGTGGGGGATGTTTCTGAGCAGGAAGAGGTTCTGGATGTCTGTCCCCTGGGTCCCCAGCCCAGGCTGGCAGGCTTCTGGAGAGAGTCCACGTGGAAGGAGGGGCCGTGGCCACAGCCAGAAAAGGAAGGGGACATCTGTGTCCAACCCAGGCTCGTGAAAAGGTGGTGATCCCCAAAGCACACCCCCACCCCTCCCCAGGTTTGCTAAATAAATACATACATAAATAGGAACATGAAGCCCAGAGCTCGGGCAGGGGAAGGATCCTGGGGTCAGCAGCTCCCCCAACTTCCCCCCAAATCCTCTTTTTGCCATTTCCACATGAAGACAGAGTTTTGTCCCATTCACCCCACGCTTGGTGCCCGTGGTTCTGGTGCTGCTGTCAGTCCCCCAGCCTATCCCTGGCAGCTCCCAGGCCCAGCAAAGGCTGGCTTTGCAGCTGCTTGAGACCCTCTCCTCTAGGCTAAGAAAATAAATAACCTCTCCAATGCACAGGGGTTGGTGGACAGAAAGCCAGTGCAGCAAAACATCAAGTGTCCTTCAAGAGGATTAAAAATAAATAAGTGAAGCTTGGCGTTTTCTTGGGAGCACGTTCATTTGCAGCTCTGCTGGAGTGGGTGGGGGCTGGGGGGAGTTATTTAAATAAAAGGGGAGGGGAGGGGGTGGTGAACCAACCCAGCTGCTCCAGCAAACACACTCCCTGCACATCAAGCTTGCCTTCGCCCCGCTGCTTCCATCCTGGCTGGAGAAGATGCTTGTGGTGGTTGGGAAGGAGCTTCCAAGCTCTTCTCAGGATAAATCATCCCCGTGGGGTTTGGGGAGGGTGGGGTGTTTTCTCTCCCTGCCACAGAACAAGGATTTGGGGACCCCACCCCACAGTCTGGGGTGCTGGGTGCCCTTGTGCTGTGGCTCCTTGCATGCTGCTTAATCTCGAGTTCGGTTTCTCCTCTTCAGGAAGAAGAAGCTGCTCTTCTGGGGGGGTCCCAGTAGCATTGGCACTTGGCTCTTGTGGGTGATTTTGATCTAAAAGGAAGTGAAGGAGTCAGCTCAGCAAGGGGGGGGGTCCCAGGCCCTGAGCTCCTCCAAGCAGCAAGGGGCCCAGGGAGTGACCCGAGTGAGTGGGGAGCAGCCCAGCACCCAGCACTGGTGTGAGGAGCTGCTGCCTCCCAGCCTGGGTGGTAAATGTTTAACAGCTCCAGAATCACATCCAGGCATGGCTGGGATGGGTAGATTACTCCTCCAGGCAAGCTGCCTTCTGGATGGTGGGGGGACCCCACTGTTGCCCCCTGGGCAGGGATGCTGCCGTGCCCACCTCTCTGGCACACCCCTGACCCCTCAGCTCCACAAGCTCAGGGCTGGCATGGGTGCAGGTGGCTGGGCCCCTGTGGCCACCCAGCAGCAAGCACAGGAGCCTCCTTCCAACTGGGGCTTTGCTGCCAGCCCTGTCCCACCCTGGCTGCCTGTGGCAGAGCTGGCCCCTTCCCAAGGACTCACAGTGCAGGATGGCTGCATCCAGGGCTCCCCGTCCACCTGCATGGGCAGCAGCTTGGATGTCCTGCAAGGCACAAAGAGAGGGCACATGGGGTGACACGGGTGCCCCCTGTTTGGGTGCTCAGCCAGGATGGGGATAAATACCTGAGGGTGACAGATGAACACTGGGCCAGTCTCCTTCCAGCGCTCTTCAGCCCGGTGTAGATCTGCCCCATCTCCATGGCGCCCTCCAGCCCCACCACCTCCAGGAGGTGGTCACTGAGGTCTGCAAGAGAGAGGGATCTGAGTCCATCCCCTGTCCCTGGGGATTGGGAGGGCACTGGGGCTGGTGGCAGTGGGGAGGGGAGGTGTCACGAAGTTTCCTGTGCCCTGAGACCACCGAGCTGGGCGTTTGTCCAGAATCTCTGGAACCAAACCACTCTGGGTGCAAACCAGTGCCCAGTGCCAGCCTGGATCCCCACCAGCTCTGCCACTGCTTGTCTGGTGTTGTATGAAATGGCAGCAGAACCTCCCCCAGGAGCTCTGAGGCACTGCAGCCCATCCCTCCCCAGCTGGGATGTACACAAGGAGGTGGGGAGGGCAAGGCAGGGAGATCCTCACCAGGAATCTGTTCAAATCTCAGGGCACCAGCCCTTTCCCCAGCTCATCCTGCTCTTGCAGGCTGCCAGCAAAGGGACTTGGCACCGGGACAAGTTGTTCCACCTCTCATTCCCTTTGGGGTCCTGTCCCCCCCTAAGCTGACAACCCCCCCTGCCCACCCACAAGACCCCCACAGGGGACTGACCCCACTCCTCTCACTGCCTTTGGAACTGGCCTTTGTGGGGTCACCAGTGAGGGACAGCCTGTGATGGCTGGTGACACCACCATCCCTGCAGCCATGTGCCAAGGGGGACCATTTCCCACCCCACTCCTGGGCTGTGGGAGGTGGGGGGAGGGGGGAAATTCGGGCACTTTGCCTGTTTTGCTGGTTGCTTTCAAATCCACCGAGCTGCTGGGGAAGCCTGCCAGCACTTGGGGCTGCCTGCACCCTGCCTGTGCCCACGGGGACAGCTCTGGTGGCCACAGCAGCAGGCGCAAGGTGCTGGCTGGGGCATGGCACGGGTACCACGCTGTTCCTGAACCCCCACCCCCCTTCCCCCCACCCCCTCCAGGCTGGCAGCGCTGCTGCAGAGCCTGGGAAGATGCTTACAAAAGCCATCGGTGCCAACGCTGCAGCTCTGCTTCCGGCTCCTCCTCTGCAGCAGCGGGCACCCGGCCCTGCTGCGGCTGCCTGCCAGCCCCACGGGGCGCAGGGGCTGCCCAGCGCCAGGCCCACTGGTGATGGGTCCCATCTGAGCACCCCCAGACAGCAGGGTGAGGGGTGAGGGGTGGAGATCATAGAATCACAGACTGGTCTGGGTTGAGAGGGACCCCAAGGGTCACAGAGCTCCAACCCCCTGCCACAGGCAGGGACACCAACCTCAGGCCTGGAGCTACACAAGGTTGCCCAGGGCCCCATCCAACCTGGCCTGGAACACCCCCAGACACGGGGCACCCACCCCCTCTCTGGGCAGCCTGTTCCAGCCCCTCACCACTCTCTCTGCAAAGAACTTCCCCCTAATATCCAATCTAACCCTTCCCTCCTCCAGCTTCACCCCATCCCCCTTGTCCTGCCAGTCTCTGCCCTTGAACAAGCTGATTCCCCTCCTGTGTCTCTGCTCCCTTCAGGGACTGGCAGGCTGCAATGAGGTCCCCCCACAGCCTTCTCTTCTCCAGGCTGAGCCAGCCCAGCTCCCTCAGCCTCTCTCCAGAGGGGAGCTGCTCCAGCCCTCTAATCAGATGGATGGTGGGGCACAGGAGCCACGTTCTCTCTGTCCTTTCCAGCCCTGAGGAACTGGGCAGTACCCAGGTGGGCAGATCCACTCTCCTTCACCTGCTTGGACAGATCTTTGGGGGTCACCCCAACACCCTACAAGACAGCGAGCTGACAGCAACCCCTCCAGTGCTACCGCTCCAGTAAGACGTGCACAACGCTGTGGCCAGAACCGGTGGCCACCCAGATCCCCCACATGCCCCACAACCCCCACCCCCAGGTGCTGCTGGGTTGTGCTGCTCACCCTGCACACAGAACTTGAGCTCCTTGGCGTCGGTGACCACGGTGGCGTGCAGCTTCTCCGGTGCTTTCTTGCCCAGCCGGTTATAACCACGCTGCTTCTTGGTCTCACCCCAGAGGTTGGAGCCACCGTACATGCTGGGGATGTTGAGCACAGCGATGCCCTCCAGAGATGCGTTGCTCAGGTCTAGCAGGGTCCCATCGCACTGTCAGCACGTGGGCAGCGTCAGGCACCGCGGCTCGGGGGTGGGGGGGGAGCTGGCACCCAGCACTGCAGAGCCCAGGCTCCTCTCCCTGCCTGCCCGCTGAAGGAGTGGGGATGCCCAAGCACCACGTGCTGCCAGAGGGTCCCCCAGAGCAAACCCACCCCAGGGTGTCACAGGCAGAGGATGGAGGTGTAAACAACCCCCCCACACACACACTTTGCTTTTCTAGGGCTGCCTGCCACCACCTTGCCTTCCTTGTGCTGCTTTCCCCCCCTCTTTCAATATGAATTTTGCAGCACTTTGGAAAAGCAAATCTCCTATGGGAACACATCAAACCTCTCCTGACTCGGTGCCAAGACCCAAAAAAGGAGACAATACCACCTTGGCCCTGGAGCAACCTCCATCCAGGCATCTCCAGCATGTGCTTCCCCATCTCCCCTTGTTCAAACCGACTCCAAGGAACTGGAAAGTTCAGCTGCCCAGAAACTCTCTCAAAATAGTTTGTCTCCAAGTGTGATTGGGAAACCAGAAATGAGGTGGGAATGAAAAGACAGAACAGTGTCAGGGGGGAAAAGAAAATGCCAGTTTTGGAGAGAAAGCCACAAGCTAGCACACAAGACTGGTACTACAGGGCTGCCCCAGCTGAAAACTCCCTGCAATAGGTAAAATATCTGCTCCCAGTGACTTTCCCTCAGGACTGGAAGCAGCAGCTGTGGGAAATGCATCTTAACTTCAGGTCTTCCCACTCTCACACTACCCAGGCAATCCTCTTTCCAGATACCTCAGGACAAAGCAGCTGCTCTCCAATTAAATCTGATTTTCTCTGCAGCATCTGTATTTTCCTTCACGTATCCACCCCCGACCTGCCCCGCTCTGCTCCGGCAAACGCCAGCACCCTTCTTCCCCTGGCATGTTGGGGATGCAATGGCATTCTTCCCCTCTCTGGCTTTGCCAAGAGGAATGCAAACAGGGCTAATGAACCCCTGCTGCTGCTTTTCCTCCCGAGGTTCCCCTCTAGCAGAGAGTGAAGGGCCTGAGCTCGTTAGGAACACGCTGTCGGTGAGCGCCGAGCACGCCGGCCGCGCGTCCGTGGAGCCAGCGTCTTGGATCTGCTCTGCCTCCCCTGATGTTCTTATTTTTAGCCTGGTGTGGAAAGCAAAAGGCAGGAATTTTCTGGTTTGGGAGTGAAGAGCTGGCTCTCCACAGCTTGTAAAGGATGCAGATCCCTTATGTCTCAATCCATGCTAATGAGAGTTTGATTTAGAGGAAGAGGAAAGCGGCGAATACCCAGCGAGAGGGCTCCAACTCCTCACAGACTGGACAACACATCCCACACCCAGCCAAGCTGAGCATCACCCCGACCACAGGCATCTTCCCTGCCTGTGAGACAGTGGGGACAGACCTGGCCGCACTGGGATGGGAGTGAGTCGGCTGCCTGGGGCTGAGAGGTTTCCAGGGATGCTGAGGGGTTTCCAGGGATGCTGAGGGGTTTCCAGGGATGCTGAGGGAGCCTGCTCCTGCCCAGGAGCATGCAGGGCAGGCAGGACCACAGCTGCCCACTCCTGCCCACAGGCACACACATGCAGGGAGTGATTTCTCCCTGCGTGGCCCTCCCCTGTTAGTGTGCCAGCGAGCTACAATGGGCTCTTTCAGCAAGGGCAGCTGACGGCGCGCTGGCAGCGATGCTGGAAGTAGAAATTTGCAGCTGGGGAAAAAGCAAATTCATTTCCAGGAGCTGTAGGGGAACGAGTGCCAATTTCCAAAACAAAACTGCCGTTTCTCTGCAAAGCTGACAGTTGCCTGGGAGCCGGAGGGAGGACGGGCTGCTGCTTTCAACTCCACATGCTGCCGGCTTAACGCTTTCCTGCCGGCGCGGTGCATGAGGAGCAGGGAGGCACCTCACACCCATCTCTGGCAGCACTGAACCCCACAGACACAAGTTTATCTCCCCCAAGGACACCGGTGTGCAGGAGGTGAGGGGGGTGAGATGGCTGTACCCCTGCTCCTGACCCTTCACACCCTTCCTTGGGGAAAGGTGGGGGAACTCACCACGAAGAAACAGGCTTCAAAGTCTCTCTGCCCAACAGCCCAGCAGCTCCCCAGGCTCTGCCCACTGCCCTGCGCCCACCACCCCAGTCAGACCCACACCAGTCCACTGCACTGGTCTGTTTTGACCCCTCTCCTCAAGCCTGAGTTATAAGAGGCGTGTTTATCCTGAGATAAGGAGAGGTGGAAGTTTACAGCCCAAACCCTCCCCAGCACAGGAGCAGAGAAACGACAGTGCTGTTAGCAACCACGGGCCCTCCTCCCCACTCTAATTAAAGGCTGTTTCCATGTCATCAAATGAGGGCTGGGAGTAGACACAGAGTTTACAGAAAGAATATTCCAGGCACGTTCTTGAATACAGCTGGGAAGGGGTGGGGGGGGGCAAAGGAGGGGGGGGAAAATACAGGGCTATTCTTCTGCCTGCAGCTGGCCGGCTCTGCAGCAAGGACCTCACAGTGGAAGAGCAGGTCCTGCCAGCCAAAGCATCCTCCTGCCACCGTAAGGGGTCAAAGCTGCCACAGCACCTTCTCCCCAAAAGCCAAAAGCCCTGCCTCAGGGACACACAGGTGACAATCCCTCCCCCCCAAAAATAGGCTTAGTGCTTCGACTGGAGCCAGGGACTGGCCCAGGAAACTCACCTCCACCTCGATGTAGTCATGGAGCTTCTTGCAGGTGGCTGCAAAGGTCTCTGATGTCCCAAATTCGAAGTACCACAGCTTGTTCTTCATCCTGGGGCACAGGGCAGCATCAGCATCCTGCTCTGAGCATCCCGATGGAGCAGCGCCTTGCCCCAGCCAGCAGTGGTGGGTGGGAGACAAGACCCTTTCCAGAGCTGTTGTGATGGGGACACGAGCCATGGATGGGGAGGGCACACCGGTGTCACAGCCCCAGGGAGCCAAGGTGTGGGGTGGGGTGGCTCAGGCAGACCTGGATCTGTCACCCTGCTGAGGGGGAGGGTGGGTGCTGGGCAGTCCCCTGGCACAGGACAGGGTGCTTCCACTGGCTCTCAGCAGAGCTGAGTATGGGCTGTCATCTCTTGACGGGGCACCCTGAAGCTGTGGGGGATGGGGTGCCCCACAGAAGGGAGAGGTGCCCCCAGCCTTCTCATCCTGCCTCGTGCCCTCCCCACAGCCTGCCAGGCAGCCCCTGTGCTAGGTTTTGATGGGGAGCTGTGAGCCAAGGGGAGATGAATTTCAGAGCAAAGCCGGATGCTTTGGTCCGTTTGGGATTTGTCCAGCAGGAATTTCTGAACACAGGGAAGGGGGTGGTCACAAGCTCCTGCTGCCATCATGCCACTTCCACCCACCCTGAGCACAGCAGGAGCGAGCCACAACCTGCTGCCTGCCCTGCTCCTGCATTCGTCACTAATTATAAAGCATGAACGAGCATAACGAGGTGTGTGGCCAAGTCCAAGCAGCCTGCTGCACTGCATGGGGCCTGAAGGAGCACCCCAGACCCCACTGTGCCCAGCCCCTGTCCCTGGCCATGCCTGGCACATCCCCTGCCCATCCCCTAAGGTTGGCTGAAGAACCGCACACCCTCCTTGGGCTCCTGCCAGCCCCATGGGGAGGGGGTTGAAAGTGGAGCAGACCCCAGCACGTCCAATGTTTGGGGACATCAGACAGCCCCATGGCAGCAGCAGGGACCACAGGCAGCCCTTACCTGCTGTTGAATTTCTCAGGGTGCTTTTCTCGCATGATGTGGAAGCGGTGGGCGATGGAGGCGTCCTGTGGGGAGAGGGAGTGTGGGGATGAGGGCAGCACGTGGGAGAAAAGACACCCCCCCCATCTGCTGCACCCTGGAAGCACACACCAGGATAAGGGGGCTCAGCTCTTTGCCCTCACTGCCAGCCCCCCTGGCACGGGGGTGCAGCGTGGGGGCTGTACCGATGGAACCGGGATACTGCTCGGTAAATGTCAACAGGCTTGTTAAATGAGACATAATTAGTGTGCTTGGCCTCCTTCCCTCAATCATAGGGACTCTGCATGGGGGTGATGCTGAGGGAGGGAGGGAGGGATTCCAGGAACACCCCAGGACCCCCCTCCAGTGAGTTAACTGGGGAATGGCTTGGAAGAAGGCGAAGGAAAAGTCAGGGAGGAAAGTGCAAGGTGCTGGGGTCTCCTTCCCTCAATCATAGGGACTCTGCATGGGGGTGATGCTGAGGGAGGGAGGGATTCCAGGAACACCCCAGGACCCCCCTCCAGTGAGTTAACTGGGGAATGGCTTGGAAGAAGGCGAAGGAAAAGTCAGGGAGGAAAGTGCAAGGTGCTGGCACCTCTCGAGTGCGCCCACCAGGCTGGATCTCTCCATCGACTTCACTGAGGTGCTTTCCACCAGCTGTGAATCCCCCTCTGATGGCTTGGACCTGGGTAGGGACTGTGGCCACAGCTCCCATGCTCTGCTGGCCTCCAGAGCTCTTCCCTCCTCTTTGCTGTGCCCAGGGGATTACGGTGGGCACGGCGTGGCTCCCACCTGGGCACAGCCACCCTGTGCTGCGCCTTCCCTACAGCTAAGAAGGGTGCATGCCATGCTCCAGACTGCCCCCAGGACCCAGCCCTGCCCTGCAGCACTCACCACCCCGATGGAGAAGTAGTTGTTGATGATGGTGGATGGCACAGGGTCTCCATTGGCCTCCCTGTCGCTGGGAATGACGTCTATCTGCCAGCGGTCCAGCATCACCTCAGTGCTGTGCTCAATGTCTTTCAGGACCTTCATCAGGTTTCCTCCTTCGTAGCCTGGAAGGGAGAGAAGATGGGGGCTGGAGGAGGAGGAGGAAGACGAAGGGGAGTGTGGCTGGAGTGTGGCTGGAGCTTGTTGGGTGCTGAGCACCCGGGGGAGCCTGGAGCTGCTGCCATGGCTGTGCCAGCGAGGTGCCCAGCTCATCCGTTCAGTGGTGCAGAGGCTTTAGCTAACGGCATGGGCTGCTTGCTTTGGGAAGGTGTTAGAGGCCCCAGGACTGAGATACAGCCTGGAGCCTTGTCCCAAGAGCCTGGGAGCCCTCCTTCCCCCAGGACAGCACCCACCCAGCTGCACTGGACTGTCCCCACAAGCCAGCCACCCCTCAGGGGATGCTCGCCCAGCCTTACCTCCTCCCCAGCGCAGGCACCGGGCCAGGTCATTGCCTGTTCCCAGGGGCAGGACAGCCACTGGCGGGTGCTTCACCAAGTTTGCCTTGTCTGCAATTTAAAGGGAGAAGTTTGGGGCTGAAAACACTCATTCCCTGCTCCTCTCCATGTCCCCCTGGGCCAGCAGCCCAGGGGCAATGCCATGGCAGGACCCCTGCCCCGCTCTTGCAGGGCGAATAACCAGGAACCCAGAGCATCTCTTCAGGGATGCAGACTCACCTATGCAGTCCAGGATCCAGCCCACCGTGCCGTCCCCTCCACAGGCAAGGACACGGAAATCCGGAGTGTCCCGGAAAAAGCTCAGCCTGGAAGAAGCCAGGAGAGACAAGGGGTAAACAGGGGGGACCAGAGGCCAGTGGGAGGGGGCAGAGCATCACCCACAACTTCTCCCTACCCTGGCGCGGGCCCGCCGCGGTCCAGGTTGTACACTTGGCGCGGGTTAAGCAGGTAGTGGAATTTCCGGAGGACCCTAGGAAGAGAGAGGCATGAGGGATGCCATGCAGGCGAGTCCCCCTTTGGGAGAGGTGCCAGGGCAGCCCAAGGGACCAGCAGCCCCTGACCCAGGGGAGCTCTCTCTCTCCCACCTACCGCTCTCCTTGCCTTCCTCCACTCTTGGGGTTCACAAGCACCAGGAGAGGGTGCGTCCCGGGCCGGGGGCTGATCTGGATGGCAGAAAGCAGAGCTGCAAATGCCCGGCCGCTGCAGGGCTCGGCGTGTCCCTGTGGCAGGGCTCACAGGAGGCCTGGAACAGCAGCCTACCTGCAGGCCTTGCCCATCCACTGTGGTGGAGTTGAACTTGAAGCCCTGGTTGTCCTCAGGGCTGGTGCTGGCAGGGGAGTCGCTCTCTGATCTCCGGCAGTGGGACTGCCTGTCCTTTGGGGAACAGAGGTGTGGATGCATGTGCCACCCCAAAAAGGTGGTGCTGGGAAAGGCTGGTCAGCCAGGGTGATGCCCTGCTGGGCCCCTGCTGCCTGCCAGCAAGGAGGGGGCACTTACCAGGACAACGGGGCAGATGTAGGAAGGCAGCAAGATGTGGTCGCGCAGCGGGCCCCCGTCGCACTCTGGCTTCACATGGGAAGCACATTTGTTGTGGAGCTGGAGGAGGCAGGAGGAAGGCATATTGGGGAGGGGACACCAGGCCCCTCCTCCCCTGGGGCTGGCCGTACAGGGTGCACTGAGGGTGCACCCAGGCCCCCCCACCCGTGTACTCACGGTGACTTGGCACCAGACGCAGTGCAGGCCAGTGATGCCCTGGTAGCACTTGATGCTCTTGTGGCATCTGTCACACTTCACAGGGGAATTGCCCTCGATCCAGGTATGCTGCATCATCTGCAAGGCACAGCACAGGGTGGGGGGTACTGGGGGGAACAGCACCCACTGATCTGAGGGGATCTCCTCTCCATTAAGGGCTGCCTCCATGATTTGGTCATTCTGCAAGGACCCGACTGACCCAAACTAGCCCCCTGCACAGCTGCTGTCCCTCCGTGCTGCTTCATGCAGCATGTTGGGGACACCCATCCCCTGCCCAGAGCTGCAGCAAACCCCAGGGCTGGGCATCTGGCGGGTTCTACCCTGCCAGGCTATGGATACTGGGAATGCCCATGTGCTGCTGCCCAGGACTCAAGGGACAAATCCCAAAAGCCATGGAGAACCAGGGCAGAAGATGGAGGGGCCAGCTGCTGCTCTCCAGGAGGGCTCTGCAGGATTCATGGCAGCTCAGAAACACGGGGCAGCCTACTCACACTCGTGTTTCTCTTGGACTTCACGTAGGTGCTGATGCAGGAGGCGATATCTTTGGACACGCACCGCTCGTGGACGGTGTACTTGCAGACTGGCAAGAGAGAAGAGGGTGGGGACCAGCATGGGCACTGCCCCTTCCTCACTCAGCCCGCAGCACCCACAGAGCTGGGTACCCGTGGGGGCCAATCCCTGCCCCC
The DNA here is from genome assembly GCA_022605575.1 of Laterallus jamaicensis coturniculus. NCBI lineage: Eukaryota > Metazoa > Chordata > Aves > Gruiformes > Rallidae > Laterallus > Laterallus jamaicensis. The sequence continues at coordinate 536,883 of JAKCOX010000164.1, read as the reverse complement.
AGAGCACTGGGGGTGCTGGGGTCTGGCAGGGGGCTGGGACTCACAGGAGCAGCAGAGGCCCTGCTTGCGGACCCCCAGCAGCATGGTGCGGCAGAAGTTGCAGTAGGCAGGTTTCTTGAAGTGCTTCAGCCTCCAGGCATGCTGCCCATCGTCCTTCACGTTCTGCAGGGCAGAAGAATGGAGGGCTGGGGGGGATGAGGGGTCACTCCCCCACTCAGCCCACCACTTTTATCAGCTTTCTAGCCTGTCAAAGCCCCCCCTCCCGTGCCTGTGGGAGTTCCCTCACAGCGGGACCACAGGCTCCCCCTGTTTCCCTTCTCCCCAGTATCCCTCAAGCATCCCTGCTGCCGTGCCCCCCACCCCCGACCTGGTTCCTGGCAGTCCTGGCACGGAGCTCTGGCTCCCTGCAGCCCCTTGGCACAGCCCAGCCAGAGGGAAGGTGACTCCACATCACCGTGGGGTGACCAACATAAGCCTCTTGCAGGAGCCACTTGAGATCCCCCGTTTGCTTGAGCCCTGCTGCCAGAAGACCTGTGCCCCCTCACTCCGCAGGAAGCACACACCAGGATGGGCACAGGGGAGCCAACCCACATGCTTCTGCACAACCTGACACCCACTTGGCAGGGCTGGGCCTCGACGAGCTTAAAACACACCACAGGGAAGTAAGGGGGGTGCCAGAACACACCCCCCCCATGTTCTCTGAGGCTCACCCCAGGAGAGGAGCTGGCATTTGGTTCTATTGAATAGTCACCAAACCGGAGCGCACTGTGGTCCCAAGAAGCAGCCCAGCCTGCCTGGGCACAGCAGCCAGCCACCACTGCAGCTCAAATCTGAGCTTGTAAAGGTTTGGGGGAGTAACAGGGGGGGGGGGGCGTCTGGTGGGGCCGGGGAGCCGGGGTCTGGCGCGGGGTTGCGCTGCGCCGCGCGTTGCCGGGGGTAGGGTGCCCTCCCGTGGTCCCTCCATGCCCTCCATCACCAGGCTCCTCCTCGCCCGCTGCTCCCCCGGCTGGGTGAGGGCCGAAAAGCGGGTGCTGGCACAAGCACTCACCGTCTCCATCCCTAGCAGGACCAGCAAGGGGATGGTGGTCATGCCGCCCCGGATCCACTCCTCCAGCGTCACGGTCCCGTCGTGGTCATAGTCGATCTCCTCCATCATCGCCTTCAGGATCTGGAGGAGGGAGGAGAGGCGGTGACAGGGTGATGCTACCGGCAAACCAGGCTCCAGCTGAGAGCCCCCACGGCCCCCCCAGGGCTGCCCCAGCACTCACAGGCTTCAGCTCAGTGGAGTCCCACTCCAGGTACTCGGCCACGTGCACCATCTGGTTGATGATACGATCCAGCTCCTGAGCACAGAAAGACGATGGTGGTGGGTGGGGGGGACAGCTTTTGGCACAGAGCACCCTCACAACCCCAGCTGGGGACCTATCCAGCCTACATCTCAATAGCACACACACACACACCCCCCACAGAGGGCCAGCGACACCCCCCTTCTCTGGGGGTGCTGGGTGCTTGCTCTCCCCTCTGAAAAGCTGCCAGAAAAAACACTTTGATAGAAGAGACTTTTCTTTGCAACAGGTTTCAAGGGAAACACCCAAAGGACAAGGAGAAAACATCCAGAGGGTTGGGGAGGGGGGGGTGGGGGAGGGCTGTGCCTGATTTTTCCTTCTCTAAAATGCCATGGTTTGATGCAGAGCTACAGTTGGCAGTGGGTTGGTATCTTCTAGCTGGATGCTGCGGGGCCAGTGGGCATCCCCTGACCACAGCAAATACCCCAACTGCAGCTCCGAGCGCCTCGCTGGGGCAGCAGGCATCCCATTAGGGCCCTGCATGTTTCCAGCCCCTACCCACCCCACAGCCCCAGCTGCTTTCTCCCCCAGGATAGGCTTACTGAGCTGTCCAGGAGGCCATTCCCATCAGTATCGTAGAGGCGAAACATAACTGGAGGGAGAAGAGAAAGACAACTGCAGGTTAGAGCCCAGTGTCACGGTGCCAGGGTTGTGGGACAGGAGCAGCACCGTGCCATCTTGGCCTGGGTGAGGTGTGACCCAAAGGCTGCAGGGTATCAGAGCGAAGTGGCAGCCCCCCCCAGCTCCTCCTCTGCCAGACACGGGTGCTGGAGGGGGAGCAGAGCAGTCTTCTCAAGCGATTTTCATGTTTCAGCCTTAAAAAGCAAGCAGGAGCATCCAGCCCCTCACCTCTCCTCATGGGAACCCTCCCCAGGCTCCAGTCCCAGTCCCCTGTCCCCCCAGCGTGACCAGTAGCCCATTGCCACGGGGTCACACTTACACTCCAGCTTGTCCTCTGCCCGTCCCCTCTCCAGCAGGGACAGGTAGCAGACGATGTCCTTCAGGTGGACCACCTGGGCCAGGGGGGTGGGAGGTGGCAGGGGGGATGCTTTCAGGGAGCTGTGGCTCTTCCGCAAGCTGAAGGGTAACTTCTTCTCCACAGTCCTCGTGCCTGCGGGCAAGGAAGCAGAGGGTGGGATGAAGGCTGTGCCAGGAGCCATCCCCAGCTGGGACACAGGGCTGGGAGCATGAGCCCTGGGGCAGGGACCCACTCGCTGTGGGGCTGGGTGCCCCTGCAGGAGGGGGGCTGAACACTGCCAGGCGGTCACCAGGACGCAGACCCCACACCTCTGGCACTGTGGGTGTGGGCAGGATGAGTGATGGCAGGCCATGGGGTTGTGCCACCCAGCCCAGAGGAGTGAGAAGATTGGCTGGGGGCAGGATGGATTGCTGCAGTACCGGACAGCCCACGCTCATGGCTGCCCATGCCAGCGACAGCCTTCAGCAGATGGCTGCTCCCAGCAGAGCAGCCCTTGCCAGCACTCTCCTTCAGGGCTGGCAGGAGCTTGGCGGGAGGCAGCCATGAGTTACCACTCCTGTCACCCCTGGCTAGGAGCTGCTGCTGGGGAATTAAGATGTTGACCGGCAGCGGCTCTGTGGGATGGGATAGGTGGCTTAAGTTTGCAAAGCAAAGGTGTCAAGACACCAGGAACCCACCGAGTTTGGAAGGTCACTGCCACCACCCTGGGGACCTGACCAGCCATGCTGCTGAGGCAAGGTATGGCTGCATGGCTTGGGAAACCAGGGAGGGCTTCTCACTGCCCGTGTCCCCCACAGAGGCCCTGTGGAGCTCACCTGGCGACTGAGGGCTGAGCAGGGACCCAGAGGAGATCTTTGAAGAGCCTGAGGAGTTGTGAACAGAAGGGGTGCCAGTGGTGGACTTCTGAGAGGATGACCTGGACCAGCTCGGGGAGGCATTGGGGATGGATGCTGGGGTGAGGGATGCTGGCTGTGGTTCAGTCATGGTGCCATGGCAGCTCTTAGGCTCAGAAGCATGTCGCCCCAGGGCACTTAGAAGCGTTTTCCCATTGATCCCTGCAAAGCAGACATACACCCACGTGCAGTTTAACACCAGAGTGCAAGCCCCTTCCTCCAGGAACCCTAATCAGGCTGGCACCCCAGCCCCAGGGCTCTCTGAAGGACTCTGCAGCAGCCCCTTGCCCTCCTGCCTGGTCCGGCATCTCCCAGCAGCGCTCGGCAGGTGCCAGCAGCGCTCCTGTCCCTGGGTGCCAGCTGCCACACAGCTCAGGACCAACGAGGGGAGGACATGACCCTCCACCACCACATCCCAAGGCAGCAGCCAAGCACCCAGGGAGGTTTCTCCCTTTCCTTTTGCAGTTTATAGTCCTTTCAGCAGATGGTTCCAAGTGCTGCAAATCCACCCAGGCAGTGGCCAGGGGAGGCAGGAGATAGGGGCCCAGCACCCACCCCTGCTCTGGGTGCAGCTGAGCACTTGGCAGCTGCCCACACTCGTATCCATGACAGGGGCACAGGCCACCTCGGTCTGGATGGAGATGCCAACATCGAGTGACTTGGGCCCTGAATGCATGGAGGAAAGGGAGGAATCAGCACAATGACCCCTTGTGGGTTCCCCACCCTGGAGAAAGCTCTCCTCTCCCCAGAACAACGCAGGGTCCCTGGGAGCCTGTGCATCAGATGGGACAGAGGTAGGCTGCGTGCTGGCCCTGATGTGACCCACTACAGGTGCCACCCTGCAACCTTTGTCCCTGTGGAGTGGCACTGGAGTGAGTCCAATGTGTCACCGTGCCACGATGAGCTGGCTGGGCGGTGGGGCAGGGCTGGCTCACCGCGGGCACTGAGCTGCGAGACGCCCGGGCTCTGGCGCTGGGTCTCCGGGGAGGCTTGGCATATCTTACGCCTGAAGGAGGTGAAGAGGTGTTGGCAAAGTTCCTCAGGCACATCCGCCTCCAGGTAGGTCTTCATGAAGAGGCAAAAGCCCTCGTAGTCGATGGGCTGGGGAGGGGACAAAGGAGGTGCTGGAGGTGCCACCAGCACCCCATGGGGATGCAGAGCTGCTGGTGGCAGGGGGACAAGAGTGCCCTGGGACCCTCTCACCAGGCATGTCAGCTGCAGAGCCCTGCCCAAAGCCAACGGCTTCCCAGATCCCAGAAGTGGGACCTAAAGGGGCCCAGAGGTAGCAGGGCCAGAAACCCCCAGGGCCCAGCATGGCTGAGCCGGGCCAGTGGCATTAGGGGCAGGGATGGGAGGAGCTGGGTGGTGGGAGGTGGTGGGACAGCACTTGGCAGGGGTGGTGCAGCAGCTGGCCCGCCTGCCTGGGGGTCTGCAGACCCCTGCCCAGTGGGCAGCTCATTGGAAGGACAAGAGGCTTTGACAGAACCGGGTGCTCAGCTCTCAGCAAACATTTGAGGAACTAAACCCAGACCTTCTGGCACAGCCAAAGGAGGCTGGGGGTGTTGGAGGCAGAGGGGTATAATGAGTTGTGCTCTGCAAGGCTCTTTCTATCATCCTCCCAAGGTCTCCTCGCCTCCTCCCTCCCCACTGGGCATCCCCATCACATTGAGACGCTGCCTTCCCTATGGCTTTTGTGGCCCCAGCTGGAGCAAGGGTCCCGTGGTGCCCTTGAATAGCAGGGCAGTCTCATTGCCCCTCCTTGCTGCATTCAGCCCACTGCTTTTTCTCTCTCTGCCTCACTCCCCATGATTACAGCCCCTGTGCACGGCTCTGTCCTGCCAGCACACTAATAGGTCTCTCTGAAAGCACCACTTGGAAACAATAATGCCAGCCTTCCCCCGGGCGAGGTGCAGGGCTGCCCCTGTCCCCGCGCTGGCAACAGCAAAGCCACCTGCTCAGGTAAGAGCCAGTCCCTCCTGGCTCCCTCCTGGCAAGGAGGCACCCCACAATACTCCTGGCAAGGCAGCCTGCAGCCAGCACCGGATGGCAGCGTGGCTGTGGGTCCCGGCAGCGCTGGTGGGATGGGGTGGGACGGGGTGGGATGGCAGCCTGGTCCTCAGGATGCCTCAGGGGAGATGCAGCAGAGATGCTCCCCATCTGTGGGAACACGGGCTGTGGGGAGAGGTGGACAGACAGACCTGCCCTCCCCTGGTTGGTTTTAGCTGCAGGAGCTGGGCTGGGGGAGTCAGTGGGGTGGGGGGTGGGAGCTGCCAGCAGCATGGGGGGAGGCTGGAGGGGACAGGGCCATACCTGTTCAGGGTTGTACCTCGAGAGGACGCCATCGCCGTGGAACTCCTCCAGGACATCCTTGAGCTTCTTGGTGGAATCTGGGGAGACAAAAGGTGTCAGCACACTGAGCACGGCATCCCCTTTGCTGTTAGATCACCATTCGGGAAGGTGGAGATGAATTATCAGCTGGATACAGAATTTCTGGTCCTCTCCATGCCCAGGAAGGAACCATCCATGCCCTGCTTTTCCCTCCTGCTTTCCAGAGTGGGGTAGATATGTAAAGTGTGCCAGCAGGGATGGGGCCTCTTCCTCCTACCCACGTGAAGATAAAGGCAGACACTGGGCAAGGAAAGCCTGGACCACCCCTGGACTGCTCGGGAACGATGCTGAGCACAAAGCCTGGCGATCCCTGTCCTGGACCCTCCACACAGGGTTTGGGTGCCTGCCCCCATGCTGAGAGCTGGTGGCTCCCAGCATCCCCTCAGCAGTCTGAGCTGTCCCCAAAGCCTGCCCCAGGCTTCCCATCAGCATCCCTGGGAGACATCAGGAAGGAGAACCAGAAGGGTACTGCTCCATGCTCCCAAGTTCTCCTGGCTGGGTGCCCTCAGGGCTGGAGGGACACAGGTCCTTCCAGAATTGAGAAATAAGGGAAAACTGTTAAACAAGATGAAGGGGAGGTAATGTTAAGCCTTAACCTTCAAACACAGACCTTGGGGTTTGTCCATTTAGAAGGCTCTTGGCCACACCAGCCCTGTTAACTGCTGTGAAATCCTCTCTCGAAGCAGGGAGGCTATGCTGGCTCCTGCTCCCCCCAGCCATCCCTCTCATGAGGACAGAGCTCAGCACTGGACTGACCATCCAGGATGCCAGGAGCAGGTCTAGGGGTCACAAAGCACTACTGGAAGCCAGCGTGTGCTCAAGGGAGGGGTTCCCAGCCCCAGGGTTGGGAAGGACCCACGGAAGGAACCCCAACCCTGCTCCCCGGCTGGCTGCCAGACCACCCTCCTGGGGAGGAGGCAGCTGCCTGCGCTGCAGCCTTGCTCATCACACTCTGATTAATGAAACCAAGACGCTGTACATGTTCCCAGCTCAGCATTACAGATGGTGTTTTACAGCCTGTGATTCAGGAAAGCAGAGCCCGTTCTCCAGAGAGGAAGGACAAGATGCAGACAGTGACGCTGAGCACACCCCTCTGCCCACAGCCCTGCCTGCCCCTGCCTGGGATGCCTGGCAGGTAGGCAGGGAGCAGTTTGGGTTGGGAGACGGTGCCTCCCGGTGTTGTAAGCCTTGACCCTGTTTGCCTCACCCCTACGATGGGCAGTGGCACCACGGGCATCCCCGGGGTGGGTTCATGGGGTCCCCTTTCCTTCCCAGCACTCTACCACGCAGCCAAAGGAGCCCATTCACCCCAGGGTCATGCTGCCCTGACATTTCACACCGGTTCTCCCTCTGTCCCATAATCCTGACAAGGATTTCCTGTCCTCTCTGCCCTGCTCTCAGCACCTTTCTGGGCTGCGCTGCCTCTCCACTGCCCAGGCTCCCTCCCCAGTTGCTCACAGCCCCAGGACCAACCCCCCTGCACTGCTGCCAACCTCCTCTCCTCAGCAGGAGCTGCAAGAGAGGCTTGCTCTACAAAAGTGCTAAGTAAAATTACTGCAGAGGGTTGGCAACTCGAGCTGAGCCGTGTTTGGGAAGAGCCAGCCTGCTTTCCTTGCTGGCATTTCGCTTCCCTAACAAACGTGGGAGCCAGCCGCCTTTGGAGGGACCAAGCTGTGCTCATGCGTGTGTCCCCCAAAGCTGGGGTGATGGGGAGACTCATGCTCTGATAAATCCTCCTAGGTGCTCCTAGGACTCCTCTGCCATGCCCCACTGGCCAGTTCTGGGGGTCAGGCACCTTCTCAGCCTCCCTATCCAAAACCCAAGAAGATACCTAGCTCTCCAGGAGGACACCGATGCAGAACAGGACTTATAAACCCCTCCCTGTGTCCTGGGATGGGGGAAGCATGGGGGGGCACAGAGTACTTACAGTCTGTGTACTGCTGGAGCTGGGCAAACTCGGCGGGGCTGAGCGAGATCCACCCACCATCGCTCATCTTGGGGGGGCAGGCCCCAAAGCGGGGGCCACGAGCCGCTGCGCTCGCCGTGCCAGGCTCAGCGCCGCGTCGGCTGCTCGGTCACATCGGCACCGTGAGGGGCACGGGGGTCTCTCTGCCTGCTGGCACCATCTTGCTGAGCAAATGGGCAGCAAGCCCCGGAGCTTCAGAGCACCTGGTCAGCACCTTCCTCCCTAGAGAAGAAAGAGAGGAGGGGGGTTCAACAGTGCCCAGCCTGTGGCAGGCAGAGGCCAGCTCCTGCCTGCACCCGCTGCCCTGCCGCAGCCCCCCAACCCTCCCAGGAGAGTCGCCTGCAGCAGTGGGGTGGCACAGGGGGTGCATGAGCGTAGAAGTAGGGTGCAAGGGTGCTATCCCAGCTGGGGAGTGTCTACCCCCAACAGCCATGGGGACCCCCGCTCTAGGCACCCTGTGGGAATGCAGAGGGGACATGCCAGCTGCAGCGTGGAGCCAGGAGACATAGGGTTGAGGGCAAGGAAGTGTGCAGACCCCCTTGCCAAGCAGCCATTCCCGGGGGGACCCCTCTGCCAGGCAGCTGGGACGGTGCCACCCACAGTGGTCGGGGCTGTGGCAAGGCCAGCAGGCAGGGAACAGAGCTCGTTGGGCAGGGAATGGAGCTCGTTGGGCCAGGAACAGAGCTCGTGGCCTTATTTACCCCCAGCACCTTCCAGGGGGAAGCCTGCGTGATAGGAGCAGAAGGAAGGACACCATTAATTATAGAGAAGCAGCAGTGCCCAGAGGCAGGGAATCTGAAGGAGTGGGAACCTCCCAAGCTGGTGGTGACCTTTGGCTGGCTCTGCAAATGATTGTGAATTAAAATCTATGTTCAAAAGCAAGAGCAAGGGAATCTGCTCAGGCTGGAAGAGCCTGTGCCACAGAGGAGGTGTCAGTAGGCCTCCAGCCAAGCAGCCCTTCCCAGGCCCGCTCCAGGCCACCCCCAGGCCCGCTCCCGGCCACCCCCAGGCCCGCTCCAGGCCACCCCCAGGCCCCTCCAGGCCACCCCCAGGCCCCTCCAGGCCACCCCCAGGCCATCCACTTGCAGGATTCAAGCTATAGTCACTTCTACCCTTGACCAAATCGGCCATGGGGGAAAGGGCAGCTCCCTGAGGAGGCAGCTACACCCCAAGGAGCGGATGAGAGCAGTTTGGTCTCGATTTTAGGGCCATCCCCTTGCTAAATGTTGGCTCGCAGTTCCCACCAGCCTGAGGTGACAGACTGGAGAAAGGGGAGCACGGGCAAGCCGGGAAGGGCCGCGCTGCTCAGGGCAATGTTTTGGGAGCACCTGCACCCCCAACGGCTGGCTGGGCTGCCCACAGCCCCTTTTTGAAGGGGAAAAGGCATTTGATTGAGGAGAGTGAGTCATTTTGGGGTGCTGCTGGATCCCACATGCCATATCCCCCAGGCGGTGTCCCTCAGGACAGCGGCGGGGCACAGAGGGGCAGCCCTTTAACCCTTTGTCCTCCAGATTTCCCCCTCCAACCATCTCTGGGAAAGTCCTTCTCCTCCAGCCCAGCGCCCCAGGACAGCCTTGGTGTCAGCAAGAGGCTGTGACAACCCTCACAGGGTTTTTGGGACAAGAATCGCTGCTCAGTCCCTAGCAAACCCAATTTCCTTTGCCAATGTTATTTTGGCTCTAACTCTAGCCAGGGCACATAGACAGGCCCAATGCAAAGCCCCATGTCGGAGGAGGAGGAGGAGGGAGTGCTGCAGCCCCCTCCTCAGGGCTACAGGGAGGACGGTGACCCCCAAGTGAGCAGCACAAGGCTGAGCACCCACCCAGATGGGTGCCTTGGGGACACTCGTCCTCAGCAATCCCATCCCTCAGGGGATGAGCTGGCAGGGGTTTGGGGACCCCCAAAAGATGCTTCTGCTGGTCCTGCCCGAGATGACATGGGGACAACTTCCCTGGAGCAGGGGGTGACTGCCCTGCTCTGTCCTCAGGACACTTGTGTGGGGACTGCACACAGCCCCTTGCTGGGGTCCTGCCAGCTCTGTGGCAACTCACCTCCAGCCATCCCAGCTCATCCCAATGGCTCTTTGTCCTCATGCCACCAACTGGGGACGAGCTGGACGCTGGTTTAGGGCTAGAAAAACCCACCCATCTTCCCATACTGGCACTAGTTTTCTGTGGATCTGCTTTTCCAGTGGAAACATGGGGTTTGCACTTTTCTGAGATGAAGGGTTTGTCCCAAGGGGTCTCCAAGGCTGGTCCAGGAGCACTTGGTCTCTAAGAAACCCTCAAGGAGTGCAGGCAGCCTTCCTGTTTCCTGTCAAACAACCTGTTTTGTTTAATCAGAACCTGGTTTTTATCCTAAATTCATACAAGGCAAGGCTGAGAGAGCAGAGCTAGCTCAGCCTGCAGAAGAAAAGGTGATGGGGAGCGCCTGGCTGGCTCCAGCTGCCTGAAGGGTGCACCAAGGCATCCCATGATGGACAGCAGGAAAAGCATCCCTCGCTTCTTTTAAAGGCAGGTCACAGAGCAGCATGGAGCAATAGAGGACAAGCAAAGTGGAGCTAATCGGGCTATCCCAAGGGGCTTTCCCCCAGCAACTGTTGGAATAACAAATGCCACTTCTGGCACATCAGCCTTGGATTTCAGGAAGGGCAGGAAAAAGCCTCCTTAGGAATCCAGCTGCTGCTTGTTTGGCCGCCCTCTGAATTGTCAGCGGCAAATTATGTTCTATTAAATCAAATTTGCCTCTCTCTAAAAATAGCTCCCCTACTAGTGTTACAAATAACACCGGATTACCCTGCCTGAAAGCACTTCCCGGGACGTGGCCACTCTCCCCCTCCCTGCTCCCTGCCCGCCAGCCGCGCGCGTGGGCTTTGCCGTTCTGCCGGCACCGGTGGCGCGGCGTGACTCAGGGCGGCTGAAGTGGCTGGGGGAGGATGGAGAGATGGGGGGAGAAGGGGGCTCTGATTGCCTCCCAAGCTCTCCGCAGGGAATGAGCTGGTGCTGGAGCCCTTGGGAAGCCCCTACATGGAGCATCCTGCCAGCTCTGGGGCTGGGTGAGGGAGTGGAGGGCTAGGTGAGGGGTGATGGAGGAGGCGCCGCGGGGAGCATCGCTGGGTACAGGCAGAGGCACAGCTCAGGGGGAGCCAGGGCCTGGCCATGTAGGGCCTGAAATGCTCACGTCAATGAGGGAGATGCCAGGCTGAAGCTGGAAACATGCCAGCCCCCCCCCTGCCAGTGAGCGGGGCCTGTCCCAGGGCAGTGGGCATGTCTCGATACTCACACGAAAGGGCTGACCACAGGGGCTCCTGGGAGAGGTGATGGGAGGGCAGAGGAGCTATTTCACCAGCCAGCCAGCTCTGCCTCCCCACCAGCCATCCCACTGGCCACCTGGCACTGGCAAGGACAAAGAACCTGGTCCCACGGCTGCTCCCTGGGCACGCACGCAACACGGTGCCATGGGGCTTGCTGCAGGTTCAGGAGGGCTTGTTCCACCAGTACCTGCCTGCCCTCTCTGGGACCAGAGATAGTGAAGGAGAGCTGATTCCACCCAGTGGTGCAGGACAACTGTGGGCAGTGGGACAGCAGCTTGCAGGTCCCAGCAGAAGAGCCTCGACAGGCTCTGCAGGGGCATGCAGATGGAGCTGCAAGCACATGCCTTGCCCACTGGAGATTCCTACTTCAGGTGCCCTTTGGGAAGGGAAAACATTGGCTCCTCAAGCTTCAGGAGAGTGTGCAAGAAGCGAAAGCTCCCACCAGGCATATGCACACATGCACACACAGCCCTGTAGCCCCCCCAACAGCAGCAGGGTACAGCACAGCCCGAAGCTGGGCCTGCTGAAAGCCACGGTCACTTGAAACATCTCCTGGGGCAGAGGCACCGCAGGTCCCTGCAGGAACAGCGTTTTTCCAGGCCACCCACCCCATCTTTTGGGAAGATCAGCCTATTTTTGTGCTGGGCTGAAGAGAAGCCCCCGAGGCGGTGGGTGGAGTGTGACTCCCTCCTGTCCTGCTGCTGCAAACCACCCCAACCCAGTCACGCTCAAACTATTCTCTGTGGTGACAGAAGAAAACACTTTCCTCTGCATTTTGCCAGCCTGAGCAGGACACTCAGGACCTTCCTTGTCCCTGCCCACAGCTCACCCATGCTGGGTTTCGCCCTGCGCCCCACCACCACCCCGTGGGGGGCCAGGCGTGCTGTCTGGGCGCTTTGCACCAACTCTGCTTTGGGTGCTGGGCACCCCTGCGGCTCTGAAAGGTGCTGGCAGAGGTTCCTGCAAGCCTATGCCACTGGGCTACCACTCACAGCCCTGGTCCTACGGCTCTTTCCCACCAGTAGCAGCAGTTTTCAGGGGGCTGTGCCAGCCCCCCGCTCCCCTGCCTTTGGCAGCACCCCAACAAACACAAGCAGAGGTGGCTGTCCATGCACAACCCCAAACCTCACGTGTACACATCTGTCAGGAGCACCTTGCTGGCACCCTGCACCCGCTCCCAGCTGCAGAGCATCCTTCCCTGGCAGCTTTTAAGCAAGCTAGCAGCACTAGGAGATGGTCCCCTCTCCTTGACCGCCACGTCCGGAGGACATGTGCCACCACTGTGACCAGCTCTCACATCACAGGAGCTATTTCCCACGCAGGAAGCCACACAGAAAGAGGAGGGTAGCCATGGCTGGGCCTCTGGCTGCAAACATACCAACACCCAGTAGTAAACTGGGAGCTGGTGGAGCTTGGCTCAGCCCAGCCCAACCCAGGGACAGTAGGACCTAGCACAGCCCCCCTGGAGCTCACACCCCCCCCAGCTTCAGCTTGATGGGACAGCTCAGCTCACACCACAGGGACACCAACAACCATCCAACTTACTGCTGCTGCCTTTTTAGAGAACAGTGCTGCTGGCTGAGTTAGGAGCAGGCTGGAGCTGAGCTAGGCTGCCTTTCGGGAGAGACTGTCCCCTCACCACCTCCCCTGCAGATCCCAGCAAGGCTGGAGCCTGTCTCATGGAAAAGCCCCTTCCCACCCCAGACAGGGAGGCAGCAGCTGGACCCCCCTTGCAGCATGGGGGCTCCATCACCCTGCACCTAAAAACCCAGGGCTTCCTGCAGCCAGCACTGGGCATCCTGCGGTGGGGAGTCCCCTGGGTTAACCCCACCTTGGTGTGGGACGGCGCTGCTCTCCAGAGCTTTGACATACATCCTTCTCCCCTTTCATCCCCTGAAACAACCTGAAGAACAAGTTGCAGCAGCCTCTCTCTGCAGGGCCAGGCCCCCTCCACACCTGCCTCCCAAAGCGACTGGCCCCCAACAGTTTGCACTTAATGAGGAAGACACTGATGAGCTTTTCCAGCCTGGCGACACGGGGGACTTGGGCTGGTGCTCTGCCGCTTGAGAGGGCGTGTGGTCGGTCTCAGGGTAAAGCTGAGAACCAGCACACGTTGAGACACGGGTGAAGATCGCATCGCCGCCCCTGCCTGCATTACAGCCTGGGTGGCAGCCTTCTCCACCCTGGGGGACGAAGGGGTGCTGCCCTGTCCTCCCCGATCCTCAGAGCACCCCTCCCAGGGTGGCTCCCCCCCACCCCACCCCGCCTGGACACCGGGGGACCCCTACTCCCGCACCCTAGCGCTGCCCCACTCCTCGAGTCGCTTCAAACCCGGCCCAAACACCTCGGGACGGGGTCGGGACCGGCCCGGGGTGGGGGTCACTGGCTCCGAGCACACTATCGGGGCGCGGGGAGCCGGCGTGGGGGGGCAGCGAGAGCCACCAAGTCGGTCCCGGCCGGGGCAGGAGGTGGCGCTGGGCGAGCGGCGGTCCGGTGGGTGCGGGGGTCTGCCCACGGAGCCAGGGGACGCGTCCCCGGACACCCCCCTCCCCCTTGCCGCAGCCCCGCGTCCCCCCCACCGCTGTCCCCTTACTTGGAGGCGGCGGCGCGGTGCCATCGGCGGGGTCGGGCTCGGCTGGGTCTCTCCGGTGGCGGCGGCACCGGGGTTGCCGGTTCCCGGTCTCGCTGGGCAGCCCGGCAGCTCCCCGCTCCCTCGGCGAGGCGGAGCCGGGCTTGGGGGGGGGGGTGGGGAGGTGCGGGGGGGATGCGAGCGGGCCCAGCCCGCTCCGCCCGCCTCCGCCGGCACCGGCGGACGGCCGGGGAGAGGAGGAGGAGGAGGAGGAGGAGGAGGAAGAGGAGGAAGAGAAGGAGGAGGAGGAGTTGGAGGGCAGCGCCCGGCGGCCACGACCGCGCCCCCGCCTCTCCCCGGGCCCGGGGCGGCGGAGGGACGGGAGCTGCCGGCCCGCGCGGAGCGGGGACCCGCGTTCCTCTGCTGACACGAACTCCTTCGGACTGCCCGGCACCAGCACCCCGCGGAGGGGCTTGCCCCGGCCCCGCACCGCGCCTCGCCGCTCCTGGCCCCGGACCGCCACTTCCCTGGGGCTACCACCCCCCCGCACCCCCCAGCACCCCGGGTTCTCCCGCACACCGGGTTCGCCCTCACCTTGGTCTCTCCCGCACACCGGGCTCTCCCGCACCCCAGTCTCTCCCGCACACCGGGCTCTCAAGCACCCCCCAGCACCCCGGTCCCTCCCTCACCCCAGTCTCTCCCGCACCCCAGTCTCTCCCGCACCCCGGTCTCTCCCTCACCCCGGTCTCTCCCGCACCCCGGTCTCTCCCGCACCCCGGTCTCTCCAGCACCTCCCAGCACCCCGGTCCCTCCCTCACCCCGGTCTCTCCCACACCCCGGGTTCTCCCGCACCCCGGTCTCTCCCGCACCCCGGTCTCTCCCTCACCCCTGTCTCTCCCGCACCCCGGTCTCTCCCGCACCCCCCAGCACCCCGGTCTCTCCCTCACCCCGGGTTCTCCCTCCCCCCGGTCTCTCCCTCACCCCAGTCTCTCCCGCACCCCAGTCTCTCCCTCCCCCCGGTCTCTCCCTCACCCCGGTCTCTCCCGCACCCCAGTCTCTCCCTCCCCCCAGTCTCTCCCTCCCCCCAGTCTCTCCCTCCCCCCAGTCTCTCCCTCACCCCAGTCTCTCCCTCACCCCGGTTTCTCCCTCACCCCAGTCTCTCCCACTTCCCCAGCGTTTCGCCCATGGCAAAGGTTGCTCTTTCCAAAGGAATGGAACAACCAACAAAACCCAACCAACCACCACCACCACCAACAACAACAACAACAACAACCACCACCAAAAAACAGCCCAACCAGATCAAAAAGCATTTCTCTTTTCTTTCCATGACGTGCCTGCCTGCTCGGGGTGACACTATTTCAGGCATGTCTATTATTTATGCTTTGCTATATTTGTATTAATTAGAGACGCCATCCATCTACGTAGTTCTCCAACTTCCAAATTAACAAGAAGAAAAGAAGCCTGAGAAGGAGCCTGACAGTTGGGACTGAACTTCCTCGGGAGGGATGGGCTGCGCCCCGCATGCCGGCACCGCATCCCCCTCCTGCCCTGCGCCCAGCATCTCTCAGTCCCTCTTTAACTCCCTCCTTCCTGGCAAAGGTCCCACAGAGGTGGGTCAGGGCTCCTGGATGGGATGCTGAGGGTGGCAGGGTCTCCAGAGTCGTGCCAGTTTTAGGGGTGGTGGTGGCACTTGTGTTACTTATGCCAGCACAAGGGGAGCATCCCTTCAAAGCACCCACCCAGTGATGGGCTGTGGGGGAAGCATTGGGAAGAGGACCCTGATCTCCTTCACTGCCACCCACCTTGCCCACCTGGCTGAGGGTGGCAGGGTCTCCAGAGTCATGCCAGTTTTAGGAGTGGTTGTGGGGGTGGTGGGGGTGGCATTTGTGTTACTTATGCCAGAGCAAGGGGAGCATCCCTTCAAAGCACCCACCCAGTGATGGGCTGTGGGGGAAGCACAGGGAAGAGGACCCTGTTCTCCTTCACTGCCACCCACCCTGCCCACCCAGCTGAGGATGGCAGGGTCTCCAGAGTCGTGCCAGTTTTAGGGGGTGGTGGTGGTATTTGTGTTACTTATGCCAGCACAAGGGGAACATCCCTTCAAAGCACCCACCCAGTGATGGGCTGTGGGGGAAGCACTGGGAAGAGGACCCTGAGCTCCCTCACTGCCACCCACCCCAGCCGCCTGCCCCGGGGGGGTGTAACCTGTGTCATCACCCTGCTAAATTGGGTGACCTCTCTCTCTCCTCTCCCCTGAGACAAGCGTCCCAGCCTTGTCCTTGTCCTGTCCCACGGCTCCAGGTCACTCCATCCCAGGGAGGTGGCAGTTTGCCAGATGTGTGGGTGGGAGGAAGAGGAGAACAGGGAAGGCTCCTGACTGGACACCAGCTATTGCCTTCAACCAGGGCACCGGGGCACATCAGCTCTGGGCTGGGTGAGCAGCACCCCAGACAGAGCTGGTGGAATACCTCCTGCAAAGACCCAGCTGGCAGACATCGAGTCTTTTTTTTCCAGAAAGAAACCTTGCACCAGATGAAACCTTGCCCAGCTCAGCATGAGCCTTGCAGGAGCAATGTACTTGGGATGTGCTGGTACCCCCAGCAATGCTCTCTGGCCAGCAGCATCCCCCTGAGGCTTTCCAGATGGCTGTGAGCCCCTGCAGCTTTTGCCAGCTGTTGGGAATGGCTGTGCACGAGTGGGGCATGGATGGTTTTTTCAGGCAGGGGATCCAGGCTGACCAGGAGAAGCTGATAGCAGAGTGCTGCACTCCCTCACCCTGCGTCAGGGTTGATGATGCTCTTGGTGAAACACTCCCTGCACGACCAAATGAAAGATTTTCATTCTTTCCCCTCCTCCAAGTAGGAATTCCTTCCAGGGATTAAATTAGTAAATTAAAATGGGAGAAAGACACAGTTGTTATGATTAGGCACAAGCCCTGGTGACAGTGCCTCTCCCTTGTGGCTCTGCATGCTGCATCCCGGCGCATTCCCACCTCCACTGAAGGGCTGTGGACAGCAGGTGCACAGCCTGGATTGATCCCTTAGAGGGAAAGGCACTGGGGTTAGGGTTTGGGTGGATGAGAGCTACCTAGGGGTGCCTTAAACACCGATCCCCAGGCCTGAAAGCCTGGATCGTGCAGCCTGTGGTGCTCTGCATCAGCAGAAGAAGGAGGGTCCCTTTGCTGGG
Source organism: Laterallus jamaicensis coturniculus (assembly GCA_022605575.1). Classification (NCBI taxonomy): domain Eukaryota; kingdom Metazoa; phylum Chordata; class Aves; order Gruiformes; family Rallidae; genus Laterallus; species Laterallus jamaicensis. Next base: position 520,243 of record JAKCOX010000164.1, on the reverse strand, counting down.
GCATTGGCAGCCGTGGTCCAGGGGTGCCAGCAGCAGCTCCAGCCTCCAAGCATGCCAGAGGTGAAAAATCAGTGAAGTGGGAAGAAAAAAGTGCTGGTGTGGGTACACTGCTCTGTCTCACCCCCCCTCCCCCCCCACCCGAGGATTCATAACTTCTGTGGATCACTGATGACCCCCCAGAGACCCCACAGCTGTGGGGCTCCTTCATATTCATGAATATGAAGACATACTCACGACATCTTCAGCTTTTAAGACCCTGTCCCATATCTTGGACAGGCTCATCTCCCCAGTGTAGGCTTGAGTTGCATCAAATCTTCCTCCTACTGTGTCCTGCTCCTGACCCAGGATCAAGACACCTCCAGGTTTAATTGGGTGCCAAGGAGCAAGATTCTCCCCAGTGCCAAGCTTTTCTCCATCCTGAAAAGCCTCCCACATCCCATCTCTGGTTGCCCATGTCACACAGATATGATGCCTCTTTCCATCACTAATGAACTGAGGGAGCTGGGCAACCTTACCATTAAGCCTGAGACCTGGACTGGCTAAGCCTTGCTTTCCAGATTAGTGCAAGCAATGCACTGAGAGCTGGATGGATTGGAGCCCCAGCTTCTAACCCCATCCATAAAAGCCATCACATTCTGCCTGGCAAAAATTGTCCTTCTTAAACCTGAGGCAGGACAATTCCTTGTTCTGATGCTCAGTGATTTCTTCTTTCCTCCCTAGTTTCCCCTGGTACCAAAGCCTGATAGGGACCAGCAGGCAAAGGGTGGGCAAACTGACTTTGGGGGCTGAATGATGACAAATTTCAAAGGAGGGGATAAAAACCCAAACCCAAAACCCTCAACAAAAAGCACTTAGGAAACTTCCAGGTGGATTTTTTTTTTTCCCCCTACATCTTTTGTTGTGTCCCCAGGGACAGGCAGGGGGAAGGACAAGCGCTCCTGCTCTGGCCTGCAGGTGATCATCTGCGTTATATTAAGTCACAGTGAGCCTGTAGAGCAAAAGATTAGGCTGGAAATTAGAAAACACGGTGGGGAAGGGATGTTCCCCCTGAGGGACTTGGCTGCAGAGCCAGGAGGTGCCAGTGCAGATGAGCTTGGTCCCTTCCCAGCCACTGGCTGTGGTGATGTCGGTGCTGCGGGTGCTGGGGCTCCTGCACCCAGTGAGCCAAGCCTGTGGCAAGGCAGGACAGCCAGTAGCTTGGGTCTTCCCAAAGCCCTTGGTGTCACCTCAGGGGGCTTTTCCTAGCCTCCTGCCTGGGGGTGATGAGCATCAAGGAGGGGAAACTACAGCAGCTCCACTGCTGGCTGCCCACTGAGTCCATCCCCACCTCCTGTGCCTGGAGAGCAAACTGCGTGGCTCCCACCACCAAGAGTGTGGTTTTTAGGCAGGGTGATGTTCTGGAGGGTGAAATACTCCTGGTTTTGGGCATATTACTTTGGGGGAGGACCAGCAGGCAGCGAGCGGGCGCTGCAGTGATGCAGCCAGAGGGAACATGTGCAGCAGTGCCGGCAGCAGCTCTCCAAGGCTGCTCAGCCTTGCCCAAGCTTGGCTCCTGTGCAGAGCCAGCCTGCTGCTGGGGAAAAACAGTGCCACTGACTCAGGGATTTGGGTGAAGGGGTGTTTTTCCTGAGGCTGGAGGAGGACCCCATGTTAGAACAGGACTGGTGGCTCAGGCTCCCTCTGTCCCAGGCACTCAGCAGGGGCTGGAGAAACTGGGGCAGGAGGGAGCTGGGTAGCCAAGAGCAGGGAGTGCACCCATGGGTGCTCTGCTAAACTCCAGCTCTGCCCTGTTTCCCCTTGAGTGGGAGCCCACAGAAGGCAATGACCACAGTGATCACAGACTCACAGAGCTGTAGGGGTTGGAAGGGCCCTCCAGAGCCCCTGGGGTCCAACCCCCTGCCAAAGCAGGGTCCCTAGGACAGGGCACACAGGTCGGTGTCCAGATGGGGCTGGAATCTCTCCAGAGAAGGAGACTCCCACACCCCCTGGGCAGCCTGTCCCAGGGCTCCCTCACCCCTCACTGGGGAAAAGTTCTTCCCCAGGTTGCTGTGGAACTCCCTGTGCTCCAACTTGCAGCCATTGCCCCTTGTCCTGTCCCCACACACACTGAAAAGGGGCTGGCTAATTCTCCCTGCATCCAATGTTTAAGATAATTATAACACCAATTAGGTCTCCCCTCAGTCTTCTTCTCTCCAGGCTGAACAGCCCCAGCTCTCTCAGCCTTTCCTCACAGGGGAGATGCTCCAGACCCTTCATCATCTTCATAGCCCTTCTCTGGACTCTCTCCAGGAGATCCCTGTCCTTTTTACACCAGGGAGCCCTGACACAACAGCTTGGGAAGGGATGGCATCCATTGTCACAGCATCAGAAGCCATCAGCAGGGAGCACCAGGGATGGCCACACGCCCAAAACCTGCACCTTCCCATCCGTGTCCCCATCACACTGCTCCACCAACCCACACCTGGGCAGTGCAAACACAGGGCAAAGGCTGGAGAGGGGCTGAGCTGCCTGGCCCCATCTGCTCAGGTTGGGGTGATATCACTATTGGGACACAGGGAAGAGCATGTGGCAGAGTGCTGGATCTGTGCTCCCAGCGGTTTCGTTCCCTCAGGTGAGTAGCTCAGAGGGAAAATTGCACCTCCCACCCAAGACATGGAAAAGTCCTCTTCCCCAGAGGCACCAGGGCATCTCTGCACCCTCAGGGGTCTGACACCGAGGGTCACAGTTCACTGCAGACACCTGGGCGCCTCCAGCATCAGAAGGGAGGTGGGAGAAGGAAGGTGGGTGAGGAGCATGAAGCAAATGTGGGGTGGGGGACCCCCACCTCTGTGCCCTCAGGGCAGGTGTGGGAGCAGCAGGCTCCAGCATCCCCTCAGCTCTAGGCTCAGGCTGCTGCCTGGTGCGGGGTGGAGCAGGAAGGGAGTCAAAGAGCTGTCAGGTGTCGTTAGTGGTGTGACATCTCTTAATAAAGCCCATCTGGCTGGGAGGCAGCGGATCCGGCGGGGTTGCTGCAGACCTGATGGCGAATGCTTTTGCCAAGGTTTTACAATCAGCATTAATAAACACGCCGGGGCGGCGTTTGGCACGGTGAGCTGAAACTTCCCAGGCTGAGACCAAGAAAAAAACCCCAACAGAATGACAGCAAAAACCCTGGCCACACAGCAGAGCTCCTGGGTAACCCCCTCCACCTTTTGGGATGGGCAGACCCCACGCAGCCTGTGAACGCAGGGTTACCCCTGCCCAGTGGGTTGCTGGCTCCTATGGGCGCCCCATCCTGCTGGGATCACGTGCATGGATCCTGCATCCTTACTCACTGGGCAGGCTGGGCTATCCCCACCCATTCTCCACCTGCCCAGTGGGTCTCTGGCTCCTGTGGGTGCCCCATCCTGCTGGGACCACGTGCATGGATCCTGCATCCTTACTCACTGGGCAGGCTGGGCTGTCCCCATTCTCCACCTGCCCAGTGGGTCACTGGCTCCTGTGGGCGCCCCATCCTGCTGGAACCACGTGAATGGATCCTGCATCCTTACTGGGCAGGCTGGGCTGTCCCCATTCTCCACCAACCTTCCATCCACAAAGATCCTGCAGACCTGAAAGCAGCTTTTAGAGCAGGATGGCTCCCTGTGGAAGGCGCCTGGGAGGGAACAGCTGGACCCGTAGGTGTGGGAGAGCGGCAGAAGCAGCCCATGTGATTTGGGGAAATGCTGCATTCGGGGATGCTGGAGGGGTAGAGCTGAACTGAGTGGCTGCTGATGAATCACAGGGCTCTGAGGAACACGCTCGCTTGCGGGTGTTTAACGCGGCCCGCAAAGCTGGGCTCAGCTCTGGCAGGCACTCGGGCGTCGCAGGAACAGGCTCTGCCAACCCATTCCCAGCTTCTCCTACCAGAGTTTGGGAAACAGGGCAGAGAGGGAACTGGATGCCTGTGGGTATGGTGGCTGGCAGAGAGCAACACGCAATTCGATATGAATTTGAGGTGAAGCCATTTTATGAGGTGAAATCCCCCAGATTCTAGACCTTTCTTACTGCAAACGTGGCCAGATAAAAACTGCTCATTGGTTACACACACTTCACACCATATTGATTGGTTAGTCATTATAAGGAGTTCTGATAAACCTATCTTAGAGCTAAACATCCTCAGTTTGCCTTTAATACCTAAAAGCATCCACACACCTGCTGTTTGACCATCTTATGGTTGGTTCCTGACATGTTCCATTACTCCCAAATCCCTTCCCATAACTGCTGCTTGGTTTAGGGCAGCCTGTACCCCTATCACAAGGCTGCTGTGTTTTGAGAATGGGATTATTAGGATCCTCTCAGCATGAGGAACTTTTCCTGCCTCATGGGAACAGAAGAATATTGTCAGGGCCTGAATCTTGGGAGAAGAGAGCTAGGCCGCGAGCAGGCCTGCAGCCTTCCCCGACATGTGGGGGTGGATCTGCCACCCCCCAGGGCAGGGGAATGGGCTGGTGGATGGGTGCCTGGGGCCGCAGTGGGGAGCACGTGGCCCCAGATCTCCCTCTGAGCTTGTGCTGCCATCCCTGGCGCTCCCAGCTGTGCCCCCCACACCTCAACCCTGGCAGGAGGAAGGCGAGGAGTGGCAAGGCTGGGGGATGTGAGACACCAACACCCCCAAACACCTCAGCACCCCAAGGGGGTTTTGACCTCTCTTCAGTGAGCAGGATTAAATTAGCCTCATTAGAAACCCCATCAGACTGGGCACCCTGGAGCGCCAGGCTGCTGGGGACACCAAATATCCCCATGGCTGGATTCACAGGGACAAGGGGGTCCCCAAACCAAACCAAACCAAACCAAACCAAACCAAACCAAACCAAACCAAACCAAACCAAACCAAACCAAACCGCCTCAAAGGCACCAGCCCTGCACACCCCTGCAGATGCCCTTCATGTTATTCCCATGGCTGGTCCAACCCCTGTCCCCACAGTGTCTGCTCATCCCCAGGGCCACGGCTCTGGGTTGTAGGCATCTCCCCTGCGTTCCCAAGGGCGGGCTGGAGCACTCCTCACCATGAGCAGTAAGAAGAATGGCTTTAAGTATATACTTCCTTAAATCTCTTGAACTCCTGAATTAAAATAAGGATGTGGGATTTAACTTGGAAGGTTTTGCAACAGATTATTTTCGTTATACATCATCAGGCATGTCATGAGGCTAAAATATTTGGAAGGGCTGTATAAATAGCCATTTGATCACCTTTTCTCAGCTGGCTCCTGCTTCTCTCTGTCTCACAGCCACTGTGGTGCAGGGAAATGTGCGTGGTGCCCCAGAACCTGCAGTCTCACTTGCAGTTACTTTCAGTGTTTGAAAGATGTGGCGAGCCTTGTTTGGAGAGGAGAGGAGAGGAGAGGAGAGGAGAGGAGAGGAGAGAGGAGAGGAGAGGAGAGGAGAGGGAGGGAGAGGGAGAGGGAGAGGGAGAGGGAGAGGAGAGGGGGGAAAGGAAAGGAAAGGAAAGGAAGAAAGGAAAGGAAAGGAAGAAAGGAAAGGAAAGGAAAGGAAAGGAAAGGAAAG